>CM060969.1:102754004-103354004 GCA_030765045.1 Tenodera sinensis
AATTTTCAACATCTTGAACCTTCTGTTGAGAAGGCATAAGTGTTACTTTCACATGACTTTCATAACTCACTATAATTTACGTATCATTCTACGAACTATCCTTACAAAAGTTTATTTCTTTCTCGATTACGCACTTACAAATCGAGCGAGATGGCGTCCGGGCAACGTGGTAGAATTTGGTAGATTCTCTTCTCTACGGGTTCCTTTCCCTCCATTTCTCATTTCCCTCCCTTGTGATATTTCAGGTTTGGTTGGTAGAGCGGTACGTTTCGGCGCATGTGGACAGATGGCACAGATGTTTGCGCTCTGGAACCCTTCCCTACCCCTCCTGGAAGTTGCTTCCCGGTCCGCAAGGGTCACCCTCTCCCTGGATAGAGAGGAATCTTGTTACTACCTCCCCAAAGAATTAAAATACTAAACCTAAAGTCAAAGAATGCAGAGTATGCACTGTAGATCAAATGGGAATACAGGAAGCTGAAGCGATAGTCGAATATTTATAGTATGTTGGCATTTGCTTTCCTCGATATCGGAGAAACAACTGATAAGTGATACTAAGAAGAACAATCTGATGTGTTGCGCTCACATGACTTTCTGTACTCTGTTACTAACTATTCTTACAAACTCTTGTTCCTCTTCCTCATGTCAGTTGAAATAAACATTTGCAGAAATTATCTTTTGCTAATTTTCTTGTAGATGGAAGCGGAATATGGGAATACAGTACACTTTGAGCGATAGTCAGACTTTTTAGAGCTTCGAAATTCCATTCTCTTTACATGGCCAAGACAAAAAAGGGAATAACGACCTTCCATTTGAGAAAAGATCAAGTACTGCAAAACTCACACACATAACAAGAAATACCTCCAACACCGTTCACTAAAAAAAAAAAAAGAGTGTTTTGGTAGACTAAGTTTTTGTCTATCTCTTAAGGTGTACCAAGGATGCAAAAGCCATGGAGTAAACAGGACTACATAGGCTATATCCAGAAAATTCAAAATATAGGCTTCACTTGCCATAAAAGTATCTTAACATATGACATTTTAACCAGTCATTAGAGGCATTTTTGAGAAAATCAAAATTTTCTAAAAAATTTTTATGTAAAGGGTAGTTTGGGTGGAGGAATTTTCTTCAAAATCTTCGTGTCGCACCCTTGAAAGATATTAAACTTAAATACAATCTTTGACCTTTTACCGACTTCTCATTTTTAGCTGTTGTTAACACACAGACACACACAAACACACCCACACACACACACACACACACACACACACACACACACACACACACACACACACACCTTTTTTCTGAAAATGCTTTTTTATTCAGGGGGCCTCAAAACACATGTTTCCGGTGAATTCTCGAAATCTAAATTTTGGCTGGAATACAATACTTCCCCTACTAACTACACGTAGTTGAGAGGGTAAAAATTATAATAGAGAAATATTGTATTCCACCCAAAAATTCGATTCCGAGATTTCATTGGGAATATAGGCTTTGAGATATCCTGAATAAAAAGGCATAAAGAAAAATGTGTATGTGTTTATGCCTCTGTTTGCTCTCTCTGTCTCGCTCTGTGTGTGTGTGTGTATGTGTGTGTGCGTGCGTGCGTGTGCGCGCGTCTATGAATAGCATAACTCAAAGATAAAGGGCCGGTTAAATATCAAAGTTGGTATTTAAGTTTAGCATTTGTATTTGAGTGGTGCATCGTCCAAGGATGCGACACGAAGATTTTAAAAAAAGTAAATAAAATCTCGCACCATGCAACACACTTTCCATGAATGTTTCTGATAATTTTTGTTTTTTTAAAAATGTCTTTTATGATTTTGATTAAATTGCCATATGTTTAACTTATTTTCATGACAAATAAAATGCATATCTTTAATTTTCTGGGAATAGCCTCTGAAGTTCTGGATGATTTTTGTAGGAATGTAAACTGTAAGAGAGTAAATAGTGCCACAAGTGATTGTCAAATTATCGACAAATTCTCGAGTCACGAAGTGACTTATTTATTTAGACTATTTCACAAACTAAAGGATGATACAGCGTATGAAATGTTATTTAATTACCAACTGTTGTATTCTGTGTTTTAGGTTTCCCTCTTTGAATTATGTAATCTAATTTCAGCATTAGATGCTTCACCGAAGCGAGTCAGCCATTTTTGACATTTGAACCTAGCGACTCTGTTGCATCAAATTATGTAAGCTGTTGCGCATCTGTAGAACAGTGCGCTAGATTCTCTAACCTGATCTTAACATAAGAAGAACAAAGGATGTGGTAATTAAAATTCAGAGGAGGTGATGTCATTTTTCGCAAATGAAGGCTGTCATTGGTTGAAATTTGAAATTTGATGTCGAATCGTCTCCTCTGCTCTCCTATGCGGAATGCTGATTTCTGGTGTCTTCTGCTCCGTGTGCTCTGGCATGTGATCTTAACCTCAGGGTATGCGTGAGTGTTTGCGAATAAAACCAGAACTTCGTCGAAACACTTTTATTCTCACCAAAATAAGAAAGCGTGAAATTTGCCGATCGTTATTAAATTAGTTGAGTCGTCACCGTGTCTTTACTAAGACAGAAAATTGTTAATATTAGCTATAATGTGTCCTCACACTTGAGGATCCGGAATACAAGTCCCGTGACTGAAGATGTGGGCGACGAGTGTAGTGACCCACCGGGTTCTGGAGAGCGACCCTTTCTCTCCGGGTTCTCGCAGGCAAGTCCCTGTGCGTTATGACGCTCTCTGTACCTTTCACTTTCTAATTAGCAACAGGGTTTCGAAGAAACGACCATCCCTCGTTTTCCGGCTCAACACCGGCGCTGAGCGATTTCCAGGAAAACCGGTGTTACTGTTTATCAGGCTGACTACCTGGAGCTCGGCCCTAATGACTTGTCTGTACCTTTTCGTGCCTTTTGACAATTTTAGTCACAACTAATCTCCCGGGTCCTGTAACTTTATATATGTAACGATTTTAACATTTTCTGATTATTTAATTCCGCCATGTGATGCAGTATTATATCCATAATTATGGCGTTCACAATTTCGGCTTCAAATTGTTACGCACATGATTGGTTTGTTTCAACAAAGGCAGTATGAGTGGAATAGGCTATAATAGTAAACAGTTGGTGGAACAAACTTATTTGTAATAATTATCTACTCCGCGTGGGGAAGATATTCTTATGTCTCTGATTGACTTGAGTTAGATATGAAGCAGTGCTAGAAGGTGGTTCCGCTTTACTGTTTTGAAGACATTTAATCTTTAAAATTGACTATACCTCTGGTAGTTCGCAGCTTCTTGTTAAGCGAGGCCACTTCTCTGTATTTATAGAAGTGCAATCCATAGGGCACATCGAAGTGATAATACACAAATCACATTGATAATTACTTGCACAGTAGACCGGAGGAAACAGTGGGCGTTCTCGGAGTAACTGTACCGCACGCCAGATGATGTTGACACAGCGGTTAATAATGGCCTCCGCCTAAGGCCTCTCACGATGTCGGTCGAATTTAGCTGGCCAATAGCCACTTCCTCTCTTCGGCATGTGAGTCAACAGCCTTCGTCTGGACATTCAGCTCAGGCGGTAGCAACGTCAACATTCAGTTTTTATTTATGGACGCTCTTCAACTGCTATGGTTCTCTGAGTGTCATTCTATGTTGGGCTTGAAAGATAAGATACACTCTCAGGCCTGATATTCTTATATGTGCCGTAACTCTACGACAAGGGACCAACCTCCATCAGATTTGAGCTCACTCCTCAGGAACCAGAGTCTAGTATGTTACCCCTAGACCACGGAATAACATTATTATTGTTATTTTTATAATCGTTTCAAAGTATCTACGAACCAGGTTAAGGAGCCTCTTGCATTTATATTCACTTCTTCCTTTCTTTTTCCGTTCAACCTTTCAATATTTTTTCATTCTGTTACTGTGATTTTTATTCTTTCTTCTGTTCAAATTGTAGTTTTTTTTAATTTTTTTTATCAACTGGAAACCTTCGAAATTTTGATTTAACGTTCTTAACTTTGCTCTATCCTGTATTATTTCTTCTGTTAATTCCATTTCATTTAAATCTGTCCCTCTCCCTTACATTTATTGTTTACCATTCTTACCTCCTGTATATGTTTGAAAATTTGTTTTATAAGTTTCTTATTATACATCCTCTTTAAATGATCGAACCATCTTATTATTCTTTTCCTGATTGTATCTGAAATTTTTTTTAACCTTTTTACAGGTCTTCATTTTTCCTGAGTCTAAACTCTCCTTTTTCAGTTTGAATTGGACCCAAGATTTTCACCACCACCACCACCACCACCACCACCACCACCACCACCACCACCACCACCACCACCACCACCACCACCACCACCACCACCACCACCACCACCACCACCACCACCACCACCACCACCACCACCACCACCACCACCACCACCACCACCACCACCACCACCACCACCACCACCACCACCACCACCACCACCACCACCACCACCACCACCACCACCACCACCACCACCACCACCACCACCACCACCACCACCACCACCACCACCACCACCACCACCACCACCACCACCACCACCACCACCACCACCACCACCACCACCACCACCACCACCACCACCACCACCACCACCACCACCACCACCACCACCACCACCACCACCACCACCACCACCACCACCACCACCACCACCACCACCACCACCACCACCACCACCACCACCACCACCACCACCACCACCACCACCACCACCACCACCACCACCACCACCACCACCACCACCACCACCACCACCACCACCACCACCACCACCACCACCACCACCACCACCACCACCACCACCACCACCACCACCACCACCACCACCACCACCACCACCACCACCACCACCACCACCACCACCACCACCACCACCACCACCACCACCACCACCACCACCACCACCACCACCACCACCACCACCACCACCACCACCACCACCACCACCACCACCACCACCACCACCACCACCACCACCACCACCACCACCACCACCACCACCACCACCACCACCACCACCACCACCACCACCACCACCACCACCACCACCACCACCACCACCACCACCACCACCACCACCACCACCACCACCACCACCACCACCACCACCACCATCATCATCATCATTATTAATATTATTTCATGCCTGCTGCTGTCTGAGGTCGTGCGTTCGATTCCTGTGACGACCTTGATAACCTATGGCTTTTTTGGGTTTTCCCTGAGTCGCTAAATGAATGCCAGGAAGGTTAAATCTATCTCCCAAATTTTTTGCCCCTGCATTTTTTCATCTTGCACATTTTACTTTCATTTTGACTGACTGTTTCCATTTAACTAACTTGTCTGCACCCTTCCATAAAACTCTCATCGCTGACCCCATAGTTTAGCTGGCGGAGCTCCTGCTTTCTGCGTGGGGGTTTCTGGGTTCATTTTACGGATGGAGATTGGACCTTTTGACTAGCCCAAATTTTTGCCTATCCTTAGAGTCTGGAAGTATGAATGAGGCCTAACACTCAAAGCAAAGGCCACCAATATACCATTGATATATCATAGGTGGGGTATAAACAGAAAAAAAAAAGTCTCAGACCATCCTCCTCTCCGTTTGCAATCCATTGGCCTATGTTATTGCAACTCAGTTGTTCGAAGCCAAGACAATTTATATTCTTGAAGGGATACCGTTGCGTGTGAACGCATTTTCATTGCTTCGCAGAGCTTGCATTTTCATGAACAAGCAATTTATGGAGGATTGCATGTCCTAATCCTTGTTGATTAGGATCTCGTGCTCCTTGTGAGCTGACGGAAAGATTAAGGTCGTTGATACGTGTACGTTATTGAGAATGATTTGCAGTTATCTTTCCGATAGACAGGTTTCTTCTGGAGGTAATGCGTTTTAAGGAAGATGAATTACACGAACAATTACAGTGGTGATGCATGTTAAGAAGAGGAAACGGGACACAAGTCGTGCATCACGAGGGAAATGGGTCATTACCACAAACCTAACGCTGCTTCGGTTTCTGATATGTAGTTACAAGGTAGAGTGGCCGCCTACATGCCCTAACTGCGGCTTTTTACTCCCTCTAACAGATTTCATGTTCATTTAATATTCCCACGTAATGCAGATGTAAATTAGGATCACGATTAATGTGATATTTTAATATAAAAACTGGATGTCATGCATTTTTTGACTCCCAATATCGTTGATGATGCATGCCAATTATGAACATGTATTATTATGGAAGAGAATTGTAAAAATAGGTACTCAATTCAATTTTATGAAGTAAAAATATTTTAAATACAGCTAAAAATTAATATATCAGGCACTATTCCAAAGTGCAATACGGCGCTGAAAGTTGGACCATAAGCAGACAAATTAATGGATTAGAAATGGATTTTTGGAGACGATCAGCACGAAAATCCAGGAAAGATAAAGTTCAGAATAATAGAATAAGAAAAATTGTGTAAGTTATAAAAACATTTTGGAAATTTTAGAAGAAAGACCGTGGAACGATATGGACACTTCAGACTGTTTCGGTTTTTCAGTGTTACCTTTTGGTCGTGCAAGATCTGTGCGATGATTTGGATGTTCATAGAAATATTTATGAGGTGGTTATATAGCGAAATAAGATTAGAAAAAGTGAAAAACCTGGAAATATAAGACAACAATGCAATATTGTACATGTTAGAATATTCACAAAAGGAAGAAAGAGAGTGAAATTGTTAACACAGAGTCCACCAGCACCAGGCTGATCAAGTTAATTTGAAACGCACTCCCAGAAGCAATAGATGTTTGCATCTACTAAAAAAAGCGGTGCCAAGTATCCTATATTGAGTGATCCCTTATGTGATGACAAAACAGACCAAGGAGCTATAAAAAAGAAGAAGGTTATGGTTTTCAGGAAGTGGAGAAGGATTTCGGCATTTAACACCACATAAAGGACTACTTATGCTCCTGGAAGGTTGAAAAGGACACTGAAAGGGACCAGATCAAAATTACAAGGCGGGGTCCCTAACTTCTCCATACATTGCTGACACCAGCGGAACCCCATACAGGTCTACTTATCCACGGAAGGTGTCTTTTAAGGCCCATCACACACCGAACGCCATCACACTCTCCTGCCGGACGTCTTACTCGCCGTTCACTCGCCTGATCGTTCCACCTTGAAAACATGATAATGAAATGAAGTGACAGGAACATTTCCTTGCATTCTCCTAACAACCAGGGAAAATCACGAAAAAATCCAACTTCAGAACGATGGACCCAACAGAAATCAACCAGGGATCTCCTGAATCTGAGGTGAATTTTGTGTAGTAAAATATGGCAATTATTTCTTGAGCTCCGGAAAGTAGACAGCTGCGCGGCAACAGAGGAAGTTCCACCATACGTTCATAAGTCGTCAAGCGCGGAGTGATATTACATGTATTGTTTGTGTTAGGACCCATTCTCACGCCGGAAGGATTATATATACATGTTTAGCTATTTTGTTATACCTTGTCTAATTCACTTTATAGAGCTAGACTGAGACATTGAAGGGGATATACCACTCAATTTAGTATACCTAAATCTCTCAAAAATTGTTAATTGTATTCCATGACATTAAAAATATGTACTTAGCGGACATAAATTCAAAATCTGCTTTGACTTTTTATATTAAAATTATTTAATTACTTTTCTTTCGAATGGTTTTTGGGTTATAATTTTTAAATGTTTATAAAATTAGAAAAAGAAAGAAAGAAAATAAAATAAAAACGAAAATAACTAAATATTTCGAATGTCAAAGTGTAAAAACGATTTCTCTTGACGCAGTATGGGGTTGGCGGGGGTCAGTGCGCCAACTCCCCCGACCGTAAGGCCACTACTTGACTTTTTAGGAGTACTACCTTTCCATCAAGATAGCTACTGAATTGGCATCACGGGGCTGAGTGTACCCCGGACCAGAACTCCCAGCGGGGAAAAATTCCCAAGGCGATGCTGGGAACAGAATCCGGGTACCCCGTGCCGCTCATCCGTAGCCTTGGCTGCGGCTGGAGGACCCAGTGACCAGGCGACAAGGATATCTTCGGTACAGTGGAGACGCCTTGAGGGTTTTATTATTATTATTATTATTATTATTATTATTATTATTATTATTATTATTATTATTATTATTATTATTATTATTATTATTATTATTATTATTATTATTATTATTATTATTATTATTATTATTATTATTATTATTATTATTATTATTATTATTATTATCATTATTATCATTATTATCATTATTATTATTATTATTATTATTATTATTATTATTATTATTATTATTATTATTATTTTATTTTTTTTTACTTAGACTACTAAAACAAAATTCTATGTTATATTTGTGCGTTATAATCAGGTAAATAATATATAATTTTGAACAAATTGTTGTTTTTAAAATTGCATCGTGTGGATTAGTGTTTGGCATTGTACAATACAATTCGGATTGAAAGCTTAATAACTACAAAACTAAAAGAGATGTTACGATGAAATTTAAAACTGTGTAATGTGTAAATAAGGCAATATCGGAAATAAATAGTGAATTTAATTGGCTGTACATTTTAGAAAATCCCATTTTCAGTGCGGTATTCCTTGAAGAAATACATTATACATGCGAAGACCGTGCTTTGCTGAGCATGACTGCCGAGATTTTCCAGACGAGAACATCTAACAGATAGTCACTCAGGTATTTACGTACGATGTTAAAAGCCAACCTGATTTCTTTTCCTACTTCTTGTTATGCAAATTCAATTAACGAGAAAGGATTGCTGCATTTGTTTTAATTCTTTGAGGTAATTGCTCACGTAGTTAATGGTTTCCTCCTGTTGCATAAATAATTTCATGCTACGTATATCCCAAGGAATTCTTTCCTCTTTATGTATGCTCTTACACAGAGTTACATATATGCTTCCATAAGTTACCGTTTTCGCACACAAATAGTCTGTGGGTTACGTATAATCCAAAATTGTAAACGTTATTCTTTGCTTTATGAACCATTTCCCTTCCGCTTTCTTTATGTTGAATTTTATGTGAAAAATAGCATGTTTAGTAACGTAGTAGTTTGAGGAAAAACATTTAAGGTCATATTGGCGAGTTTTTACTTTTGGAACAAGCGCTCAGCAGTATTGATGTTCACTCGCTTACACTGGGTTTATATTACTTTTGGTTATTTATTACATTCAATTTACACACATTCACATTCATACTTTCTAGGGAGAAATAGGAAACCGTGGCTAAGAAAAACGTTAATTCTTCAACGGCAATCGAACCTAGGACCTGTGGTTTGGACGTTAGCACACTGACAAATAGACCACAGAGGCGTCGTAAGTACAGACTTTTAGGGGCATAAGTGCAGATATTTTGGCATGTTACTATGTAGTTACATTTTCTCTCTGTTTCCCCACGAATCAATCACAAAGCTTATTACCTGATATTTTTTGCATGGTTGTAACTGCGTTGCAAAATGAACAACGTCTGTCCTATAGGCTATCCGTTTTCTTCACACCTACTGGCTTAAGTGTTGTGAGGCCATTGGCCTTGCAGAAATCATTGGAACTGGTACACCATTTGCTATGTGACCGTCACGCCTTTTGTGTCATCCGTACTTGGAGGCACTGACCAACGTGAAAACATACTACTGCTAATAACTAAAATTATATATTCGAAAATAAAGCAAATATTGATGTAATACTATTCATTACACTGTTCTCAATTACTAGTCAAATTACCTGTCTGCACTTATATCCTCAACAGCCTATATTTTCAAATGCGTCTGCGGTACAAAATAAATAGGTAAGGCTTGTAAGTTAGCAGTTTCTGTGATCCAGCTAAGGTTGGTTAAATAGACTTAAAGTAGCGAAGTTGCTAGATAATACGATATTAAGGGAAAGGGTTAGGATATACTCCATTTTAAGTTTTTATTGTTTACTGTAATGGGTAATGCATTCTTTTTTAAGCGTTTTGTGAGAATACAGTAGGCGACACTGATTAAAAAATCTAATGTGTTGTACTCACATGACTTTCTCTACTCTTTTACTAACCATTATTACAAACCCTTATTCCTATATCATCTTCGTGTTAGTAGAGATAAACATTTTCAGAAATTATCTTATTGTTTATACTCTTTTAGGTACAAACGGAATATGGGAATACAGTAGACTTTAAGCGAGAGTCAAATCTTTTAAAGCTTTAAAATTCCGTTTTCTGCAGGTTAACATGTAATTTTTATACGAATAACAGTGAATAACGATGTTCTAATTGACAAGTGTAAGTTCTCCAAAACCCACACAGACAACAAAACGTATCTCCTAAATGGTTCATTCTACAAACAATTTATTGGGACATAAAGTGTGTATTTTAGCAAGATTTACATTTTTTGTATTGCAAGATTTGGTCTATCTTACCTTTTACCAGTTATGCAAAAGTCATCCAGAGTAAGCAGGACTACAGGGGCTATAGCCAGAAAATTCAAAATATACATTTAATTTGCCATAAAAATATCTCAAACATTTGGCATTTTAATGAAAATCGTTAGACCATTTTCAAGAAAACCAACATTTTTGAAAAATTTTCCATGTAAAAGGTAGTTTAGGGTGGAAGAATTTTCTTCAAAATTTTCGTGTTGTATTCTTGAAAGGCATTAAGTACCAACTTTGGTTTTTAACCAACTTTTCTTTTTTGAGTTATGCTGCCCACAGATTGAGAAACACACATACGTACGAATTTTCTTATTATGCTTTTTTTTAATTTAGGGGGCCTCAAAACATATATTTCCGATGAAATATCGACATCGAATTTTTGGGTAGAATACAATACTTTACTATACGTAGTAGAGACAGTAATAAAAATGACTAGGAAGTACATCGTATATCATAAATTAACCCCTCTATGCGTGAAATTGTGTAAAATGTTAAGGCAGGTGAAGAAGAGGAGCAAATTATTAAATCGTGTACGCAAGCGCTCAAGTTTATCTCTCTTCGTACATTAACATCGTGGCATAGGAAATGTAACATGCATTTGAAATTCACATTTAAGTGGATATCTTATGAATGCGCAGTCGAGTGCTGGGATTCACAAAACATAAATTTTAACACACCTGAGGATGCCGACTTCTGCAACGGGCAAATACATTTAAGGCATTCGTTGTATCCCAGAAAAAAGTAAGTGTGGGCTACCGCATCATGAACTGTTACAAATTCAGGAGCTGCGCACGAGCGCTTTACAATATTCACTGCCTTGAAATTATATGTTAGAAGTCAGCCTCTTAGTTACCACAGCTTTTTATATCAGTAACCTGCTGTCACGTACTTGATAATAGTACCTACTCATATTTTATGTTCCTATTTCCAACACTGCGTTACCAACATTTATGTCTGTCTCATTTTGGAAGTGGCGTAGCTTACACCTTACCCGACGTAGTTCTTTTTACTGGACATCGGTGGTCTTTGGGTTGAGGTAATGCGAGCAGTGTTCAAAATATGCAGGAGTGCATTACGTAAATTAACAAAGAAATGTAAAGACCCTTTAGAGAGCAGCAATGTAGATCAAAATATATAAAAATCTGATGTATTGCAGTCACATGACTTTCTCTACTCTTGTACTAACCATTCTTTCAAACTCTTATTCTTTTCCTCGTGTTTGTTGAGATAAACATTTTCATGCACAATCTTATTCTTTATTTTCTTATAGTCACAAGGGAGAAATGGCAATACAGTAGGCTTTGAGCGACAGTCAAATCTCTTATAGCTTTCAAATTCCGCTCTCTTTGCACGGCTAAGAAAAAATAAAAAATTAATCACGATCTTCCATTTGTCAAAAGGTTGTTTTCTAAAAGTCACACAAATAACAAGGAATATTTTCGAAATAGTTCACTCTAGAAAAAAAAATTATTGGGGCATAAATTGTGTGTTTTAGCAAGATCTACATTTTTTGTATAGAAAGATTTGGTCTATCTCTTACCTGTTACCAGTCATCCAGATTAAACAAGATTACATAGGCTATAGCAAGGAAATTCAAAATAAACATTTCATTTGCCATAAAAATATCTCAAACATATGGATTTTAATCAAAATTGTTAGAGCCATTTTCGAGAAAATAAAAAAAAATTCGAAAAAGTTTCTATGTAAAGGATAGTTTAGGGTAGAGAAAGTTTCTTCAAAATCTTCGTGTCGCATCTTTAAAAGACATTAAATTTAAATACCAACTTTGGTTTTTAATCGACTTTTCATTTTTGGGTTATGCTGCCCACAGACTGACGGACAGACAGACAAACACGCGGACCTTTTTCTAAAACTGCTTTTTTTGTGTTCAGATTTCGGTGAAATCTCGTCATCGTTTTTTGGGTGAAATAAAATATTTCTCTACTTTACTATACGTATTAGAGAAAATAAAAATATTCAATGTGAAAAGAGTTGTAACTTAAATTATAAATTAATTTTGTTGATATTAATTTAGTACTAACATTTTTATCCTTTGATGTTAGTGTTGCCAGTTGGCAACAAAGATGTTTGGTTAAAGTTTTGGAATATTTTTTATTATATTATTTTATTATTATATATTGTTGTTTTAGATTATGTGTTTTTTTTTTTTTTGTTATTTTCACATTGTATTAGTATTTAACAATGAAATAATCGTAATGATAGCTATTTAGATCAAAATCCATGCAACTGTGGTCTAAATAATCCCATCATGCACACTTACCATATCACTGGTTATTTTACGAGGGACCTCCCCATCCTTTACTACAGCCACATTTGATTGAAGTTACTGGGATTAAAGTCACGACAATTTGCTTTGAATGAACGGCCGGTCCACTTTGTCTGGCTTTTAACAATCATATCTATTCAAATTACTTTCTTTAAGGTGCCTGTGATAGGGATCCATAAATCGGTCCAACAGTTTAAAATTGAAGCCAATAGCAACTAATATCTCAAAAATGGTTAGTTCAACAACGGATGACAGAATTTGTATACTTAAGTTAGTTATAGTTAGATTTTGTTTATATTTTATGATTTTCCAGTTTTGCAAAATCTTTCAAGATACCCATAGATTTCATTTGTCATGAAAATACCTTAAATATACTCGTATGGTATTTTAACCAAAATCGTTACGGCTATTTTTTGTAAAATCAAAATGTTAGTTTGGATGGGGATTTTCTTGAAAATCTTGGTGTCTGAGTTTTGTTTTTAACCAAGTTTTTTATGTTGAGTTAGTGCTGCTCACATTCACGCAAGGACAGACAGACAGACAGACAGACACGCACACACAGAGTACCTTTTTCTAAACATGCTTTTTTTTTTATTCATGGGACCTCAGAATGTGTATTTCCAGTGAGATCTAGGTATTTAATTTTGGAGTGGAATATTATCTCACTACTATGTACGCGGTAGGGAAAGCAGAAAAGAAAAGATGAAATAGAAAGAGAGCGAAGGAAAGAAACAATGGAGACTTTGTTAAAAAAAATATTCCCTGTAGATATATTCTGGGAAGATTCCATAATATCGTTGGCAAAATTCAGGTTTCGTTCTCAACCAAAGTATAAAAAATAAGTAATAATCTGATCACCAATCTGTCATCAATTGGAACCCGTAACCAATTTTATTTACTTTGAACATGGTGAAAGCTACTATTATTCGTCACGCCATAAACCTCTTCTGCTCCTTGCGGTTAGCATCAACGCGTGTTCTTCATTAAGCTTTCGGTTTTTTACTTTGGTTGTACCGCACCCATTATTTACTTTCGCACTGAAAATTACCGGCGTGATCCTCAAATACGTTTTTTGTAGGTGGGAAAAACAAGGTTGCGGTATCGTTATAATTTGCATCTTTCTTTTTGCTGTGAAGTCATGCCCGAGCTATGTAGAGAGTGGTGCCAAAGCATGCCTTGTTTCATTTGAAATGAAATACTTAATCAGCTCATACCGTTTTGTGTGTAATCCTGGAGGTATCTGTAGGTTTGAGCGCAGATGTGAGTTATTTTGGTTGATCGCATAAGTTTATTATGTAGAATTGTTTATGATTGAAAAATAAATGTTTGAAAGATTATTCACTATAATTTTCAGGTTAATAAATGAACCTACAGCTACCCTTTAAGTTTATCTGACCAGTGTTAGAACTGTCGAAACCCATTATTTGTCATACAATTTATGCTCGACCATATGACTAATATTATAGTTGAAATATTGTAAAATAGTGTACACTTACCAGGAACAATGACCTACACATTGCATCAGCTGATATTTTGAGTTCTGCGCAGGCGCTAAACGATCGATTCGTTTCCAGCACGTCACAGCTGCATGATGAACACGATAACCTTGGAATGCTACGTAACATTGAACAATACAAGACAAATTGAATATATTGGATTTCAGAGGAAGCTTTATTTCATGTATACGCTACTTATTGTACAATTAGTGAAATTCATTTGTGGGACTGTGCTTAGTGCAATATTCTTGGAAGTTGATGCTGTATTGATGTTAATTTGTGTGTTTTATGTAAGTTGTAGTTATATCTCACTGTCAGTAGTGTCCGACATTTTGGCGTTTTATAAACTGGCGCTAGTTGCGTTTCGAGAATTATTCGATATTACGATTTGTCATTGCTGCACGGGAGTTCTCTGATTGGTGGTACACCTGTCGTTTAATGAAAATTGAATTGTCCGATTGGATGAAGACCAGTCGTTTAATGAAGTTTGAACTTAAGGAGTTCCATTAAAGGATTGCTAACAGACTTATTATTAATAACATTTATTAAGGTTTAAGTGTGTCTGGCGAGGAGTTGCCACGATACTAAGTGTCTGGCAGTGGATGACGTGGTTTCTAATATTATCCAAAAGAAAATATAAGAAAATTTGACGAGCTTAGGTTGCTATTTCATACACATTTGTTACCTGTTACCTGCCAAAGCAACGATGATCCAAACTTCATAGTAGCCCATTGTTCCTACCTGTGTTGGGGTCATGCACTGAGAAACTTCCAGCTGTTATAAGGAAGGTTTGGCAGCCATGGGCTCTTGCCCTATCAGTTATGTTATTGATTATTGAACCTAAAAATCGCAGATGTTGCAATGACGAAGAGCGGGACTAGGGAGAAATGAAAGGTTTGTGTTGAAGATCCCCGGTGACCGCATAGGGACTTTCCGGTTCCGTTTTCCTGTGTCATGCAACCATTGAATGAAAGGTGCTATGCCACTTTTGTTAGAGTGGTCATCGTACGGTCCGAGAAGCAACCGTACGTTGACCAGGCCGTAATCATTAGAGCACGATTACTCTACATTTTACGTATAGCAAGCACACTACTGCGCAGTCGCAGGCAGCATCAGATGCTAATGGCGCGTGGCGGGAAGGACTGCGGTCGGCGGGTTCTTCAGTTGCCTGTCGCTTAACTACTGGACCAGTCGCTTCTTCCGCTAAGTGATATTCGCTGTGATGTGTTCAAGAGTGGTTTCAGTGAGTTAAAGTGCGAGTTAAAAATAGCATCGGGATCTTCAAACAGTGAATACCTACAGTGATTTAATAATTTGAATTCTAGTCCCGTTAAGTGATAAAGTGTTTCCTGCCTATTTCAAGCACGTTTTTAATTAGGTATTTTCTATTGGATACGAAGTATGTTTCACCTGCAGGAAGAACTGCATTCCTGAAATGTTTTATTAGCTGAGCAACTTTTGTTCTGTACAGCACAGCTTTTATGTTTTTATTTTATTTTATTTTTTTTCATTGTACATTAGCAGGTTGAATGATTATCTACTGGGTTGTTCCATAACAAAGTAACATGGTGGTATTACACTGAAATACGCCTGCGGTGACCTTTTTGCTTTCGTTAACATGCAGAAGAAATTCTGAATATAGCTTTCGTCTGTCTCAAATGCTCAGTTGATTAGGCCCTGACCAATTGATCCCAAGATCGAGGGTTGAAATTCAGCCCTGATGGATGGTTTTTAAGTGTGCTTAAAGATATATATATATATATATATAATTCATGAAAATAGAGAAAAATGGACAACTTAAAACTTCTAACTCTGTAAAGTAATTGAAACATTCATGAATGCGAAAAATGCATACTGTGCCTGCGGACGCCATTTTTAAATGTCACGTGAATTTTAGTGTGAGCTATGCATTCAAATTTTATCGGTGCTTTTAAACTTTTTTTCTTCCAGTAAAATATTCCTTGCGGAGCAGTTTTTTATTGTACTAGTGAACTTTGCTACACATATTCACAGAGAATGTTAGATATATCTAAATGTATGATTTTAATTTTCAAACACCAGAATTAGTATTCTTGGGCAAAAGAATATATGTTTTAAGTCTAAGCATTTTGGTCCCCAATCTGAAGTGAGTGAGTGAGTGAGTGAGTTGGGTTTAAGGGCCCGTCGACAACTAGGTCATTAGGGCCCGCCCAGTTTGAAGCAGACCCAACAGAAAGCTGGGGCAATTTTAAAAAGTAAATTTATTTTGAAACTAGGGTTAAAATATTACACCAAAATTTAAAATATCTTATCGCGAGGAAGGTTTTAGTGAGGTTTAAAAATATATATATATTTGATCACAATTTCTAAACCATTAGAACAAAGTGGGTGAGTTTTAGACTGTATCATGTTTGTATTATATTACACCTATAGTGTAAATTTAGATAGCTAGCATTATTAGTTCAGAAATATAAATTTTCAGGCACATTGTATATAGCTCCATATCATTATGTTTATCCTCAAGTAAAAGCGTCCCTGGGGGTTGGAATTCCGGCACGCCGGCGGTGCTGATATGATGCTCGTAATGGACAGCGTCGTTAGCAAACAAAATATTCATTTAAATGTAGCTGATGTTTGGAATATTGAATGCTGGCAATTTGCCAAAAATGTAAACTTTTGTTAGCTCTCTCACAAGCTAATTCAAAGTATTAAAGAGCTTGATTAACAGAATATAGCATTGACATTGCTATAAAATGTATGTAATAGAATGCACATGTAATTAGAACATGGTGATTTCAATTATTTTCGAAAGCAGGTATATCTAAGATAGGTACACTATTTACACATGCATTAATATACTATGGATACAATTTCAATACACATTAGGAATTAAAAATCTTATTATGAACTTGCATTACGATACTATCACGTCTAGTTAAAAGCTGCCAAATACTGTACAGCGAAATAAAATAATCAGAATAGTGCAGCGATATAGGACTTGGACTTTATTTACCAATAGGATGGGAGCATTAAACGTATTGTATTATGACGGAATCGAACCCTTAGATAAATAATTTAAGGGAATGTTTCATAATCAGGGTCTAAAATACTACACTGTATATAAATCCAGGGCTCACGTTTTTTAATCTGTGTGTTTAAAAGAAACCTGCAGTTACATATTCAATTTATCATACTAAAAGTTTTATATGTAAATATCGAGCATTGAATATTATTCTTACATTTTCGGGTTTTAAGTGTTAATATGCATTAACCTTAGTTTCAAGTTGAACACTTTTTAAGAATATAGAACACATTTATTCACAAACACAAATTAAAAAAATTCAAGGTTAAGACATATTACTTTTCACTTCCATAAACATTCTTTAGAAAAAGGGCAAATGACTCACTGAATAGATTTCATGAAGTATTAATTATCTTCAAAGGAACACTGCGTAGCATATGTGAAATGAACCGGAAATATGTTTTGAGACCCCCTGAATAAAAAAAAAGAAAAACAAAAAAAAAAACCTTTTTAGAAAAAGGTTCGTATATGTGTGTGTACGTGTCTGTCTGTATGTGTGTCTGTCAGTCTGTGGACAGCATAACTCAAAACCAAAAAGTCGGTTAAGAACCAAAGTTGGTATTTAAGTTTAATGTCTTTCAAGGATGCGACATGAAGATTTTGAAGAAAATTGCTTCAAGCTAAACTACCCTTTACCGGGAAAATTTTTAAAACATTTTGATTTTCTTGAAAATCTCTAATGATTTTGATTAAAATGCCGTATCTTTGAGAATATTTTTACGCCAAATGAAATGTATATCTTGAATTTTCTGGCTACAGCCCCTGTAGTACCGTTTACTATGGATGACTTTTACATAACTGGTAAACCCTAAGAAATAGACCAAATTTTACTATAGGAAAAATGTAGATCTTGCTAAAATACACAATTTAGGTCTAAATATTTTTTTTTTCTTTTTTGTAGAATGAACCATTTTGGAGATATGCCTTGTTATTTGTGTGAGTTTTGGAGAACTTATACTTCTGTCAAATGGAACATCGTTATTCATTTTTATATGTTAACCGTACAAAGAGGACGGAATTTTAAAGCTTTAAAGGATATGGCTATTGCTCTAAGCCTACTGTATTCTCATATTCCCCTTGCTCATACAGAAAATAAGCAAAGGAAATAAGCAATAAGATAATTTCTGCAAATGTTTATCTCAACTAACACGAAGAAGAGATCTACAAGAACAGAGGAAACCATGCGAGTGCAACAACAGATTTTTGTGATACATTTTCTGTATCCTTCGGCGGTGTCAAAGGTCAGTGTTGAGGTTAAGTCCTTTCTTTCATTAAAGCAGATCACTGAGGATAAGGTGAGGTGTGACATCGTGAGCTGAACATTTCGGACATGTGTTTTTCTTTTCATCGGATAACATAGTACTGTTTTTGTTTTGCCAACCTACACTCTCTGCTGAAATACACACTGACACATATCTGTCAGGCTGCTTATACTTTATTCATTAGCGTTGTAGGTCAAAACGTCTTTAGTTGTTGTAGGCGAACGAGTTGTAAATTGGAGGATTTCCACATTTAAATTCTTTAAATCCTCACCCACGAGCTTAGGTGAAGTGTTCTGCTTGCATATACCCACTAAGAAGGTTAACCAGATCTTCTTTTTGGCCAACGACAAACGGGACTTGTTACCAGTCAATGGCGTGTATAAAATGCTCTATAATCGTAGTTTCGGAGAGATGTTAAATAAGGATTTTGGAGCGTCAGAGAAATTGCCGTGTTGGCCCAAAAAAAAAAAAAAAAAAAAAAAAAAAAAAAAAAAAAAAAAAAAATCTGGTGTCTTGCACTCACATGACTTTTACTCACTTGTCCAGTTACTACTCTTAATACAGGCCCAAGGGATCTAGTTGTTGACGGGCCCTTAAAGTCTACTCTCACTCACTCATTCACCCCTCACTCACACACTTACACACACTCACTCACCTACTGACCCACCCACTCACTTGGTTACCCACTCACCCCTCACTCACACACTTACACTCACTCACCTACTCACCCACCCACCCACTCACTCACTCACCCACTCACCCCTCACTCACACACTTACACTCACTCACCTACTCACCCACTCACTCACTCACCCACTCACTCACCCCTCACTCACACACTTACACACACTCACCTACTCACCCACCCACTCACTTGGTTACCCACCCACTCACTCACCCACTCACTCACTCACTCAGTCATTCACTCACCCACTCACGCACTTACACACACTCACCTACTCACTCATCCACTCACCCACTCACTCAATCATCCACTCACTCATCCACTCACTCAGTCATTCACTCACCCACTCACGCACTTACACTCACCTACTCACTCATCCACTCACCCACTCACTAACTCATCCACTCACTCACTCACTCACTCACTCATCCACTCACTCACTCACTCACTCACTCACCTACTCACGCACTCGCTCAGGCATTCCTCATTCACTATTCTTACAAACATTTATTCTTCTATCTTCTTCATGTTAATCGAGATAAGCATTTTCAGAAATCGTCTTATTGTTCTGTTCTCTTTGTATGACCAGGAGAAAAAAATAAATAGAAGATGGTTAATTCGAAAAAAAAAAATAAATAAAAAGTAAATAAATAAAAATAATAAAATTGCATGCTTTAGCGAGATCTACATTTTTTTGTGCAGTAAGATTTTGTCTATCTCTTATAGTTTATCAGTTATGTAAAATTCACTCTTAATTAAGAGGCCTTCAGAGGCTATTCCCTGAAAATTCAAAATATTCATTTCATTTGTCATGAAAATGTCTTAAGCATATGGTGTTTCAATAAAAAATTTATAACTGTTTTTAAGAAATGTATGAAACGTGAGAGAGTGCCGTCGACGGTGATTGAACTGGAGACCTCCGGAATGCGAACCTCATACCTTACTCAGTAGCCATCTCGCTCGGCTGATGATTTGCATAGCCTCATTCAAAAGCTGTATTTTAAGTCATTCTTCTGACATCGTTAACATTAATAATCTGTGCACTGAAGTCCATTGATGTCTTCCGGGTCGTTAATTACCTTTTGTACTTAGAGACAATCACGAAGAAACAGTGTTGTGGTCAACCGCAGAGGTTAGCGCATTTCTTAAATAAATTAATAAGTTCCTGTCGTTTACGACCACATAACATTTCAAATTTATTGAAAACAACTTGCAGAAAAACGGACTTTAAGCAATCGGTTAGATGGTTAAAGTTGTTCTGCATGTCTAATACTCACAACACTATAGACAATATGACATATATTTGGGGATTTTAATACGTAGGATTCGTATTAATGCTACTTTTTTCAAAAATAAAAGAAATATTGATCAAGAAACTTCAGGTTGGTTATGCAAACTTTTAGTTTATAAATAACACCTTCTGAAACAATGTAGGCACTAATCTGTGTTGTGTCCTGTCGTCCTTCGCGATTTAGGGATAACATGTTAGCCTCTGGTTCCCAAGGTTGCATGTTCATACCCGGCGGAGGGTGATGTATTTTTGTTGTTGTTGTTGTACGAATCCTAATTTTTAAAAAATAGTGAAAATCTAGGAAACAGGTTATAAAATACCCATGACAAAAGTTCATAAAGGCTTCCAAGAATTTGTAGTAAACATTTAAGTTTTCTACACGTGGTAGTTATTAAGGGAAAGGGCATGTGCAGTACCGTTCAAAAGTTTTCAATCACCTATGAAGAATACTGTACCGGGTGGAAGGTACTGCTTCGGTCATACGTAACTAGACATTCTTCATGATGAGTGTAACAAATATGTTCAACACAATTATTGTCAATAAAGAGCCGTTTCGCCGGAAAAAAAAATGTGTCAAATATTATACACAAATAATTTTTTTTTTTTTTTTTTTTTTTTTTTGGCGACACGGTTCTTTATTGACAATAATTGTATTGCACATATTTGTTACTGTCATCATATAGAATACCTGGTTAACGTATGGTCAAAGCGGTACCTTCCACCCGATATACTTTATTTCAATGCACAAACACAGTAAAAACTAAACACACCAAGAAAATATTTTCTCTATCATTAAGTAAAATACAATATGGTGCAAATTTTAGCCTCTTTGAAGTATACATTCTTTACCCTCAAAGAAAGTGCAAAAACTCTTGGGATTCTGGAGATTTTATAGGATTTTTGCAGATATTTCAGTCCAACGCGTCTAAAATAAAGCCACAGATCTTCAACATTAGAGGACCTCAGTTTTCTGACCTGTCAGCTTCATCCAAATCATATTCTTCAGTTTCCCACATTTCTCTTTTTTATTTGCATATCCTCTGCAAAATTTAAACGCATGTTTGGGATCATTCTCCTGGTGCAGAACAAACCCACGACCAATTAGTCTCTTGCTTTTTTTATAAGTATTCTCTGATATTCTTCCTCCTTTAATGCTCCACTAATTTGTAGTAGATCACCGGCTTCAGATACAAACATCCTCACATCATGACCAACCCTCCACCGTTGGTACCACACACTGACTCTTTATACGTTCTCCATAAAATCGACGAAGATGGATGGATCTATTCCAAATGTTTCAAACTCAGATTTGTTCGTGAATAACATCTTGGACCATTGCTGCACTTTCCAGTTTTTACGTCGTTGTGCCAATTGCAATTTTCGTACCTTACTGGGTGGCTATGCATCCCTTAAAATTGTTCACGATGACTGCGTTGGACAGTTGAGGCAGAGATTACGTTCTCAAGAATTTTAGGTGCTGTACGAGCCCTCTGACGTATACTGTGTACACATGAATTGATCTTAGCGTATGATAAACCCCCTTAAGTGAAACTTGAAAATCAGTATGACAATCACACTATGCTGCGATTATCATGGTAAGGATGCCTCTAGACATCAGATAGTAAATGTGTCCATCGAGTTATTTCTGCTCTTTCTGCTATTCATCTGTAATGGTACCAAGATAGATGGCTCTGCAATAACGTGTGACACTTCCGGTGATTGCCCGCTCTTAGCTTGTGATTTCCCTGGTTGGTAGGCAAATTGCTAAAGGGCTGCTTAGTCGATCATCACCTTCTCTAGGTAGTTTCGGAAGTGGAACCTAGAACTGTTAGGGACCTCCGCGCGTCTCTAGGCTCTGTAGTTTCCTGCGATTCCTTCACTGCGTCCCTTCCTCTTTGGGAATGTTAACCACAGTAGATCTCAATGCGCGTGCTGTGTCCTTGCGTTGTACTCGTGTATACTAGACATAGTTTATTGAGATACCCCAAGAAACAACCTTGACATTTTCTCTCCATTATGGTGCAGTCTGGTTATATGTGCTGATATTCCATCTGTTAGGTTGCATTAGTACCACCAACTGTTCGTATAATAGGTATAACAATGGTAAAGCTACGGCCATAGCTGGTGTTATTGCGTCTGTTATGTTGGCACAGAAGCCCTTGTTTATGAACGCGTTGCAGAGAAGCCAACCGATAGATTTTAAAACAAGATTCTGTTTAGATGCCGTATTAATAAATAAGTTAATGAATGAATTAATTAACCTGTGGATATACTGCTCTTGTTTACATGATTTTGTCTTGAATCCTTTTACAACAGTATATGCAGTTATAGTTAACTAAGCCCTAGCGCAACAGCCCATGAAGGGTCAAGGCTTGCCGCCCAGCCGCTGCGTCCCCCACCTGTGCCCACTACAGCCGCCTGGGGTACACTGCTGTAGGGTGGGACGTGGTCCGCAACCCGAGCCCTCCCGGCCAGTTATACGGCCTTCTCGACCTGAGGACGCAACTTCTCCATCAAGTACTTCCTCAATTGGTCCCCCCGGGACCTAACGAGACTGAGTGCACCCCGTGCCAGACGTCCCAGAGGGGATAAAATCCCTATGCTGGTACCGGGTCCTCCGCGCCAGAGGCAAGCGTGCTACCAACTGCGCTACGAAGGTGGTCTATCTGGACTGTCTCATAAATAAAACATGAATTTAAATACCATATCGCAAAGATTTGACCAGAAAACATTAAATTATATAAAAATAACCTAAAATATATTCATTATTAGTGTAGTTCAGCTTATTCAGTATTGCCAACTGAGGAAAACAAAACCAGAAATTACACGTGTTTCGATTTTCTCTTGTTGCTATAACAGTTGATAATCTCAAATAAATACAACTTTTATTCTGGGAAAGTGCATTAATTACTATTAAAAACAATACTGATGTTTCCACACACTCGCTCTGGTTTTTGTTTTATTTGTATAGAATTTTGAATTTTTTTTGGGTTTTATCATTTGGTGCATGACCAAACCGTTTTGAATTGTTCTGCATTTTCAGTTTTGATTCTTAATGTGTAATATATTGTTTTTCAGCGATTTATGGGAATAGGCAAAAGAATGATCTAGTGATAAATTGGACAAAACAAAAGAATATCTAGGTAGTAAATTGTAGATGATAAATTAACGTCTCTATGCATCAACTATGAAGCAGATAGTAGGATAAAAGCTTTTGTAACAATAGTTTGCAGACGAGTAAACAGAGAAAATATGGAGAATACGACACACTAGATTTTCAAGCGTAGGTTACTTACATGCGTTATAAATCAAAGGAGAATTCCATGAGTCAAAAAGATAATTCCTAACTGGGAACCGCGGTATTCCTGGAATGTCCACAGCAATGACGTAAGCAAATACAAGCTCTTGACCTTTACGGAGTTCCTCTGTCATTTATAAACATTGTTCCAATGCTATTAATTAATTTTAAGGCCGCACACTGCATCCTCGATGTTTTGGAATCTGAGAGCTGATCGGCTAAGTATTTTTCGCTGGCTTCGCACCGCATTTCAATGAGCTTGTAACGTATGTAAGGCCTACCGCATGCAGAACATCCTGTACAGACATTCTGATCACGACTTCGAGGAGTAAGGAATGGGCGTTGTAGTTACGTAGAACATTATTTAGCTCTTCCCTTGCATCTCGTCCTTTTTGCCCCCTAGTAATGAGAGGAAAATCTCAGCCATAACCACCACCACTTTCAGCATTATTAAAATAATTTTCGGTGTTTTAGGTTGTTTTACGCATTTAATGGACGATAGAGGCGTTCCATGAGGTTAAAAGCCCCTTTTACATGGTCTATAATGTTCCTTGCATGTAAAGGCGGCTGCTAACCCTCTTATAATAACTTTACTACCTCAACTCTAACACGCTGTTACCTACACAGATAAAGAAGGGACTTGGTGGTATTCTTCTACACTCAATTCTTGACATGTTATTGAACATGACGTAAACAACGGGGGTGTCCAGGGAGTCTAGGCACCCCCGAAATATGAAACAAAAATCTGATGTGTTGCACTCGCATGACTTTCTCCACTCTTGTACTAACCATTCTTACAAAATCTTATTCCTATCTTCATGTTAGCTGAAACAAACATTTGCAGAAATTATCTTATTGCTTATTTCCTTGTAGGTGCAAGGGGAATATTAGAATACAGTAGGCTTTGTGTGACAGTCAAATCTTTTAAAGCTTTCAAATTTCGTTGTCTTTGCACGGCTATAATATAAAACAATGAATAACGATGTTCCATTTGACAGAAGTGTAAGTTCTCTAAGACTCATACAAACAACAAGGAATATCTCTGAAATGGTTCACCCTATAAAAAAATATATTCAGACATAAACTGTGTGTTTTAGCAAGATCTACATTTTTTGTACAGTAAGATTTGGTCTATCTCTTACTGTTCACCAGTTATGCGAAAGTCATCCAGAGTAAACATGACTACAGGGACTATAGCCAGAGAATTCAAGATGTACATTTTATTTCTCATAAAAATATCTCAAACATATGGCATTTTAATCAAAATCGTTTGAGCCATTCTGAAGAAAATCATAATTTTCGAAAAATTTTCCATATAAAGGGTAGTTTAGAGTGGATAAATTTTCTGCAAAATCTTCGTGTCCGTCCTTGAAAGACATTAAGCTTAAATACCAACTTTGGTTTTTAACTGACTTTTCGTTTTTGAGTTGTCCACAGACTGACACACACACAAACACACACACGCACACGCGGACCATTTGTTTTTAAAAAAGCTTTTCTTTTTGATTAAGGGGGCCTCAAAACATATATTTCCGGTGAAATCTCGACATCGAATTTTTGCATGGAATACAATACTTCTCCTTTACGTAGTAGAGAAAGTAAAAAAAGGAATAGATAATTATGTAATTTTCGTCATAAACAACTACGTTAGGGAATGGTGGGTGCCTTGGAAAATAACATCAGTACATAATTATTGTTTTAAGATCATGGTATTACCTCCTGATCTCTTAGAAACACGGAAATAAGCTTTTTTCGAACTTATTAGATAGCAGACGTTATACACAGAAGGGGCTAAAGCGAGGTAGGGAAGGCGGAGAAACTGGTATTGCCAACATATGAAAAGCAGTACTAACTGTTCAGTAACATATGCCGCAAATGGCGCGAACGGGGGAACTCGCAACGCTACATGCTTGTATTTCGAGTGCCTATGTTGGCAACAGCTTAACAGGCGTGGGAAGGGATGATTAGGAGAGAAACACTACAATGCCTTGGTGAAGTGTGTCACCATCATTTCGTTCCATTACTCAATGTTGTACACCTTGCCTCAATTAAATGCAGTTTACAGACATTTACACAAATAAATAACATATTATATGTGTCAAGTATTGTTTCTAAAGAGTTATGTCTAATAGTTGTGCAATAAAAATTGCAAATAGGATTAAAGCTATATTGTGAAGCCTACTATATTAAAGTCATAGATTATAAAAATATAGGCAACGCACACGCTATAGGTACTATATTTGAAGTCCACCTTCAGGATAAGAGAGATGTAAACATAATAACTGGCGGAGGTGATGCCAATCTGTTAATGTAACAGTTTATTTTTTAGCTAAAGTTATATGCCTAATAATGGGTATAGCCACCAACTACCTCTTCTCGACTTTTCGGATTATCCATCTGGTTACATCGGCCCCCTCATCATCTTATTTACACCAGCTTTCCACAGTTTTCTTGGTCGCATACGTTTCCTTCTTCCTCGGGGTGACCACTCCAGTATACCTAATTCTTGGACATCTTTCTTCCTTCATTCCTCTCACGTGTTTATACCGTTGAAGGATTCTTTGCTCAATTCTTCCTAACATCGGTTCTTCCATGTTCATCAATTTTCTTACTCCTTCATTCTTTTCCCCTTCCAATCTAGATACTTTGACTGCCTTTCTTCTCCCATCCATGTCTACAGCTTGAATCTTACATTTCCAACTTTCAGAAAGTAGACCCTTATTGGAGGATTTTGCCAAACATGAATCTTAGATGACAGCTATTATCTGTAGTAATATCACGAGAGGGTTTCATATGGCAATAATTTTGCGAGTGCAAAGCGCAAAATAGTGATTTAAATGTAAGTAACTTACTACAATAACATTAATATATGTTAATTAAGATTTGCTTTCATAGCTGGCACTAAAACCAATCCAGTCGACTGTGAGAACAACAATAATGTTAGCGTTTAATCCAGGAGAGTGAAGAATTAGACATTAAATGAATGAATTTGCGTTAGTAGGTTATTTATTAAAGGTAGGCGTGCTCTATTTAAAATTACAGTTGTTTGACTTCGCCTCTTCAATTAAAGTACCAATATTCTCAGTGGAATGTTCGGCAAATCTTTTTTTCACCAAATTTGAGTGTCCGGCTAATTGTTTTTACTGCGTATGGATACTTCAGATGTTCAGAACGTAAGGTTGGTGGAACCGTAAGGAGGAGGGGATATACCACGAACAAGAGGTGATAATCTGGCATGAATGGAATAGTCTGCGAAATTTCAACACCGTATCTGAACAATAAATAGTAGATATTTGTTTTATACCACGTACCTTTTGTTCTGTGAAGATTTTGAGGCCGTGGTTCCAAAAATTATTTTTACCAAGGAAAATTATAATGCAATTGTGTTATTGGAGTAAAACATATCTGATAGGATTCACATAAGATGTTGATTTGATTTTGGAAATTTCTAGATTATTTTCAAACTCAAAACTTAGGATTTAATAATAATGTAATAATTTTCACGCCTCTGTGCGAGGCGAGACTGAGGTTACTTTCCAACATGGTGCATATCTATTAGTTGTTTGGACTAAGGCTTCAGGAAGACTCATAACCGACGTTCACGCGGTTCGTGAAGAATACAAATGCACGGGAGGAGCTGCATTCTCACAGGACAGTGTTGCTGAGGCACGAAGAAGCAATACTTCGCATGTTAATCTTGAAACTGATCAAACAAGGCTGCAATTTACCTGCTGCAGCGTAAATATTTATGATACTGTAAGCAGCGTCAGTTGAATCTGCTACCAAAACTGGTTTTATTTCCTAGTTGACCGAAAACATGCGCGAATGTGACACCAAGACATAATTGCTTGCAAACGGCTGTTTGATTGGGTTTGGGTAATGACACCATGGCCATAGCAAGGCACTTTGTAAGATAATCTCCTGGGAGAATGAGGCGATTCTCTAGATATCATGTTCGGACAAATTGTCTTCCAAACGTAATCAGTGAAACCCGGATATTTGGAATTTCTTCTTTTTGAAGACATTCAGAATTAAGACTTCAAAGGCTATTCTCAGAAAATTCAGTATATTTATTTCATTTGTCATGAAAAGATCTTATAGGTATGGTAATTCAATCAAAACCTTTACAGCCATTTTTGGGAAAATAACGACGTTGAAAAATTTTCATCGTAGTTTGGATGGCAGGAGTTTTTAATCTTCAAATCGCATGCTTGGAGCACCCTGAACCTAAATACCAAGTTTGATATTTAACCGAATTTTTCTTTTGACTTCTGCTGTTTTTCTAAAAACACTTTTTTTAAATTCAGGGAGTGTCAAAATCTCTCTTCCACTTACTGTGAGTAAGCGGTAAAGAAAGCAAATGACGTAAATAGTTGTGAGTAAACCTATTTTCATCTCATCTCTGGTAGAAATAAGTACATATTTGAGATTTGTTATTAACATGAGTTTGTTAATAAATACCTTTTTTCGAGTTAATCTACTTTTAGAGAGAAATAGCAAACTGGATACAGACATCACTCTTTTCAGTCCAACATATTACAAACATTCCAAGGGCAATCATCACGTATGCCATAGAAAAATTGAAAATAAATTGAAAAAAGTGAGTTATTTTAAAAAGGCAAATATTGGCATTTATAATTCAAATAGGCAGCTAAATCTTAACTACGACTATCAAATACCTTAAAACACTATTATGTATGCCTAAACTTTGATTTATTAACAGCCAATAAAAATACATTTTGCTTAACATCCGGGATAACTTAGCCTATACGAGCCCCTACCAACTCTCCGAAATGTGTAGTAACAGGACATCAGAGCGTAGTTTTTTGGGGAGAGACTAAGTGCCAATAGAAACATGGTAGAGGTTTTCCGTCTTCTCTGGCGATAAGGAAACACGATTGCAAATTGAGAGATGTACATGTGTTTTTGACTGCACAACTAATTACTAATAGACAGCAATAGTTACAAGACAACAATGTGTGGCAGGGGTACCAATATCAATACCAACATTGCTCCCTTCATTTTGGGGGGAGGTTCGCACGTCTTCTCAATTTCAAGAGATCCCGAGTTTAAATTTTGGTTAGGGTGATTTACCCGAATACGGCTTTTGACCCTGAGTTTTTTCTTATGTTGAGAAGTCGGGCAACTTTATCCTCTATAGAGCCCGGGCTCGTTTTAGCATCATTTTATAGATTCATTCGTCCGATATGACTTACACAGTTTTTTTAAGTTTATCGTCTTTTAAAAGATTTAAACTTAAAAAAATTAAAAAGTACCTATCGATTTTTCTAGAACCACTGAAAATAATGTAACTTCTTTTAATTTTTAACTCTTTATAGCTTTCCAGAAGGAAAACTGTGTCTCCAGAAGTGTTCAGTTTTATATGGTTCAATTTTATGTATAAAATACGTTTCTAACGTTTATTTTTCGTTTCCTTTTAATTATTAACCTGTATTCGACTATGCTAGGTGATAGGCGGCTTAGAAATCAATTTCCTAAGTCCAGAAGTAATCTTTAAAGACATGACCCACTTAGTTGTAGACAAGCCAGCGCGTTCCAAATTAGTCGGAACAATTTCGATATAAATCATTGTTAAGGTGAAAGTCGGCACGTATATCTATAGACAGCTGGTTCTCTCTTTTTTTCTCTTATCTCTTTTGTTGCTCGCGGGCTTCGGGAAGCCGTTTCCTATGCAATAACGGGGGTCAAGGTTTCCGCTTTCCTTGTCCGGCGCGTCTGTAGCAGCAAAATGAGCGATATTGAGCGTATAATGGAATGCTATTGGCCTTTTACGCTCCCATACTGGCCGCTGGCAATGGAAATTAACAGCAAACTCTGTCCAATTATGTCGGTTATACAGATTCCACGTCCGCGTAACGCAGGCTCAATTCTATAACGAAATCAGCATTTTGACTTTTACGAAGTAGAAGCGATACATATTAACATATTTCAAAATATCTCAAACTCGAATTTCATCCACAAAGCAACAAATTACTGGCAAACTTACTAATGTTTCAAAAGAGGGGGAGGCTGTTATATTTTATTTTAACCAGAGTATTTGTTTCTTTACCCCAGTTCCAAATAGTTATACAGTTATAGGATGAAATGTTTTGGCATTTATGTTGTCAAGTGGATCAATACAGAGAAATGCTATACGTAGAATATTATTATACTCTATTCAGAATGACTACCTACTGGATGTAAACATAGCATTAAATATGTGTCCACGATCGGCAACTAAATGACCTGTTCAGCTTACCGGGAGAACAAACAAATTTCGAACCGGCGTGTTTTGTCTGACCACATCCTCGGCGCTAGTTCCGTCTGCCGCTATCATAGAAAGGCGCGGATGAAACCATAGAACATTTTTAAAACGATTACTTACCAACTTTATGAAAGGAGATACTGAAACTGTCCACCGTTATTGTCCATATATTTTGCCACCTCTTTAGGAAATTATCCATCACTCGCCATAGTTCACGTTGAGAAATACTGGCAATTTAACTGCCGTATATTTTGTTTTAATTCTTTTAGGGTGTGTGGGCTTGTCTTGTACACTTCATGTATTAAGTTACCCTAGAGATAGAAATCGCTTATTGGAGCTCCTAGAAACCTTTATCCGCTAATGGCTCACTATACACCAATTTTTTCGTCATGAAGAGGTACTTCATTAACAATATAGGGTTCTGAGTTACGTCTTCGAAAGGCTTATCTGTACGCACTGCTAAATTTAAGGTGTAACTATAAAATAATTATGCACATTGCAATGTGATTTACCCACATTTGAGTCAAAGCGCTGTCAAGTAACCTTAGAGACGGGTCAATCTAATATTATGATAGGAGGCATTGTCTATTACAATAACGCTTGCAGGACACAATTTTGGCAAACTTCCTTCAAACCATTCCCTGAATAGGTCACCCGTCATTTCTACATGAAAATCAGGACCCTTCTTAATTATATATTTGCCGAAAATAAGGGTGTTTTCTTCTTTTTCTTTCATCCAGCAGTTTATGGACCTAAGTTTAGTGGTGGTATGTGTCTCAGCTACCCATATTTCATCTAAGTACTATTTAGTTATTTTTTCCATGCTACATTGAAGCTTACATAGTTCTCAAATATTTGCGCCTCCACAATACTACGTCTTCCCTATTATCCGTGTCATTGTTCCGTGTTCAGAAAACCTATTTCAGTTTACGAGAGTCTGGCAAATCTAGATCACTATTGACTACATTTAAAACTTATCTGTTTATGTGATTCGTTATTAAAAAAGAGATCATGAACTTTAGAACGATAACACACTATAAAATCACCCACTTTGTCCAGCGCAACTTTGGGCTTGTTTTAGCGCATCTATTTCTTTAAATTATTTGCGAATAACCATTTTAGATGAGTGAGAAATAACTGTAAATCCAGCTGTGAGTTCACTGGCACTGTGAGATTACTCAGCATTGTAGAATTGAATACGTCTGGCACTATTTGCTTTTCGTCACTCTTTAATGGCTTATCCTTTGGGTATTTTTTAACGTCAGACATCTCACGTTATTGACGATGTTTACCAATGGCTCCTAAGCCGCATTTGCAATTGGCTGAATCGTGCTAAACTAGTTGTAGCACTGAAAATGGTCCCTAAAAGAGGTAAATAACTGTTGTGTATGACTAACATGTTAATTATATAGCTTCTCGTAAGCAAACCTGCACGGAATAATATGTTCATCCTAATGTTTATTTATTTATTATCTATTTAATTAGACAAGAATAATTGCGAAACAATATGGAGGCTATTTCTTAATTATCGTTTATTAGGAGACGGTTGCAGCAGTTACCGTACTTCGGTCAATGACCAATCACATTCTTTCTGTGCAACGCCTGTTTGTTTACAGTCAGTAGACTAATTATAATGGACAGAGAATAGTCTACGAGTACACGCTCGATTCATTCACAATGCAATTAACACCAAGCAATAGTATCTTTTATTTATTTTCTTTTATGCTGATTTAACAAATACAGAACTATCAGAAATATCAGAAAAAAGGAGGAATAAATAAAATAAAAGGACAATACATTTTACACATGAATGTTGGGTGAGTCACATTTATTGTTCTATTAAATCATTGCAATGATCTCATAAATGCTATAATAACTCCTATTGATGCTCGCTGCCATGACTAAGTGGGCTAGAGAGCAGTAGTTCTGGAAAGTATTCCCGGGTTCGATTCACGGGGGACTTTTAAGTACCTACGGGCATCCTTCCAGTGTTCAATCCACTAGCATCCTAGCAGAAGATATAAAATATTTTTAGGTCGAACTGCGAGGGACCTTGAGGATTCTCAATCCCCATATACCTGTATTGATATGAATGAGTACTTCTCTGCAAATTAACAAATAAATGCCGAAATTGTCTATCTCTATTCTTCTTGGCTATTAGACGCAAGGTCCCTTCGTAACTGCATAGTTAGCTGTTGTAATTTAATGCTAATGAGTATTACCGTAAATCAAAGAATACTATTTGTTTTGATTCTAATTATTTAGCATCGAGATATTTTAACGGTAATCGGGGTTTAGCGGAAAAGAACTTACAGATGCATATGCATAAATTGTCTGAAATTAATTTCCTAACACAAAGTTTTCCTTCCCACGTTTTTCTTTCTGAAATATTTATAGGTGCGTAGAGACTATCTTCTTACGCTAAGGGAAAATGTTTATATTGTATGTTTAAAAAAATATGCTGTAAATGTGATCTTATTTTCTGAGGCGACTTCTAAAAAAAGCAATGCATATCTTGGCTTCAATTTTAGACAAACGAGTAGCGTCAAGATGATATTTACTTTGTAATAAGCTTTTCTAAGGGACATGATTATTTTAAACCGGAGATTTTAACGCTGGTGTAGAAACGTAGCCTACAGAAAAAGGTGATTATTTAGAAACCCGGAGATTTTAACGCTGGTGTAGAAACACAGCCAATAGAGATATACATAAAAGGGTGGAAAACGAAGAGAAAGAAAAGGAACAAAGGAGGAAAGAAAACATTGTCTGTAAACGGTTTAATGTGATGAATGAGCACACAGATGGGAGGAGAGATTGAATATTTGCTGACATTTTGGGAGAATAATTTAGATCAAAAGAAATGTGCCCCAGTATTTTTTATATTTTCCAACAAACATAATATATCAGTGATGTCCAACGTTTGCGAAAGAGGGGAGGCAGGATTTACCTACTTCCATTTTATGCGGATTGTGCCGCTCTTTATCACTCAGACGTACATTGTTGCAGTGGTGGGTTAGTTACATGTATGTTGCGTTTGATTTACGAAAGCACTTTCAAATCTTATGCAATAAACATCTGTTCATTAGTGTCTTCTTTGGTATTACTTTCGTTTAAGAAGTCTTAAATATTTAGCGACAAGTCGAAGTGATCGTCACATAACTTGTAATATTAACTTTAATATATTTCAATTTGGAGAAACTCCGTTCGCAAATATATGTAGGGTTACAGTCATGCTTATACACACTATTCTCGCAAATGCTTATTTCTCTATCTGTTATACCTTAATCGACATAACCATTTTCAGAAATTATCTTATTGCTGATTTTCTTATAGGTGCAAGGGGGATATGGGAATACAGAAGGCTTTAAGCGATAGTGAAATACTTTAAGAACTGGTTGCTATGCGATGCCTTTCATATTCCATTCTCTTTGCAAGGCCAAGAGATAAAAAAAAAACAAGAATAACATATTTCTATTTGAGGAAAGTATAAGTATTGGGAAATTCAATAAAGAATATCTCGAAAATGGTTCAGTCGAAAGAAAAAAGAAGTATTTCATATAAATTGTGCGCTTTATCGAGATCCACATTCTTTATTTGATATGTTTTTGTCTTTCTTACTGCTTACCATTTATGCAAAGATCATCCATAATGAGTTCTTCTGAGGACATTCCCAGGAAATTCAGGTTATGCCATGGAATTGCGTGTTTGTGTCCTTTACTGGATACGACTGGATGCGAGTCTACACGCCACAGGCATGATTCACCCTCCGACTGAAAGAGGAGGTGAGGAATAACAGCTAATTACGTAAGCGTCTCCAAAGAGAAGGGTTGGACGTCGCTGGTTATATTATAGAAAACTTTAGTTAATGTTGACAGCAAGACGCTAGAATTTCGTCCGATGATGTAATGGGCATCAAATGCAGCTCCCAACCCAGGGTCTTGAGTTCAAGATACACATGCTGGTGTCTTGCTAGCAATATTTACGCTGACTTACCTTTTTAAGCACAATTCCTGCTTAAATAAGAGGTAACCTTGGGTCTACTATCTTCTGATGTGTTTTTGGTTTAAATTGTCCCTCCTGAATTTGAATGTCGTCTTCTTTATAATTGTGACCTTTATTTCCATGAGCACTTTCATTCTAGGGGTGGCCCACTAATGAAGTCTGCAAATACGGATGAATGAAATGGGCGGTTATATTCAAATGAACATGGAATATACTGTGCTAAGAGTTTGAGGTTAAGGGAAATAAGCGAACCAACTCACCGAAAACGAGATTCGAACTCTTGGTTTCCAGCTTCGAGGCAAACACTAGCTTTGCACCATGAACGTGGATGATTAATTTTGTTGCTTTTGTAAATCGAGGATACTAATTTCTTATCCTCACACCCAACCAACTGGTCAATATAATAAAAATTTACGCAAACTTGTTTACAATTGTCCAATGGATGATATCAATGGACGATAATTTTTCCCTTCATACTGGTAAGCCCTCAGCTGTTTTAAATTTGAGAACACTCACATTTAGTTAGAAAAGAAAAGATTTGTTTATTTAATAACTGTTGTACTACCTTGTGTATGTAGGAACTATTTCCCTGAGGAAGATCAATAGGTACACTTAAAGAAAGGGGGAGGGGGGATAAGGGAAGAATGAAAAAAGGAGAGAAAATACTACAGCCATATTAATAGAAGGTCTTGTGCTTCCATCCTCTCTTGAACACTTAATTAAAAAGCGTGACGAATGGACGGTCGAATGCATGGCTGACTTCTTGCGATTTATTATACAGATTAGGAGTGGGAAATAAATGCAGCAGAGAATGAATTTTCCGTCTCGTTTTCATCCAGGAACCACAAACGCTATGCTTAGAGTAGGAAACGATGCGGTGAGTCAGTGGACGGCGTTAACCTTGTTTGTCTTCCCTCCCTCCTTTTCCCACCAAAAAAGAGGCAAAATGTGGAGGATAATGCCAGTTTCGCGAAATGTCGTGCGTGGCAAATACTGCCGATTGGAGAGTTCGAAATTGCAATTGTAAGGTATAGCTTTGTGGGAAGATAAGAACCATTTTTGTTTGACGTAAGGAGGAAGTAATGAAAGGTCTGAGTTTCTAAGCCTTCAGGCTTCGAAGGGTCGTTGGTCAGTACCACTCAAATCTGCAACACGTGAGAAATGGGTGAAGACATGTGGAAAAATATGGGGGTAATGTTTCATAACGTATCCTAGGATGTAAAAACTGATGCTCAGACACCATGATCAATTGTTTTATTGTTGTCGTCATCGTCATCGTCATGGCACAAGTCTCATGACTTGTTCCTTCTCCAAGGAAACTGATCTGCCCATCTATTCGCGGTGTGCCGATGCTTCTACCTACTGGTTTATAATAGTGTATTAATTGCAGTATCTTCATCTTCATCCATTCTGTTTACATGATCTTGTCACTTTTTTGTATTCAGTTATTGTTTCATTTATAGACTCTAGATCCTCAACTCTCTTCTGATGTTATCGTATTGTGATGTGATGTCTGCAATCAAATATTGTGTGGTGAAGAATGGGGTGGGCCCACGTAGATAAAATTGAGGTGGTTACATTAGACTAAAATAGCATATATTGGGCTTTTTGAAAAATAAAAAAGAAGAAAAGAAATTAATAATACAGAAATAACTTGATACATTTATAATATAAATAAGCTACCAATACCTTTATTTTGTTGTTAAATACCAATATAATATGAACATAACAAAAACACTGTTAAAGTGACTAAACGTCGTGGTTGACAAATGGCAACACTACGCATTAGAGGGTTACAACGTTGTTATTGGTTGCTTTAATATTCTGAATTAGTTCAGTTTTCTCCGTCTCTTCTCTCTTTCTGTGGCTCACTAACTGTCGAACGCAAGACTCCTCCTGTCTTGAGTCTCTGGCCCAGAGCCCACAACGCCCTCCAATATTATATTAAATCTAGACAGGAAGTGTACAAAACAGAAGAAGGGGAAGAAAAGTAGACGCAATTGAATGCAGATTATTGTACTCGTAACAAAGACGACAAAATCGGTGCGGTTACTTTTCTATCACTTTATTGTCTAAAATTTTGTCACAATACAATTTTCTTTTCGTCGTTAACATAGTCTACAGTCTTTTGTGATATCACAACTCACAAGTTTTACTTATCGTAACCTTGTCTCAGTCCTCTCAGTGTCTTTCTTCAGTTTCTCTGACTCTCACACACTAACTACGACGACGCAGTCATTCGACGATCGTGAAATCTTCTTTATGACGCACACGCACAGTTGACACACTGACCGACTCGTGTCTGTAACTTAACGCTCTGATGTTTCCACACCTCCTTATTAGAGGGAGTGACGTCACACGGATCTTTCTCGATTTCCACTGATAACGCAGCTAGGCCTTTGTGTGCACATAAAAAGTAACATTTTACCTCAGTAATAGCTTTAAAGTTTTCAAAGTAAGATACCCCAAAGGCATATTCTTTGTTACTTACTAATTGTGCTAGTTTATGTAAGTACCTTCTGTTTGAAATATGAAGGCACGTCCATTTATACAGATTAAGGGTGCCTTTAGGTTCATTTGAAGGCGTGCGCCTAAAAACGGCCTAACCGTCAAAACCAAAAAGTTTCTGATTAGTGCTGCCATCTCTTGTTTGGGACAAATACTAATAATTTATGGATGGTTCTAACACCAAAACGCTTCATTATAAGGAAATATAACCACTTTTATTTCTTGCAATCTATTTGAGATCATCTGGTCTGAAATAGGATAAAGTAGAGTAGGCTTACCAAATTTCACATAGCTCTGCCAAAACTCAAAGGTGTATTTGAATTGTTCAATTATGTATCTCCAATTTTTTCATGCGCATTGCAGAAGTTTTTTTGCTGAAGAGCCTCATTTTGACTTAACTGATTTTGATTGAATTAGACCAGATAGGCACATAAGTTTATAGTGGCAGTTTTTATTAAGTTCTAATAAGCAGTAATGTAATAAATTTAAATTTAATACGCAAGATATTTTTAACAATTATTTAAAATATGTAACACAGCTTATACTTAAGCAGAACAAGGAATGTTAATGTTATTTTGCTGTTTTCTTTCATAATCACATTAAGAATACATTAACACTATTTAGAGTCTGCTAAGTTTAGATATACCACCGTGTTTAACTAATATTTCGTTTCCTGTGTGTACATTGTTAAAAAGCGAGGGTTGCACCATTTTTACGTCCATGCCTTAGTTAAATAATACGAAAACTATATATGTGTATTATACATGTTACGGGTATCCTGAACTATTTATTAATTCGCTGGAAGATAACATCGTTTCTTTAGTGAAGTTGGCATTAAAATCTCTGGCTCTACACAAATGTCACCATAGCGATGCTGTTGTTTTATTAGGCGTGGCATGTCCTATAGATGGAAATTGCGCAATTCAAAGCACTGGTCATGAATCAGTGAGCGCATTGTCATAGCTCCTTTGTTCATTTGAATTCCCAAACAGGCAAAGTTGTACCAGACACAAATCTGGCTCCATTGTCCTACGAATTTGGACGTTTATATTACTCATATCTGTGAACTTTGCCACAAATTCACTAAAACCACTATTTTTTTATTCACATACACATTTCATATACAGAGGCATTAATTTATCCTATACGATTTACTGCTGAGTAATAATTCTTTTGTTTTGTATCATTTATCACTAGGAAATTCTTTCGCTTAGTCAGTGTCGACAACTATGTTCCTATACATCGCTGAAAAACAATCTTTGTTCTTTAATTAATGTATTTTACCAGAAGAAAGGTTATTTGTTAATGTTAAAATAAAGTGAGATTTATTTGAGATTATCAACTGGTTTTACCCTCTTTATTTCATGTTATAGCACCTATATTACAAATTAAGAAAGCACATATATTTTAAAACACTGTTTACTATTATTCTACTTAAAAAGAATACGAAATCTATTTTGTAATTAAACAGTACAAAGACCCTTTCTCTGAAGGGGTTAAATTTTAACACAATTCATGTAATTGCTGGGTTGCGACAGTGAATAAAAGTATCATTGTTCCAGGCTGACTTTTGAATTTTACAATGAATTTTTTTTTTGAAACCTTTCTTATGTCAATTAAACATTAATTATTAGTTGTTACAACTATTTTAAACAATTGTAAAAAGTTTTAGTATACCTATTATAATAGCTTGTCTCTAGGAATTAAAGATGAAAGGTCAGTCACATCGCCGTTGTAGGGGAAGTGGTAGACAATATGCTTTGAGGCCAGAAACATCGGAAGTCCTTTCACTCTTCACTCAAGCACTGTTTGGACTTAAAGAGCCAACCCTTTTTCCACCTTCCCCATAACAACAGAGACAGATTGCGTCTCTTTTTAGCATATCTATTTCCCTTTCTTTAGACATGAAACAAGATAAATCAAATAGTATTTGTATTACTAGTGGTAAACTTTTCATAGAAATCTACTGAGAACTTTAGATATTTCTTTTTTCACAGATGCATACTTAAGGGCAATCGCTTCATTAATATTCTACTTCTTGAGGCGCTTGGATGGGACATTTTTCCCAACATTTTGATTATTTTGTAGATAGTTCTTGTATTAAGTCCACAGCGTGTGTCAGATACATTTATTATCATTAGCTAAGATACTGGTTGCTTTGGAGAATCAGATTTGTAATCTAAATTCCAGATGTATAAGCAACTTCTCTGGTGTAGCTGAGTAACGGACACTATTTTATTGAAGATAAAAGTTTTCTGTGTCATAAGTGCCATTAATGCATTAGACCGTTCTGTTTTACAGTTAAAGCGGAAACCTTGCAATTATATTAAGAAAAAAAGGCTCTCTCTGTCCATCTGTCTGTCTCTCCATCGACAGCATAACTCAAAAAGAAAATGTCTGTTAAATATTTTAAGTTTAATATCTTTCAAGGATGCCACTTAAGGATTTTGAAGAAAATTGCTCCACCTTTAACAATCATTTACATGGAACATTTTTAGAAAATTTTGATTTTCTCAAAAATGGCTCTAACGCTTTTGATTAAAATGCCACATTGTTAAGATATTTGTATGACAAATGAAATGTATATTTTCAATTTTGTGGCTATAACCTATGTAGCTCTGTTAACTCTTGATGTATTTTGCATAACTGGTGAACTGTAAGAGATAGACCAAATCTTACTATACAAAAATGTAGATCTCGTAAAAGTACACATGTCTTGGCCGTGCAAAGAGAATGGACTATCACTCAAAGCCTACTGCATTCCTCTTGCACTTACAAGAAAATCAGCAATAAGATGATTTCTGCAAATGTTTATCGCGACTCACGTGAAGAAGATAGAGGGATAAGAGTTTGTAAGAATAGTTAGTACAAGAGTAGGGATTTTTTTCTAATTCCGCGGTGAACTGTCAATACGCAGTATTTGGGTGGAGTTCAGTACCTAGGTGCGTGGACGAGAAAGCTGTTACGTTGTCGCCGTTGTTGTTCTGGACATCTGTGCTGGCGCGTCATTCGGCTGAATAAGAACTATATTACAGCTTCCCGTCCTTTATGCAGTAATTTTTGTTTTGTTTCCGTGTTGGATTTGTATGATGGATAGTTAATTGTATATCTTTTCAAACCCACTTTCTAACGACGGCAGAATGTTAAAGTGACCTAGATGAAAGGAGAACGTGATGGTTTGATAGGGCTATTCTCATTAAGGAGGAAGAAGAGGTCGTCGGATGTTGGAGAGCATCACGCACCTGTGTGTCCAGTTTGAACGCTCTCTCCGTCAGTGCAACATCGGTGAAGTGATTGTGTGCGTGTGCGTCAAGTGAAATGAATTGGTGGCCATGTGATTGATTTGTGACAGATGCAGTGGGGCAGTGTAATTATTCTCCTGTTGTTGTCTTAGTCGCTCAAAATCTATAACCTTAATGTCTCAAAGGTTAAAAGGGTTGGGTACCTGAGCAAACAAATGTAACTAATCCAATATCAAGACGTGCTTAAGATAGACATTACGTTACTGTGTTTAGAAATTGCCAATATTTTTACTTACACAAGTGGAAGTATGTATTCTACACAATGTGTGTGTATATTTAACTCAAAAACGTATAGCCGGTTGAATATCAAACTTGTCTAAATCTGTCTAATATATTTATTCTAGAATAAATCGTTCAAATACTTGATTTAATATCAATTATCATTATAATTATTTCTTCTGTTGTGATAGTATTAACTAACTTTTACTATTTAAATTCAGGCCCTTCCAAAAATAGGACATGAAAGATTTAAAATACAGAAAACTCTTCTCCACCCCAAACTACACTTTACATGGAAAACGTAATGGCTCTGACACTTAGATTAAAATACCACATGTTTATGAATTGAATTTTCTAGCAATAACTTTTGAAGTTGTCTTTACTTTGAACCTTTTTTTACTTTCTCTACTGGTAAGTAGGGGACGTATTGTATTCCACCCAAAAATTCGATATCGAGATTTCGCCGGAAATATATGTTTCGAGACCCCCTCAATCCAAAAAAAAAGCATTTTTAGAAAAAGGTCCGTTTGTGTCTGTGTGTCAGTCTGTGGACAGCATAACTCAAAAACGAAAAGTCGGTTAAAAACCAAAGCTTGTATTTAAGTTTAATGTCTTTCAAAGATGCAACACGAAGATTTTGAAGAAAATAGCCCCACCCTAAACTACCCATTACATGGAAGATTTTTTAGAAAATTTTGATTTTCTTGAAAATGGGTGTAACGATTTTGATTAAAATGCTATATTTTATATGTTTCAGTTATTTTTATGACAAATGAAATGTATATCTTGAATTTTCTGGCTATAGCCCCTGTAGTCGTATTTACTCTGGACGACTTTTGCATAACTGGTAAACCGTTAGCGATAGACCAAATTATACCATACAAAAAATGTAGATCTTGCTAAAATACACAATTTATGTCTGAATAAATTTTCTTGTAGGGTGAATCATTTCGGAGATATTCCTTTTTATGTGTGTGAGTTTCGGAAAACAGAACTCTCGTAAAATGCAACATTGTTGTTCATTTTTTATATGTTAAGTGTGCAAAGACAGAACCTCAAAGCTCTAAAACATTTGACTATCGCACAAAGCCTACTGTATTCTAACGTTCCCCTTGCACCTATAAGGAAATAAGCAATAAGATAATTTGTACAAATCTTTATTTCAACTAACACGAAGAAGATATAGGAATAAGAGTTTGTAAGAATGGTTAGTACAAGAGTAGAGAAAGTCATGTGAGTGCAACACATCAGATTTGTATAATCACTAAACTGTAAGAGATTGACAAACTTTTATGTCACAAACAATTTAGGTGTCGCCGAAGATACGTCAAATAATTTTTTGTGGCGTTGACCTTTGCTAGGATAATGAAGTTTAAAATACGTTATACTTTTCTCTTCTGCATATCGCTATACTGTATTCTTTCTATATTTTTCGTGTTAACGCAAAGAGAATGGAATTTCAAAGCCGTCAAATGACGTCCAAATATCTATTTGACTTTCGCCTTGGCAATTTATATTCTTCGATGAAGTAAGTGAGTAGATAAAGGTTTATATTACTAAAAGAAGAAAGTCCACAATAAAGAGGAGTTCAGAGAGTATTACCACAAAATTCAAGGTATACATTTCATTTGCCATGAAAGTAAGTTAAACATATAAGTTAATCAACATCGTTAAATATTTACGAGATTCAAAGGGTTGTTTAGGTTGGGAGATCTTTTGTTGTGAAATATTTGTGCTGCAATCTGAACTTAAATATAAAGTTTGGTATTTAATCGACTATTCTTTGTTTTTTGAGTTACGCTGTTCACAGACACACAGACACGCATATTTTTCAAAAATGTTCTTTTTTTTTAATTCAGGAAGTCTCAAAAAGTGTATTTGTGGTGAAATCTCGATATCAAATGTTTAATAGGAGTGTAATGCCTACTAGGCACGTGGAGAGAAAGTAAAATGTTGGGCTGCAGTTTTATTATGTGTATAAATATAGCACTGACAATTAAATTTTTATATTAAACAGCAGCACAGCTTTTGCGCTCTATTAAGTAGTTAGGATAATCAGGCAATCGAAATAAATTGTACGTGTTAGCGTGATAATAGCACGTGCAGATTCGACATGCAGGACGTGAGCTTGTTTAGCATGTAAAGCACGTTTCTGTTTCGTGAGCGGCCAATATGTTTAAAATGGAAGCTGCGAAGTTCCCAGCTCTCATCCAGACCTAAAGGCTAAAGTTGTAATTTTCTGAATGAACGTCGGATCAAAGTACTTAGATCCTTTTGCGCTCTCGTGATCTTATACCACATGGACATTGTTGCCTTGGGGGCCTTTATAGCTCAAACAGCAATGCCTTATACATTTTCTCTCAATCTTTTCATTAACCTCATGAAATTGATGCATATTTGTTACGTTGCCAACTTACCTCCAATGTTATTCGCGCTATGCTTATTCGCTGATAATTTCTGTTTATTTCACTTGATAAATCGTACAAGTCACTAGTTTTATGTCGGATATAAGGCAAAAAATCTGATGTGCTGCACTCACATGACTTTCTCTACTCTTGTACTAACCATTCTTACAAACTCTTATATCTTTTTCGTATTACTTGAGATAAACATTTACAAGAATTATCTTATTGCTTATTTCCTTGAAGGAGCAAGAGGAATATTACAATACAGTAGGCTTTGAGCGATAGTCAAATCTTTTAAAGCTTTCAGATCCCGTTCTCTTTGCACGTTTAACACATAAAAAAACTATATTCCATTTCACGAAAGTTTTAAGTTTTCCGAAACTGACACAAATAACAAGGAATATTTCCGAAATGGTTCAGTCTACAAAAAAACTTATTTGGACACAAATTGTGTGTTTTAGCGAGATCTACAATTTTGGTAGAGTAAGACAAAATCTCTTGCGGTTTACGAGTCATTCAAAAGACATCAAGAATAAATACGACTACAGGACCTATAGTCATAAAATTCAAGATATACATTTCATTTACCATAAAAATATGTCAAACATATGGCATTTTAATCAAAATCCTTAAAGCCATTTTCAAGAAAATGCAAGTTTTCGAAAAATTTTCCACGTAAAGGGTAGTTTGTGGTGAAGCAATTTTCTTCAAAATCTTCCTGTGGCATCCTTGAAAGACATTAAATTTAAATACCAACTTTGGTTTTTAACCGACTTTTCGTTTTTGAGTTATGCTGTCCACAGACACACAGACACACACGGACATTTTTCTAATTTTTTATTATTATTATTATTATTATTATTATTATTATTATTATTATTATTATTATTATTATTATTATTATTATTATTATTATTATTATTATTATTATTATTATTATTATTATTATTATTATTATTATTATTTATTATTATTATTATTATTATTATTATTATTATTATTATTATTATTATTATTATTATTATTATTATTATTATTATTATTATTCAGTGGGGTCTCAAAACATATATTTCCGGTGAAATCTCGACATCGAATTTTTGGGTGGAATACAATACTTCCTCTGCTTACCCTTAGAGAAAGTAAAAAGTAGTATAGAAATAGATAACCCCCGCCTAGGAGTGCTGTGAAATCTGCTATGGCAGTGATTCCTCATTATTTGTGTACGTTTTGGAGAACTTATATTTCTGTCAAATGGAACATTGCTATTCATTTTTATATGTTAACCGTGCAAAAAGAACGGAATTTGAAAGCTTTAAGAAATTTGACTATCACTCAAAGCCTACTGTATTTCCACCTTGCACCTACAAGGAAATAAGCAATAAGATAATTTCTGGAAATGTCTATCTCAACTAAGACGAAGAAGATAGAGGAATAGGAGATTGTAAGCATGGCTAGTGCAAGAGTAGAAAAAGTAATGTGAGTGCCACGTATCCGATTTTTATTTTTCAGAACTAGCTTAGCGTGCATTTACGAGCACTTCGACACTGACTGCCTTTAATTGTAAGAATCCAAACCTTAAGTTAATGAATTGCTTGTTGACTAAATTCACAGAAATACCTTAGCTCCACTAACTTCTAGCTAATTATCTTTTTCTCAATTCTTAAATAGTCTGGCTAATGAGCTGCTTCTTCGGGGAAAATTGCATCTTGTGGTTTTGCATTATGCATTGATTTTAACACAAGCAAATTGTTTATTGCAATTATCTATCTCGCCTATTATTCTTTATCTTATTGATCAATAATTCTGCTACCACCATTATTATAAACAGTTTGAATATTATACTATTATAAACATTATTAAATGGTCGGCATAATTGGCTTATTATGCCACGCATGCCAATAAAAGCAATGCCACAATACTGCCATAATCTAAGTTGCATTAGCTTCTAAAGAGAAGATAAAACCACTTGTTAATGTTCTTTGCTCTCAGCAACAAGATGCAAGTATCTCTGTTATTAAATTAGTTATTCTATATTATTAAATATACAATAATTATGATCTGTATTTCCAATACTTATCATACTGTGCTGATAATGGCCTACATCACAGTCCGTAACACTTGCTCACTTCTCTCCCAGCACCAGTGGCTCTCTTACGGTTCAATTCACCAGTAATAGTTTCTCATTTGCGAATATATTAACGTATACGGACATATACGAACATATATGTCCTTTGTGTATAATAATTACCACGGTCTTAACTTGAATTCATCCTAACATCCGGTTAAAAGTCCTTAAATTTAGAAAAAAATGATATCTCTGCTAAGGGCAGAGGTTAGTAGCACAGCCTACTTTTCAAGGGCGTGCCGTGGGCAGGCTAATAAAAGTGTAAGGTAATAAATGGCACAGTAATCGGGAATTCGGAGAAAGTCTGCCCATTCACAATCATGGACTCCATGTACGTACGGCCGCAGGGATCGAACCGTGATCGCCTCGGTGGAAAGGAAGCATTTAATTATCTCACAGTGACTTCTCAGAGTTGAAACTTGTTCCATGCGTGGACTCAAGCTTGACATTTGATTTCCAGGTTCACTGTCAGGTTCCCGCTATCAGAAGCACTGCTTTCTCCACAACGGGATATGCCAGTGCGATTAGATGAGTTCGCTCTGAAAGGACATTGCCGATAGCCTCCTAAAGTGCATTTTATGTGATTGTAGATGTTCAAGACGTCGTTTTAGTGAATTTATCTCGACAGCAGACACGCTGGCGAAAGTTGAGCTTCGTGCACTTCCGTGGTTTATTGTGATGTACCATCCTTTTCCCTTTTACAATGAAGGCAAATCAATCACGATGTACACAATGTTAACATGATCTGGGTTCTAAAGTGAAAGTTAGGATTAGGAAGGTGGTATTCCTGTATAATTTGTAAGGCTACGTACATGACCGTTTAGAAAGCAGATCGAGATAATCACTGAACTTTGGTTCAATAAGTCTTATGTATTTGGTGATTTCCATCATTTATCATGTTCAGAAACGTTTGTTCTTGCTCGCGCGTGTCAATGGAAACACGCACACGAGATATTTGAAAGGCGAGAGAGCCGGTTTTTTTTTTAAATTAACGATAAACGCAAAGAATATTTTTCCATACCTACAAAGTTTAAATGTATCTCATTCTTAAACTGATTTGAGTTACGAAAGATTGTCACTTTTGCACGCCGTATATATCTGTACATAATTTACAAAAGAAAACAAATATTTTATTAAACAAATGTTTACAAATATCTCATAAAATGCGTTGCCTCTTATAACTATTTATTTACTGTCCTTTGCTTACATGCGTAAACTCTGGAAAAAAAAAAAAAGTAACACAAACATTATTTCATTTTATTGTTAGCACTCGAACTAACGAAACTGCTTGACAACGTGATAACAGCCATAGAATAACAAAACAATAAAACTAACCATAACGCTCCCTTCAAGTGGTGTTGAACGTTGTATAACTCTTCTATGCCAACATGACAAAATTATACATTTTTTATTTTTCACCCGGATGAACCAGAAGAACTGTTTGAAATTTTCTTTCGATTATAGCTGATCTGTAAGCGAAAGTTATCACAATTATGTTGATAAAACTATTATTACTATTATTAAAAAGTGTAGGAAAAATTACAAAAGCGCTTAGTCAGAACAGTTGTGAGCAAGAAAAACATGGCAACTCTGTTAAGACATACGTTCGTATTCTCCAGGAATGTAATGAAAACACTGCATGCCTTTTAAAATAATAGAATGACTAACATTTATGTATAGTTAAAATAGCACCGTTTAAATGGCAGATGAGTCAACAATAGCCTACGAATTAAGAAAGAAAACCACGAAATCTGTTACAAAGAAGCGTTTACTAGGCTGAATAGCCGATGGTGAGTGATTGCTTATTACTTTTTCTAACAGCCTAGGCGAGGTGCTGTGGTATTCCCATCATATGGCTAGTTATTAATGACGTCATAACAGAAACTTATAAAATATGGATAAATGCATGCAGCACGTGTCAGTGCATTCAACGTGTTTACTGAGAGCATTTCAGTGAGTCTTCCATTGTATATTTAAAGCATGGGTGATTCTGAAAGTAATGTTAACGAATTTAATACACATTTTCTATCATGTTCATTCGGTGATAGAGTTAATTAAAAAAGGGAAGCGCTATTTCTGATATGAAACAACTTAAAGACGGAGAAGAAAGTGAAGTTTCATACGAACATTTAACTTTATAGAAAGCTACTTTAGTTTTGCGGCTCTGAAACTTTGTGAAGCTTGCTAGCAGTGTCTATTGCTCGGGAAGGGCAAATCTTCTTGGAACAGCGAAGTTGGGAATAATCCGTGTATGATGTGTATAACGTCTATATTTCATATTGCATGCCTTTGCAAATGTTTCAGAATACGCCGCTATAAACATTACAATCCTGGAGGATGACGCTGAGGAATGCTGCTATATTGTCCATTATAGCAGAGCAAATTTAATTGCGGCTGATGGTTGACCATTACTATTTTTTGTGCAAATTAATCTTGTGGTCGCAAATTGTATTTATATCAGCGTGTTTAACTATACAACACCGCAAGGCGTTGTAAGCCTGTGATTGAATTTTGTGTTGACCAACTCCTCCTGCCACCCGCCAATAAATTTTGTGTCTGCCATAGTATACTGGATGACCAGAGCATAATGTCAGCAATTAAGCTGTGAGTATATTTTATGAAACAAGTTGTAGCAAGTTTTATAATATTCATACTCAAGTTTCATGACTCAAATATGTTGTAGTTACTGTTGTCCGACATTTTAATCATGTACGTGTTATTCAGAATCGATAGTTGCAACTTCAACAGCGATATTGGCCTTGACACAATAATACAGAGTATGTATCCTATAACCTTTCAAAACGTAGACTTTCAAAAACGAGAAGACAAATTGAATTTATTAGAATTTTAATTTTTCTAATCTTGAACTAGTTGTTATTCGATTAGACATAGGGAATCGGTAGTTTCGTTTTCAGCTGGATTGAAATGTGCGCAGACGGTAAAGTATTGATTGCTACACGCGGATCTTTTGATTGGTCGATAGCAATATCGTTATGAATAGGTGCACCTTTGATTGGTGGATAGTGTCGTTGTGAAGAGGTGCATTACAGTGGCGTATAAGCGGAAAGCAGGTTGATATGACGAGATGCTTGCTGTGTTCGCAGCAAGTTGCCAAGCTCATAAAGAGCCGCTGTGCAGCTGTGATGAAGAAAAGAACTTCAAAATGCATTTCTATTCAGAATAACCGTGGAAGCGAGGCGAGACGAGGCGAGGCTTTTGATCCACAAAGATGAAATAATGCCTTATGCAACAGTGTAATATGGACATCAAGGCCAACTGGGCATTCTCTCTCCGTTAATTTGATGTTTATGAATGAGCTGGCGATCTTACACAAAAGACGCGAATGTGTGTGTATGTGTGTGTGTGCAGGGATGACTCGACTGGATTTGCTGACCTTGAAACGGATGCATCCTTGGCTGTCATGTGAGTTAGTTATCTATAGTGGCAGTACCGTTGAGCACCTCGGGCAATTTACGGGTCATGGGAGAGTAGGATTTTTAAACCAAATGGAGAACTTAAATGCTTTAATTCCCGTCAGACCACTTCCTCTGTCACAAGAACATACCCAAAACGAGTTCAGTTCGCTGGCCGTAACGTCATTATGGAAAGTATGGGGAAGAAGAGCAACTGCTCAAATATTACAGGAATATAATGTTGATTTGCTTGCTTCCGGCACCTGTTGCATTGAGTTGCACAAGGCTTACAGTCAGAATTGAATGTCAATTTAAAACATTACAGCAACCAAATTTACCGGATATAACTTTTAGTGTTTAACACCTGTTCTTACTGCATACGGCACCACAAGGAGTGGACACTGATAATACATGAAAGTAAATTATTATCGCAAAGTAAATTTGGGAAAAAAGTTTGAGACCTAGGTTTAAGGAACCTTCCTGACATTTGCCTGGCTGGAGGACTGAGGAAAGCCTGTGAAAATAAACCTCGCTAGGAGAAGACAGTGGCTGAATATGAACCGCGGTGTTCCCGCTCATAAGTCCGTACTTTAACGAGCTGGGCCTCAGATATCGCTGCATTTAGTCCAGATTCTCTTTTCTAATATATTATAACAATTGACAAGTCCAATTGCTTTTTTATTTCACTTTATTTCTTAAAAAAAACTGAATGAAGATTCGTGAATTTACAATTGACAACTAACACACGTGGGCCTTTTCCTAGGAATTATTTATTTCTTCAGGGTATTTCAAAAGGTTTATTTCGAATGAAATCTCGCCATCGAAGCTTTCGGTGAAATGCAGCCTTTCTATCTACTAAACATAATTATGCACGTGATAGAGAAAGTAATATTGAATTGAATTAAATTATGGCTCTAATGAGGACGGAATCCTCCGGAACTAAAGATTCCACATTCATGCTGTTGAAGCAGGTCGGCTTACCTCTGACCCCAACGATCGTGAGACACACTGACCTTTGCATCACAGTAGTAAGGCTTCAAAAGCTTATTAAGTAAATTATTTTTGAGCTGAGCCCTTTTGTGTCTATTTGCAGTTTTCTTTCCTATAATCACATGTGAAATAATCAGTTAAATTTACCTACATCGGATATCTTGCGGCTAAACTCAATTTCTCTTCTTGTTTTCATTCAACTGTCTTGTTTTGAAGTGGAATTGTAGGTTTATGGTGACACAGTAATATCTTTGTCACTCTTTACATCCGGCACCAAGCGTAGACAGAACAGAATAAAACTCTACAGGATTATGCCAGCGTTTAAGCTGGAAAATAAAACAATGTCGCAAAAGTGCACAAATCAAAATTTACATTTGTCAAAATTATGCTGATAGAGTATTTTATAAATTATACAATTAATGAGGGTTAGATATAAAGAATGATTTTATAATCACCATTTGCGTTGCTGTCTGTTTTAAACTGCTAAGTTCCCACTTTTGTTGTGAATGTTAATACTACAACTTACCTGGTGATGACGTCAAACAATTATTTTGGTATTCGCGCACAAAATACAGTCCAGAATGCTGCACTTTGCACCACTTATACAACACTTATGGCTTGTTGAAAGGTGTATTTATAGATTCTGTAGTTTCTTTCTGCGGCAGATTGTTGTCGCATTTTTACGAATGCTGTTTTAAAATTCGTGGCATTCTTCAATCTCGAGTAGCAAAACACGATTGTAGCTTAAACTCTGCTTTTATGACTGGCGTAGAGACTCGGGGTTGATTTCTGTTGATTTTTTATAGACAGATTTTTATTTCTCCAGAGAGATCTGAAATGTGACCATTCTTTCGGAACAGCTCTGTAAATTAGTGTAATAACTTTGAGAATATGTGTCTTACAGTCTTACCTCTTCGAGATAGAATGAATATTTTATTCAGTTATATCTGATTACAAAGCCTTGTGATAACTCATTAAGATTGATAATGTACGTACATAAACACAAATATAATTCCACCTAAATTACTATGAGTTGTTGAAAGCCTAATTCATCATAGGTCACTGTTTGAAGTATCGGCGATGCTGTTGTGTCCTTGAAACTAGTGCCCGCGTTTCGAAGTGGACTTGATTATGAGGCCATCGAAGAACAGTTTTAAGGAACCAGGAAGACTGACGATGGTTGAAATTTAATGGACTTGGACGAGGTTTAGTGTTTCGTAACATGTGATGTCAGCAACCATGCTCAAGTGGGTTCAACAGCAAGGATTTGCACGTGTTGACTTATCATCTCTTGGACCAGAGGTCCGCAAGAGGCTTGGGGTAAGTTTACATTCTTATATGTAAGTAATTAAAGCAAAATCTAATGCAGTGTTAACTAACATTTTGGTTCACCATAATATGACCGTTTAGAAGTAGAATAAATAAATGTATATATTAGTAGGTATGTATTATACCGGGTAGAAATTACTGCTTCGAACATACGTTAACCAGGGATTCTATATGATGAGTGTAACAAATATGACCAATATAATTATTTAAAAAAAAAAAAATGCGTCAAATATTTGGAGCTAGCTTAGCTTCTTGACAAACGGATATAAACAGTTTATTATTTCATAATCTGTCGCGCAAACATTGTATAAGCAATGCAGTAATACCTTTTTATCTTGATTTCAAAGAATGTAGCCAATATTTATGTTAACAGTTACATGCAAGGTTTAATTTCTATGAGAAACATGTTTAAGGGAAGGGCAAGTTCTATTTTTGTGCTTTCGTAACTGTAGGTATATGTTTTGAGGCCCCATGAATCTAAAAAAAAGTGTGTGTGTATGTGTGTGTGTGTGCGCGCGCGCCTATCATTCCATGGACAGCATAACTCAAAAACAAAAAGTCGGTTAAAAACCAAAGTTGGTATTGAAGTTTAATAGCTTTTAGGGATACGACATGAAAATTTTGAAGAAAATTTCTCCATCCTAAACTAACCTCTACATAAAATATTTTTCGAAAATTTTGGTTGTCTCGAAAACGTCTAATGATTTTGATTAAAATGACATGTTTAAGATATTTTTATGACATGAAATTATATTTTGAATTTTCTGGCTATAGCTTACGTAGCCTTGTTTAACGTTGATGACTTTTGAATAACTCGTAAACCGCAAGAGATAGGCCGAATCTTACAAAAGATGTAGATCCCTCTAAAACACACAATTTATGTGTTAATTTTTTGTGGGGTGAACCATTTCGGAGATATTTCTTGTTATTTCTGTGAGTTTTGGAATACTTAAACTTTCATCAAATGGAAGATCGTTATTCATTTTTTATATGTTACGTGTGCAAAGAGAACAGAATGTGAAAGGTTTAAAAGATTTGACTATGGCTCAAATTCTACTGTATTCCCATATTCTCCTTGCACCTACAAGGAATTAAGCAATGAGATAATTTCTGCAAATGTTTACCTCAACTAACACGAAGAAGATATCCTTAATGTCCTTATCCCATAAAACAATGTTTAACTTTGATGTTGCTGGCCTTTCTTTGTGATTCTGCTATTTATATCACCTTCATGGTTTCCATCTTTCGTTATTTTTACCCCTAAATATGTATATTCGTTGCAATGTTTAATTGTTCCTTTATCATTTTCCTAGACTAGACCTTTTTCATGTCTTCCTATTGCCATATAATTAGTTTTGTTTTTCTTCATGTTTAAGCCCCATTTTCCATATTCTTCGATGAGTTTTTTCATATATTCCATGACATCATAGTCCCCTGCCACTCATAACAATAGGCCGCGCCAAGGCCGAGTGGTTAGACCATTAGCCTCTCACCAAAGCGGCCCGAGTTCGATCCCAGGCGATTGCATGTGGGCTTTGTGGTGGACGAAGCTGCGCTGTTTTGACACGAGGAATGGCTCAAATTGTTGAGTCTCGTGCAGAATATATCCACGTAAAAGAAGAATGTTATTTAAAAGATTGTGTTTTGAATGTAACATAGGTCATTTCGGTGGAACATGAGGCCTGTTATTTTCTTTCCGGCCGTTATCAGGAAACAGCGTGCAGTCGTGATCCGCCAGGAGGATCCGATTCAGTTCACTGAAAGTGCACGACCGTGATTAATTTGTTGCATTTTTCCCAAGTCGGAATCATTTATTCCAATGTTCATCCGAACTGAGGAGTTCAAACTTCGGAAATAAACTCGGATTAGCTCTCGGAAATCCAGATAAGAAGAGGCGTAAGCTACCCAAGAAATGCAAACTGAATTAGTACCTAATTTTGCAGTACGTCTTTTGATACATTCCTACAGAAAATTTAAAAATGCCTTACTAACCCTGAGAAGAAAAGCAAATCTAAAGAACACATAACACATTTTATAGGAATAGAAAAATACGTTCAAAACAAATTAAATGGATCTTTTAAGACTTTCATATAATATGTGAAAAGTGTTTCTCAAATCCTTACATTTAAATTTGAAATTTTTATAAATAACGTGTTCCCTAAAAATCTAGCATATAACGCATTTATGAAGAAGTTATGCACAACGATCTAAAAAAAAAAAACATTTTTTCACAAATATATATCTATAGGGTTTTATGAACATTGTTTGATAACAGTGGTAAAGGGGAGACTAAATTGCAAAGATTTCCAAAAAAATAACATTATTAGTTTTTCGTGCAATCTTATAAACTGTATTTTCGAATTTTTATATAGGTATATTTATGACCCTGAAATACACTTTATTTATGATACAAATATGTTAAACATATTGCATTTTAATCAAAATCGTTATACACACTTTGATAAAATCAACATTTTCGAAAAATGTCCCATATAAAGGATTGTCTTGGATGGGGGATTGTCTGGGGAGGGAGATTTTCTTGAAATATTCATGTGGCAACCTTCGAAGTTACTGAATTTAAGTACAAAGTTTGCTATTTAGCCATCTTTTCCTTTTTGAGTTAAATTGTTCATTGACCATGTGACCCGATCCAGTCTTAATAACTTTGTGACATGTAGTAATTTGTCTCTTCTCTTTTGTTTTCAGGTAAGTTTTGGTTTCACATTTGGCGTCTAGTCCAGAAATTTGTGCAACATAATTCAAGGTAAATCCTAGTTAAATATTATTTTTACACACTTTGTATCTGTGTGTTAGTTTTTTGCGTATTTGTATATCGTTTATTAGTTATTCACAGAATATATAACATATTTTCAAACTTTATTTTTATATTCTGAAATTCTCTGTTATATTATACTATCGATACAGCATTTTATGGCACTTCTTGCAAGAGACAAATGATCTACCGGTGCAACAAAATGCCTCTCTTTAGTTGTAGTGTAATAGATTGGAATATCCAAATAATAATGTAACCAGAAACAACTGGGCTGATTTCAGCGTCGCCTTGCGGAACGATAGTACCTATAAATATATAAATATTGATGACAGTAATTGTACATGTAGATTTTAAAAGTATGACTGAGATAATGAGTTTTATCGCAACGGTACCAATCGATAGAAAAGATAACTAACATATTTTGATTAAGTTGTGCAGGTGAGTTTAAGGAATGCGAAGGAAGGTATCAACAAGGTGCAAACTGGCTCTCCCACGCTTGGCTGGCGTTGGGACTCCCTTATGATTCTGTCCTTCAGGGCAAGCATATTAGCAATTCTTGTTTTATGTGACTACTGACCCAGTGAAGTAAGACCTAGCATATATTTTACAGTTACGTTAACTCCCGTTTGAATAATTTTCTTTCAAAAAGGTGGATGCTAGAACAGAGCAAAACAAGCTGGACATTTCTTAATTGGCACATCTGATCCATTTAGCAGAGGTAATAAGCAGGTTTGTAAACTGAAATATTTTACAGTTATGAGATATCTATGTATATATTTGCATCAGCAAGCGAATTCCTTAACGCCTTAAGAAATGTGTAACTGCATTCCCTGCATTCTTACCTATGTGTAACAGCTGTATGGTTGCATGATAACAGAACACTTGTTCAAAAGTTGAAACCATTTGTCTCATTACCTTTTGTGTTACAGTTTCTCCAATGCCTTTCCCTTGGTATAACAGTTTCTGTTGTGCCATTTAAGATAATCAGGTATAGAAGTTCCTACGTATTAAAGTCAGGAGGAAAGGAAATGAAATTCAACTATTAACTGCATTTTTTACCCCTACATCATAGGTTGTATACCTCCCCCATCCCTCGCATAGTCTGTTGCCAGACTGTTTACCTGCCGTCACTAAACCCTACGTTGTTTGCTTTGATGTCTTGTATGTAGACGAATTGAAGCCAACTGTTTCAGAATTCAGATCCTTGGTGATACTAAAAACCGATCAATTTGTAAAAATACATAACCTGATTTTTTGTTACTTCTACCTTACTGCAAGCCTGTACCCCCTTGTGAACCTCTACTCTCCAATTCTTCATCTTTTAGCTCTCCGTAGTTTCTCTTCTTCTTGATGTCGTTCAGTATCTCAATTCTTCTTTTACCCAGTCTTCACAACTGTTTTGCTTTTTCTTTCAATGACATATAACAGAAGTCATCTACTTCCCACGACGTATCGTAAGCAGTTGGCACTTCTCTTATGTACAGCATGCAATATAATATAATCCTTTCGCTACTCTTCTTAAAACTTTTTCGTCGTTATAAGTCACTATTAGGGTATGTTATCTCACATGAATTTGAAATATCTTTGTGGTTTACGGGGAAAAAGGCGAGTTAATAGGAGAATTTAACGTCGTACCAGCATGTTGCCATGGTAGCTCACTGGTTAGAGCAACCGGATGGAGACTGGAAGATCAGGAGCTCAAATCCCGGCTATGGCAGTCTGATTTTACCTTTCGAGTCTTTGTTCTACACACGGACAGTGCGAAAGAATAATTAATAGTGAAGTTTAACTTGTATTCACCAGTGAATAATAAAACTGAAGAGATTGGACAGAAAAGCTTTCTGATGTATGTAAGGAGCTTTTCGTTTGTGTATAATCTATTTTATTATTGTGTTTATATGAATCCAATCTTTGAAGACTCTTTGTCCTCTTCATCTAATGAATCACGTACCCAATTTTCAGAATCGTATGCCAATATTGGTACGGCCATCACTTTATAAAACTTCAACATAGTTTCATTTCGGACTTTATTTTTCAGATTTCGTTTAAGCGTTCCACACATGTTATGAAATGTATATAATTTTTGAGAATCACGTCCACTGCTAGAAACTAAGAGCTCACAATATCGAATGCATATAAATTATATGATATAATGCACCTTAATATATCGTTAGGGGAAAAGAGACTGGTGTGCTTACCTTAGTAAGAAAGGAAACACCAGGAATGGCATGGTTTAGATAGGGAGTTTAGAGGGCACAGAAATTGCTGAGGCAGAGAGAATCTGCCTAATCTATGATAGGGATGAAGACGGGGGCCATTTATTATTGAGTCTAAAAAAAGAGATTGACATGTTGAAATATTCTGCAGGCCAGAGGAACTGGCTAAATTGCACGAGCTCTATAAAGTTTGTTCGTTTACTCACTCTTTTTTCGTCTTCCATTTATATGAACACTGTCTATAACATTTTTGGCCCGTACTGATCGCTTTGCCATTGGCGTAATTGCCCATGGCAATGTATCTACTCATTTGCTGTTTTTGTTAAAATTTGGGTTGTCTTTAAATTCACAGACTCAGAACCGATTTTCTTATCTTCTTTGAGACTAAACACCACAAAAGATGCCATAAAAGCTGTGGAGTTTGTACCCTTCTGAAATGTATCCTTGAAAGGCACTTGTAATATGTAAATTGTAAACCACAAATTAAAAAATTTGTAGGTTTTTAAGACCTTGACCAGAAATGCTAGGATTAAAACTAACAATAAAGTATATGGTTGGATCTCTGAGTAAGACTGAACTTTCTATAGTTCATAGTATTCTTCTGCTTGGCTTGCTCCAATAATATATTTGATTACACCTCTGTATTTCCGGCTATCCTCGACCTGTTTTCGTAAATGCTCAACACTGCCTTAGTAGCAGCAGAGAAACGGTTAGGTTAAACTTTGTTGTACTCATTACTTTCTATTTAAATTTTTCTTACCGTCGGTATCATAAAGGAGGTTTAAACTCTTTCATTTTATAAGCACCAATGTTTAGCTGAACTAACGTTCAACTTTGCTATAACTCATTAATGCTTTGTGTAAGGTATATACAAGCTGTATATGCGGGTACCGAGGAGGATTCGAGGAATTGCTATTATGATGCATTTGAAACACTGCAGACTTATTCACCAAGTCACAGAGCACTCAGATGGTAAGTCGTCTGAACTGCAGGAAAAATTATAAAACTCACTGCACTGATGGAAGGTTTAAACTGAGGCAGTTGTTTAAAGCGCCCTTCCCCGGAGAGAATTGTTTTATTGTTTATTAACTGTTACAATTGTAAAGAATGAAAATGGAATATCACTAGGAAGATGTCAAGGTCAATAAAATAAGTGGATCAATGCGCGATCGTAAAAAGTTGCGTTTTCCAAGAAAAGGAGAAGCAAATAATGGGTTTGCAGAATGGACGTGAACGATTTTGTTTCAAATAATTAATACAATTTATCTAAAATAAAAACAAACTTCGAGATTAAAAGCTTCACTTACCTTAGCAATGTTATAAGTTACATAAAATTCCAGACAATTGTTTCGTGATGATCATTCTCAATGCTCTGTTTAAAACAGCAACCATAGCTAGACACACTCAACTATTTAATATTTTTATGTGTAGCCAACCTCTGAAAACAAAAACCTATAAATACAATCTATTGGAGGTATTTCAAAATTCATAACGCGGTACCTGTTTTTTAAAATGAATATCTTTTCCCCAAACCATTAAATCTATAGGTCATTTAATTGTTTTAATAATTTAACCTCTGGATTTATTTCGTGATTAAATTACCAAAAATGATCTGATACAGCTGATTTATCAATCTGTTTATATTTAATATTTCAAAAATACTCCTTCATTCTGGTTTCAAAATGACGTTTAGTTTTACCATGTAAATCCTGTCACAATCCAAACATTTAAATTGATAAATGCCAGATTTTTTATAATTTGGAATGTTAACCTTTTTAGAAAAATGTAGTAAATTTTGTATATTAAATTTATTTTGAGGGACCAAAGTTATTCCGTGTTCCTGAAAATCTTTTGTAAATTTTTGTATTAGCCTAAGGATGGTAACTAAAGTTTTAGAGTACAGACTTGTTTAACAGCTTTTTGATATTTAAAACTTTCTATCTTTTTATATATATAATCTGTATTAAAACCATTAATTACCGCAGTGTTAATAATGTGTTTATATTCTGTGTTAAATCCTTCCTTATTAAGGGGTATATTTATTAACCTATAAATTTATAGCATTACTAAGGTAAGTGAAGCTTCTAGTCTCTAAGAGGTGGAATCAGGACTTAGAAACTCAATGCCATAGCCGGGATTTGAACCACGGATCTTCTGCTACACTTAAACATTGCCCACACACAGCTTGTGTGTTTAAAAACACCAGCAGTAGGTTTGTTGGCATAGTTATTCGTGTTTTATGTTTTATCCTTGCAAAGAGAACGGAATTTTAAAGGCATCGCATAGCAACCATCTCTTAAAACACTTCACTATCGCTTAAAGCCTACCGTATTCCCATACTTCCCTTGCGTGTACAAGAAAATTAGCAATAGGATAATTTCTGAAAATGCATACATTTGTGAACAGAGTTTCTCCAAGTTGAACTGCACTAAAAGTCTGTATCGCAATAGGTTACGCGACGATCGCTTGGTGTATCTTCTAAGGCTATGCACTTCGACTGTGTCGCCAACTATTGATAGACTTCTTAAACGTAAGCAGCACCAAAGAAGTCAAATCAAACGTAACGTACGTGTAACCAAACCAGCACTGCGACACAATTGAGTGTTAAAGGAGTGGCACAGTCCGCATAAAGTGTAAGGAGGTAAATCCAACATGTCGATGTCTTTCGCTGGACATGTAGCTTAACACACAAATATACCAGCGGTATAAATCAAATCCAACTCTGAAACTGTTAACATTAATTTAAAAACCATCAAACTCAGTGCATAAATCTATGGACGCCTTTGCATTCAATATTCTCAATATTTGGATCATCAAATCTATGTCTTGATTACCTTGAGGTGTGCAATAATTGACTTGAGGCATGCAGCCTCCGAAGAGGAGCGTGTAACGTTCAGAAACGCTGTCCAAAACGGGATAAGATAAATGTATTGCACGAGCGAGTTCTCGTTTTTTGAATGTTGTTTCTCCTTTGGACCTGCCCTTCCCAGTGACCTGAAGGTTAAGCCGTTGTCCACGACAAATGCATCATCCATGGTGTGAGCAGTAATGGACACGGATTTTACGGTACCTGCTATGGTAAATGGCGAGCCTTTGCATTAGTTACGGTACCTCAAGTGAGACATTTCTGAGATTAGTCAGCTAAGCAAAGGGTTTGTTGGGTCAAACAAGTATTGTGAAGTTTTACTTCCTGCGCTGCATGTAGTACTTACAGTACGTGGGGGATGTATGCATAGAATACTGAAATTGCTGCTAAAAACACAGTTGCATATAAATCAACTCAGATTATGGCATATGCAGATGATGTTATAATAACCTTTAGATTCTTGATATCTGCCAAAGAAGCATTTAAAGAAATTAAACTGAGAGTGAAGACAATGGGTCACAACATGAATATGAGCAAAACTAAACTGATGAGACAATCCCGTAAAATCTAGCACAACAAGGAAATATTATGATAGATGATGTGATTGAAATTGTGGATCAGTTTGTATATGTCGGTTCCAAGTTTAATACTGATAGATAATGATGGTCAGGAGATATAGGAGAATAAATCTAGCAAGCAGTGCATTTCTCCCCACTACCAGTCTTTAAATCTAGGGTAACTAACATGAAATTATATAAGATTATTGTTATATCAGTATTGTATTATGGTTGTGAGCCCTGGTCCACTACTAAAACAGATGAAATTTCTCTTATTTCTTTCGAAAGAAAGATTCTAAGACGAATATGGTGACCAATTAAAATGAAACTTGGAGACTCAAATATAATAGTGAATTGTATGCATTGTTTGTAGAACCAAACATATCATTAATTAAACTCAAAAGATTGCAATGGACTGGACATGTTCACCGAGTGGCGAAGGAATGATCCGACTTAAAGTTTTGTATAACGAAGTTGCTGAGGGCAGATTGGTTGGAAGACCCAAGAACAGATGGATAGACGGAGTGGATAAAGATGCGAACGAAATATTAATAGAAGGAATTGGAGCAGAATAGCATTGGATAGAGATAAGTGGAGAGGTTTGATACTGGTGGCCAAGGCACGACATCAGGCTGTAGCACCGCCGAAGAAGATGCAGCAGGTCGACCTTGAAGATATTTAGTACCTATGCCCCTTGCGGGGCACCCCATGGGGGAAAATGAGGCGAGACAGGGCAGCTGACCCAACGACGTACGGCAGAGCAGAGGGTAGGGTCCCTACCATTTCCAGATTGAACGGTGGCTAATATAACCAGTGTCCCGCCTACCCATGGCCTTAAACATTCCATAGGGGGTTTGGAGATCGGAGACCAAGAGACGAAGGTGACCAGATAGCATTCTTCTGTCACTACCATGCAATGTCGAGACCCCGTCGACACTTTTGTGATTCAGTTTCAGAAGAGAAATAAAACGATAGAAAAAATAACTGGATTTGTGATATGTTATACTACTCTCGCACTTTATCTTAAGCCCTGGAATCTAGTGCTACGAACGGTCCTAGTGTAGAAGACCTGTGCTTTGCCAAAGTAACAACTGAGCATCGTTGTCTATACTCGAGTGTGCATTTCACTTTATATCATATTAGTTTACTTTTGTGTTAACCATTTGAAACAGTAATTTTAAGTACTAAATGCCTGAAGCAGTTCTACGATATTTGCGCTTTTAAAGGAAGCTAGGCCAAGCAGTAAAGGCTATTTAGTTGTTATTGAAGGAGCATGTATTATGTTTTCGGAATATATGGTTGAATGACTCGAGAAAATGATTGTATACGCGCCGGTGAATCACGCCGCATAGCGGTGATGAATTGCTGAGAGCGGTAAAACGTTTCATAGTGCCGTTAACCGGAGGCAAAACGATCAAAAAGCACTAAATTTTTCTTTAGCACGTGCTTATTTTATGGCTATGGGTGTACCTGCAGAAAACAGTAATATGGAGCGAAGTCTTTATGGCAATTGTGTTGTATACAGGCAGACATGCTAATAATACACAAGTTACGGGTAATACAGTTATTCTTTTGTCTCGATGCTCTGACCATATGATGCTTTTGAAGCATACTTGTATGAGATTAGGATAGCGACCGTTCCCAGAAAGAAAATTCATGTCTTCACATGAATAATATATTAATTTAAATGTTATATCGCAAACGTTTGATCAGAAAATTTTACATTCTATTGAAAAATAACCTAACATATATTAATTTCGATTACTGTAGTTCGACTTACTCAGCATTGCCAACTGAGGAAAACGAAAGCAAGAATTACACGTATTTCAATCTTCTCTTGTTATTACAGAAAACCTGTTTATAATTTGAAATAAATCTCACTTTATTTTTAACATTAACAAATAATGTTGGTATGTGTGGCTCAATTGGTTAGACGCTAGCCTACTGCTCGCATGGTCGCGGGTTCAAATCCGGCCCAGACCGATGGTTTTTAAATTATTAGTTTTGGAAGTGTTCCATCTTCCATTCTCCTAACATGTCTATACCATTTAAGTTGCTTCTTTTTGATGCAATCTAAAATTAAGTATTGGCTCTGCATAATTTCTTTTAGACAAATCTGATGTGCTGCACTCACATGACTTTCTCTACTCTTGTACTAACCATTCTTACAAACTCTTATTCCTATATCTTCTTCGTGTTAAGATAAACATTTGTATAACTTATCTTATTGCTTATTTCCTTGTAGGTACAAGGGGAATATTAGAATACAGTAGGCTTTGTGCGATAGTCAAATGTTTTAAAGCTTTGGGATTCTGTTGCCTTTGCCCACTTAACATATACAAAAATGAACAACGATGATCCTTTTCACGAAAGGTCTTAAGTTTTCCGAAACTCACACACATAACAAGGAATATCTCCGAAATAGTTCACCCTACAAGAAAATTTATTGAGACATAAATTGTGTATTTTAGCCAGATCTACATTTTTTGTACAGTATGATTTGGTCTATCTCTAACGGTTTACCAGTTATGCAAAAGTCGTCCAGAGTAAATACGACTACAGGGGCTATAGCCAGAAAATTCAAGATATACATTTCATTTGTCATAAAAATATCTCAAACATATGACATTTTAATCAAAATCGTTAGAGCCATTTTCAAGAAAATAAAAATTTTCCATGTAAAGGGTAGTTTAGGGTGGGGCTATTTTATTCAAAATCTTCGTGTCACATCCTTGAAAGACATTAAACTTAAATACCAACTTTGGTTTTCAAACTACTTTTCGTTTTTGAGTTATGCTGTCGACAGACTGACAGACACACAGACATACACACGGACCTTTTTCTAAAAATGCTTTTTTTGGATTCAGGGGGCCTCAAAATATATATTTTCGGTGAAATATCGACATCGAATTTTTGGGTGGAATACAATACTTCCCCTACTTACCAGTAGAGAAAGTAAAAAATAAGAAATTATGAAAAATATTCCATGAAAAAGGTAGTCTGTGGTTGGGGGATTTTCTTGTGAGATCGTTGGGATATACCAGGCTTGGTATTTAATTTTTTATATGCTGTTCACACTCAGACACACAGACGCCCAGACATACTCGGACCTTTCCCTAATTGTTTACTCAGGGAGTCTTAAAATGCGTATTTCCAATGAATTCTTTGCATGATTTTCTAACTGGAATACTATAGTTGCTGCATTTACTGCAAGAACATAGTGGAGAAAGTAAAAAGCAGCTTGTAGCAAGCAGGCAGAATATTGCGTATCTCATTGGTTCATGTATGGAAATGGTTTTGCCCGTTAGCATGAAGGTATTAGCTACCAGTTGTTTATTTGTAATGCTGCGGTACAAGATGAAGCTTCCCGTTACAGCTGTTTATTGCAACATCTTGTTCTTCAAGCAACGGACTAGATGTAAAGTGTAGCGTCATTATAAATAGTGGAGTTGAACTCTTGACCGCTGGCTGATGACTGCTATCTTATCTTTGCATATACTTACATCCATTAACGTAATTATAAATTCTGCGCACCAACTTCTTCCTTTCCCTTTAATTAATTCATAGCAAATAAAACCCCATTTTGTTAAATTGTTTTCGTTTTGTTTTTTGTATTTTGGAGCCGAAAAGGATACTTTCCCTCCTATCTGCAGTGTAATGAGCTATACGTCGAGGTATACAGTGGGACTTAAATGAAAGATTGGAAAGTTTAGAATATGCGGATGACATTTGTATGTTAGCCCACACGTTCTCAGACGTAAACATAAATTACAAGATTTAATAAATTAGTATCAGCAGCTGATATATATAAAACAAAAGAAGTTGAAGTTGGATGGAGGTAAAATAGAAGAGGTCAAGGAATTTACGTACTTGGGAAATATTATATCTAAAGAGAGGTAAATGCCAGAATCAGAAAAGCCAGATTCTCCTTCATACAGCTTAACTTCATTTGGAAATCCAAACAAATTTCCTTCAAAATGAAGGTTAGAATGCTTAACACAATGTGAAATTCATTCTACTGAATGGCTGTGAGAGCTGGAAGGCAACCAAAACAATAGATAAGAAACTGGAGGTATTTATAAGTAGAAGCTTAAGATTCATTTTAGGAATATAGTGGCCAAAAACTATATCAAATGTGGAAAATATCATATCAACTTGAAATTGCAAAAGAAATAAAATATGGAGATGGATTGGCCACTTACTTAGAAGGGAAACAGAAAATATAACAAGAGCTGCCTTTAATTGGAACCCCCAGGGATCATACACAAGACGTGGCAGACCCGGAATAACATGGTACAATACGGTTAGAACAGAAGCTGAAAGTGAGATTAAGGATCTAGCTAACAATAGAATCCGTTAGTGTGCTTTTACCAAGGCCCTATGCTTCCCTGAGGAGTAGCACGATTGCTACCTACATCTGCATCTACAGAAAAACTGAAGCTAAAAATTTATGCTAATTTTAGGTAAAATGTATAGCGAACTACTAAAAATCGTGTATCTGAAGCTTTTGAACTCTTAGTACCACTAAAATATGAACCCTTTGGCCTCTTAATCATTGGTTGTAAAAGGGTAAGAAATAAATCATCTCAAAATCTTGCATATTTATGAATTTTATGCATTTGCATATATGTACTGCGTATTTTCATGATTAATGAAATTTCTGGGAATAGCGCTGAAATCCTCTTTATTGTGAATGTATTTTGCATAACTGATAAACCGTATAGACAAAATGTTACCACACAAAAATGTAGATGGCGTTAAAGTGCACAATTTATGTCAAATACATGTTTTGTGAAGTTAATCATAACTTATGTATCTTCTTACTGATTTGAATTTTAAATTACTTCTACATTTCTCAAATATGATTTGTTATTCGTTTTTTATCTCTTGGTTCATGGAAGGAAAATTGAATTTCAAAGCCATCATATAGCTATCAGCTCTAAAGGATTTGACTATCGCTTAAGTTAAATCAATTCCGTATTCGCATTGTAGATCTACTAGGTGTTCTGTATAGTAGATACTGGGAAATGTTATTCTAATACGGCAAATATTTTTCCAGAATAACATGTAATAGATAAAAGAGCAAGGGTTTGTGAGAAGAATCTATACAAGAATGTACAAAATCAATTGATTGTAACACATGAGGTTTACACAGGGAGGAGAGAATATCAGCTGTTCTAGCATGTTCCGGTTCCAAACTCTTGTGTCCATTTTTGTCCGGACGTCCTGGGTTTATATCCTTGGGGTGTATACCTATATGCTGCACGGGTATCCAGTCTGCTGGCATTCTTTCCAATTGATTCTATATTCAGATATTTTCTCCCTGGGTTTATAACGATGATGCCAATGGAGGGAACACGAAATTTAGGCAATTCTCCTGCTTTGTTCTTTGATAGCCATCAGCTCTTAAAGGATTTGACCATCGCTTAAGTGAAATAATCCCCTATTCCCATTGCAGGTACAAGGAAATATATTATGAAGCCATTTCTACAAATGTTTTTTCTAGAATAACACATAATAGATAAAATAATAAGCGTTTGTAAGAAAAATCTGCATGAGAAAGACAAAATCATTTGAGTGTAACACATCAGGTTTATGGCAATGATGCCAATGGAGAGATCACAATATTTAAGCAATTCCTCTGTTTTGTTCTTCGGCTTGCATGCTGACCAAGGAGGTTCTATTCTTTTAGCACCAAGTCGCCGTGAGGTTCGACTACCCGCAACACACGATGATGGAGGGGTAAAGTAGGAGAATAACACCGCGAGTCACAAATTGACATGCGTAGTTCATACCTTTGAATTTTTTGTAGTGTTTAACGCCCACTTTTACTACTTACGACACCGCAGGCGGTGACACTGGTGGTACATGGAATGAAGATGGAGTACCGGTGGAATGAGATGGCGGGGGAAACCGGAGAACCCGGAGGAAACCCTCCCTAGCACCGTTTTCTCCACTACAAATCCCACACATGCGGTCGCCTGGGATCATATAGTTTGGATGTGAATAACTTATCGGTGTGTATGTTATGTGTATGTATACTATGCTTATTATTTATGCGTTTGTTTCATTTATGGCTTTCTTTTGTTAAAATACATAACTGGTTTAAGTAATCAAAGTGACTTCTAAAAACTAGTGTCATAAATACATTTACTTTTATGTTTTATTATTTTTACACTACCATAGCCGTTCCCCATTGAAAACTTATAAGTGAAGTTATGTTGGTTTGTAAGTCCCCCACACCTTACTAAGCTGTTAGCTTACACAGCGTACTCTGGAATTGAAGAATATCTCGTATTGCTTCTTAGTGGAAAAGTATCATTTTCCAAAGGAGGGGCAACCCTTACTTTAAACCCGGTAGGAAGGGATTATTGGAATTTTTGAAGAAGCCACAAAAGAAGCAGTTTAAAACAATGCCAAGAGAGTTACTCTGGAGGAAAAACATCGGATGTGTTACACTGACATCATTTTCTCTACTCTTGTACAAAGTCTTCCTCAAAACGCTTATTCTTCTGTGTACTTCTTGTTAATTGAGATAAACATTTGCAGAAGTTGTTTTATTGTACATATATTAATTTCTGGTAGGAATAGTGGGAGTAATGAAATACAATAGGTCTTAAGTGACAGTCAAATGCTTTAAGAGCTGGTCGCTGTGTGATAGACTTGAAATTATCTTCTCTTTGCAAGGGCAAGAGATTAAATCTCGGTTAGGGTGAGCTACCTGGATAAGGCTTTTTCTAGAATTGTATCTTGTCTAGAAAGATAATGTTGGGTAGCTCTAAGCTCTATGGACCTCGAGGTCACTTGAGTCTCATTCCACCCATTTGATTCATCATCCAATATGACTTAAAGAGACAGTTTGAAACAGAATAACGACTTCGTATTTAAAAAAGATAATTATTTAAAAAATTGTATCAATAAAGAGGAGTATCTTGAAAATGCTTATCTCTAAAAAACACTTGTTTGACATAAATTGTATGCTTTAATGAAATATACATTTTTATGTACAGTGAATTTGTCTATCATTTACGGTTTACCAGTTATGCAAAATTGATACAATGAAGAGGACTTCCGAGGCTATTTACAGAAAAACTAATATATGCGTTTAGTTTGTGATGCAAAAAGACTTAAAAGTATGATATTTTAAACAACATTTTTAGAACAATGTTTGAGAAAATATCAATTTCGAAAGATTTTCCATGTAAGAAGTAGTTTGGGGTGGGGATTTTTCTTGAAAATCTTCGTGTCGTATCTTTGGAAAATGCTGAACTTAAATACCAAGTTTGGCATTTAACCTACTCTGTAAGTTATGCTATTCACAGACAAATGCCAAGAAATTAAAACAATACAGACTTTTTTCTAAAAATGCTTTGGGGGGAGGGGGGCGCTTTAGGGAATCTCAAACATGTATTTCTGGTGAAATCTCGGAATAAAATTTTTGAGTATAGTACTGTGACATTGGTCATGCAACAATATGCGGACGGGAGGGGTCTGTATGATCTTGAATATAGGGAGCGGTTTTATGTGTACGTAACCGTAATAATTGCGGTAAAACACAAAGGAAAGGTCCAAGACAACAGGGAAACAAGTGACTGTATGTATCTGATCAAACAGCGCGATAACACCGCAGTGTCCAGAAGTTTCTAGCTAATTCTGCTGAGTCTTGCGCAGAGAAAGAACTCGAAGGAGGTCACGTGATGCTGGCTCCAGTATAAATAGGGCAGACACAGCAGAGAAGGTGGTGTCAGTTTTCGATTGAGTTGAGTGAGTGAAAGAGCAGTTAGAGTTAGAGTTGGTTGTTTAGGGTATAAGTCGTCGTGTACGATTAGTTTTTAGTTACGAGAGTGAGTTGGCCAGCCTGTCAGTGAGTACGTGTGTCGTCGAGTGATTGTATTGTAATAGTCAAGATTAAGAGGCAGAGAAACTGGAGAAAGACATTGAAAGACTGAGAAAGATTATCCGAAAAATAATTGTGAATTGTAATAGCAGAGAAGACTATAAATAGTGTTGGCAATGAGAAGAAAATTATACATTTGTAGTAAAATTTAGAGAACAATGAAGAGATGGAAAAGTAACAGAATTTCGAATTATGCCGTCTTTATTACAACAGAATGGATATGTAGGTAATGGTTGTGGCAGGGAATTTGAAGTTAAAACCAATAACAAAGAATATCTCGGAAAGTGTTAACGCCACACACAATTTTATCGGGCTTAAACCTAGTGTTGTAACGCGCTTTACATTTTTGTGTACTAAGCTTATGTCTGTCTCATGCGGTTTGCCATTATGCAAAATTCATTAAGAACAATGAGGACGTTATAGGCTCTTCTTAGAAAATTCAATATGTTGAAAATATGGTACTTATTTTAATCAAAATCGTTAGAGCTAATTTTGAGAAAATAAAAAATAATCAAACATTATGCTCACAAGGGTTATTAGGATAGGATAAATTTTCTTAAAAATCTTCGTGTTCCATCCTTGAAATACGCTAAACTTGAATGCCAACTTCAGCATTTTGCTTTGTAGTTATGTTGTGCACAAAACAGCTTCAGGAATGCTGCGTTTTAAGTTCTCTATGTATACAGAAAATTTGATATCGAGATTTCACCGAAAGCTAACAATCTAAAAAAAAAAAAAAAAAAAAAAAAAAAAAAAAAAAAAAAAAAAAAAAATCTCAAATTAAAGGAAGTATTTGTTTAGGAAAATATGTGTGGGTGTGTGTGTGTGCGCGCGTGTGTGTGTGTGTTCCTCCGTGTGCGAACTGTTTAGCTCGAAAACGAAAATCGTTAAATAGCAAACTTGTTAACTTCAGTGTTTTTCAAGGATCTGACATAAAGATCTCCAAGAAAACCTATCTACCCCAGATTACCCTTTACGTGGCACATTTTTCGTAAGCTCTGATCATATCAAAAATGGCTCTAACGATTTTGATTACAATGCCATACCTTTATGTATTTTTATGGCGAATGAAATATACTTATATATCTTAACTTTTCTGGAAATGTCCTCACAAGTTTGATGCTATCTGAGTGACATTTGCACAACTGGTAAACTATAAGAGATAGACAAAATCTTACTGTAAAAGTGCTGTTGTTGTTAGCTAATACTGGATTTCTGACAATGAAGTCATTAATCCTCTTGCTCTCCAATATTTTTCACTGATGATATTGAAGAGAGCAATAGCAGTAATAACAACCGTTTTTAGAGAGCACCATATTTTTATGTTTTGGAGGTCACATCGCTCTCTCACAACCCCCAGAATGTCTGGAGGACCGACCACACCTGTCGTTGGTTTACGGGTCTCACCGACCTGATCGGGAGAATTATCAAAATAAATTCACCGACCATATCCTCTGATCACCAATCAGAGGACGTATTACATGCCATGACAGGTCAGCATGTTAGGGGTTAAGATTTTATAGAGAAATGGAGAGGTTGGAAAAATAAAGAGTCCCTAGCCCTCGGGAACCCTAATAGCATCGGGGTCGGAAGAAAACAAGAGATGATCAAGGTAAGGTCAGATAGAAAAGTTACAGTGAGGAGCAAAACACCAGTAAGTGGAAGTAATGTTCTGCCGTAAAAATGTAAATCTTGTTAAAACACAATTTTTATTCGAAGCTCTTTTTTGTGGAATGAACCGTTTCGGAGTTAGGTATTCCTTGCTATTTGTCTGAATTCTGCAATATTTATACTTTTCTCAAATTGAAGGTGGTTATTAATGTTTGTCCTTGGCCATTCAAAGAGAACGAATTTCAAAGTCATTAGATAACGACCACTATAAAAATGATATTCCCCGTATAAGAAAATCAGCAATAAGATAATTTGTGCCAAAGTTTATTTCCACTAACATGAAGTAGGCTGTAGAATAGTTTTCTTTCTTTAGTTATGGTGTTCACAGGCTCTTAAACCTATGTAAAACTGTTATTTATTCGGTTGTATTCGTCATTGCGTTGTTCGAGCAACACTCATGGCACCTTGCTGTTTATGCAGCTCCTTTAACTTGACAGCTATGTGGGTTGCCTGCCCATCAGGCGCAGAGAGCTCGTCGCTCTAAGTAACTCGCGACATCTGGAGTGTGGCGCACGTTGCATGACACTTACCTGTCTGGCGGCGAGCAGGGTCTTCGCGCGCGTTGCCGTAAAACCGAGACACCAGTCGCCATAAAATGTTATGATTTATGTTTCCGGTTTCCATTGGACCAAAGTTCATCAGTTTTACAGCAGCATTTATGTTTTTACTGCAAATGTACGACTTTCAAACCCACATCCTTGCATGCTGCTTCACGGATATGTTCAGCGTGTTAAGTAGAGTTTATTGGTGCTGCGCCCTTTCTTCCCAGCGGGTGTTTGGTTTGCTGCAGTACAATCCTGTCAAATTAAAATCTTTTGGATGTTGCAAAAAAGTTACGTCTTCTGTTTGTAGTTTCGTTTCTGTCAGTGTCTTTTCTTTCATGGGTTTCTTTGTTTGGTAACTGCCATCATAACAAATGAAGGCTTTCGCTTTGTTCGGAAAGTTTTTATTTTATTCAAAATTTATACACTGGAATATCTTACAGTGGTTACAACGACTTATAAGTCATTATAGCGTGAAATAAACACTTTGATGGATACAGACCACCTTCTCTCTTCACGAATATAAATGCAGGTGAGAGTAAATTATAAAATGATTTAACATTTAATTGATTCAATAATTTGCTAGAAAATAAGCTCTGTTTAAATGCTATTCTTATGTTTTCAAGATGTTACGCAATATTCAATAGGTGCCTGCCCGCGTAGCCGTAGTCGTGGAGCGTATGTGATCGCGGGTTCGAGTCTCGCTTCTGGCATAGATTGTTGTGTGTATTGGTATATATGTGAAAAATAAAGCATGGTAATGAATTTATCAATACTATGCATTACACGTTTAATATTAATACAAAGAAGAGTTATTAAAATATACGTAAAGTTCATCAGTACTTTAATTAAGGAATATTGAAGCTATTAACAATGAAGCAACAGAATCTAAAAGAACAACTTGCAACAAGATAACTGGAGCTTTTAGTTTCTAATTTGTTCTTAATTAGGTTCATTAGTACTCCTACATTACGAATTCAATGTATTGAAAACCCTGCACTTCCTATAATGCTTTATTAAATTGCACCTCCAATTATATTCGTTTTCTCATAATTACAGAAGTAAAATCTTTGACTTTATATGCATAATTGAACCTAAATGGTTAACAGCTACATAGAAACATTCTTGGTGAAGCTTTATAAAACATGATTAGAAAGAAATACTAAATTTGTAGCAGTTTAGTATTTATGAATTAAAAAATACAGTAAAACATATTATTTGGAAAGAATTGCTGTAACAAACTGTCATCTATAACTGAAATTAAACACGTCTTCTTACTTTTATTTTCTAAAAACTACAGTTTATTAGTTTGATCGAATTACTACTTGTCTAAGACATTTGCATAACAAATTAAATGTATATTCTGCAATTTCCAGGAGTTGCGTATAAAGTATTCTTTTTCTGAATAACGTTTGTTTAATTTTTAAATTGTAAGGGATATGCCAAAACTTACTACAAAAATGTACATCTTGTCAAGGCATACAAATTTATATTCAATAAATATGATGAAAATCAATAATTTAGATTTAGTTATAAATTGCGAGACGAAAAATGTGCTGCCCTTTTGCTCCACCCGAGCCGTATCCTTCTGCCCTGCTGTGCAATCAAAGAAAAATTAATTTAGAATCAAGACAGACTGGAGACATTTCCTCTAGTAAGGTTGATCACCGATAGATGGATCCCAGTCACCAATATAGGTATCTAGAACATTTTTTACGCCTTCGCCTTCCATAAAAATCTTACTTGCAGCGGGTAGAATCGCACAGTTCATCTAACTAAATGACAAATATTACATGTTTATTTATGTTGCTGGATTGTACGTTTCTTTTTAGCTAATCACATATCCTTTTGAGATGTCGACAGAACACTAAGGCGCACACAGCACCTCAAAACCTAATGATGCCAATACTGATAACACTAAATATTAACTTTTTCCATAATTTGTTGTTTTACATAAGCATATACGTGCAGTAAAATTAAGTTACCAACACTGAATGCAGGGATTTCAGCTTTCCATCTTAAGTTTAATGTCATTCAAGGATGCGATATCAAGATTTTGAAGAAAATTGCTTCACTCTAAACTACCCTTTACCTGGAAAACTTTTCAAAATTTTGATTTTTTTTAAAATGGCTCTAACGATTTCGTTTACAATGCCACATGATTGAGATATTTTTATGACAAATGAAATGCATATTTTGAATTTTGTGGCTATAGCCCCTGTAGTCGTATTTACTCTGGATGACTTTTGCATAACTGGTAAACCGTAAGAGGTAGATAAAATCTTACTATCCAAAACATGTATATCTTGCTAAAATACACCATTTATGTCTGAATAAGTGTTTTTGTAGAGTGAACCATTTCGGAGATATTCCTCGTAATTTGGGTAAGTTTAGGAGAACTTATACCTCTCTCAAATGGAACATGGTTATTCATTTTTGCTTTCTCTACTGGTAAGTAGGCGAAGTATTGTATTCCACCCAAAAATTCGATGTCGAGATTTCACCAGAAATATATGTTTTGAGACCCCTGAATCCAAAAAAAGCATTTTTAGAAAAAGGTCCGTGTGTGTGTCTGTCAGTCTGTGGACAGTATAACTCAAAAACGAAAAGTTGGTTAAAAACCAAAGTTGGTATTTAAGTTTATTGTCATTCAAGGATGTGACATGAAGATTTTGAAGAAAATAGTGACTACTTTAAAAATGACTGTAGCTTTAAGCCTTCTGTATTCTAATATTCCCCTTGCACCTGCAAGGACATAAGCAATAAGATAATTTGTACGAATGTTTATCTCAACTAACACGAAGAAGATATAGGAATAAGAGTTTGTGAGAATGGTTAGTGCAAGAGTAGAGAAAGTCATGTGAGTGCAACACATCAGGTTTTTAATGAAGTGTGTTTGCATTATTCCACAAGAAGCCTGAAACACAAGGGTTTCTCTGAACATAGACCTCATGAATCTTTCTCTCCTCTACTTTATCTTGTTGTTCCAGAGTGATCTTATTTCCTGCCTCGGGCGCACATTTAATAAGCTCATGCCTTTTATTTGGTTTAGTCTTCTTAGGAGGTCCATGAAATATCATGAAACGCTGTATAGGTAATGGTGTTTAAGGATGTAATATTCCAGTACCACTGCCACCAACATAAACAACTCTCTGGAGGTTGTCCCTTGGCAAGCTCTCTGTCCCTCCCTCTCTACCGTGTAACCCCAGTAAATTACTACACTTTATGAAGATTTATATGCACTACATAAAACACGTTCCAATCGCAAGAATGTTGGGCATTTGCATAAGAAAATCTTTGTTGCGTGTAGGGCTACGGTTGTAGACACTCTTGTATTAATTACTGCAACAGCGACAACAAAATGCACCGTTTTAATTTATACTTCCCTTTATCTCGTATCTAAGAAGTATGGAATTAGATGTAGGAGTTTCCCTTTGAAGTTGCTTTAAAGAAAAAATCTGATGTGTTGCACTCACATGACTTTCTCTACTCTTGCACTAACCATTCTCACAAATTCTTATTCCTGTATCTCCGTGTTAGTTGACGTAAATATTTGTACAAATTATCTTATTGCTTATTTCCCTGTAGGTGCAACGTGAATATTAGAATACAGTAGACTTTGTGCAATAGTCAAATCTTTTAAAGCTTTGAGATTCCATTCTCTTTGCACACCTTAACATATAAAAAAAATGAACAACGATGATCCATTTCGTGAAAGTTTTAAGTTCTCCGAAACTCACACACATAACAAGGAATATCTCCAAAATGGTTCACCCTACAAGAAAATTCATTGAGACATAAGTTGTGTATTTTAGCAAGATCTACATTTTTTGTATAGTATGATTTGGTCTATCTCTAAGGGTTTACCAGTTATGCAAAAGTCGTCCAGAGTAAATACGACTACAGGGGCTATAGCCAGAAAATTCAAGATATAAATTTCATTTTTCATAAAAATATCTCAAACATATGACACTTTAATAAAAATCGTTGGAGCCATTTTCAAGAAAATCAAAATTTTCTATGTAAAGGGGAGTTTAGGGTGGGGCTATTTTCTTCAAAATCTTCGTGTCACATCCTTGAAAGACATTAAACTAAATACCAACTTTGGTTTTTTACCCACTTTTCGTTTTTGAGTTATGCTGTCCACAGACTGACAGACACACAGACACACACACGGACCTTTTTCTAAAAATGCTTTTTTTGGATTTAGGGGGTCTCGAAACATATATTTCCGGTGAAATCTCAACATCGAAATTTTGGGTGGAATACAATACTTCCCCTACTTACCAGTAGAGAAAGTAAAAATCTGATGTGTTACACTCACATGACTTTCTCTACTGTTGCACTAACCGTTCTTACGAACTCTTATTCCTATATCTTCTTCATTTTAATCGGGATAAACATTTACAGAAATTATTTTATTGTTTATTTCCTTGTAGGTGCAAGGGGAATATGGGAATACAGTAGGCTTTGAGCGATAGTCAAGTCTTCTAAAGCTTTCAAATTCTGTTGTCTGTGCAGGGCTAACATAGAAAAAAAATGAAGAACGATGTTCCATTTAACGAAAGTTTAAGTTTTCCAACATTCACACAAATAACAAGGAATATCTCCGATATGGTTAACTCTACAAAAATATTATTGGGACATAAATTGTGGTTTAGCAAGATCTACATTTTTGTGTACTAAGATTTTGTTTATCTTTTAGGGTTTAGTAGTTATACAAAAGTTATCTAATAAGCAGGGCTACATGGGCTATAGTCAGAAAATTAAAAATGTACATTTCGTTTGTCATAAAAATATCTCAAAACCGTTAGAACCATTTTTGAGAAAATCAAAATTTTCGAAAAATTTTCTATGTAACGGGTAGTTTAGGTTTGAGCAATTTTCTTCAAAATTTTGTATCGCATCTTTGAATGACATTAAACTTAAATACCAACTTTGGTTCTTAACCGAATTTTCGTTTTTAAGTTATGTTATCCAGACTCACTCACATACACACACATACACGGACCTTTTTCTAAAAATGGCTTTTCTTTGTTCAGGGCGATAAAACATATTTCCGGTGAAATCTCGAAATCCAATTTTTGGGTGGAATACAATACTTCCTCTACTTACTATACGTAGTAGAGAAAGTAAAAAATCTGATAAGTTGCAGTACAGTAAGCGAATTTAGAAAAATACAAGGATGGCATGGTTATGCAACGAGGCCTTAGTAGCTTCCCCTTCTATCCCTCTGTTTACTCCTCTCCAAAGACAGCAGTATTCATGCTATTGGCTCCACATGGGTATAACCAATGACACCCTGGCTTGATAGGGAAGTATGATTATTTCTGATGGTTCAGTTAATCGTTATTCAACTGTTGCTTGCTTCACATCACAAGTGGACAGATTATTGGCCTAGGGCAAGGTGGTAACAGTTCGATACTCACCCACTCACTCACTCACTCACTCACTCACTCACTCACTCACTCACTCACTCACTCACTCATTCAGTCAGTCATGCACGCACCAGTCAGTTTGTGTGCGTGTGTGTGTGTGTGTGTGTCTGTGTGTGTGTGTGTGTGTGTGTGTGTGTGTGTGTACATTTACTTATGTAGTAGAAAATGTAATAATTTCAGATTTTTGCAGCATTGTTTGTTTACTTTTAATTTTATTACTCAAATGTAGAATGGAAATATTTTAAGCAAAGCCTGTCGTACCAAAATTCGTAAATAATAACACAAATGTGCATACGCATGTGTCTCTCATTGCACAAGTGTAATCTGGAGAATCATTGAAGGATTACATTACCCAAGCTTGCGCTCTTGTTCAGATAGTAGGGTATGTGCTTGCTAACTAATGGGACCGGGTTTGGTCATTAGAGAGAACTTGCCTGGGCGGGGTTTTAATCTTAGTTTTATTTTACTCTTGAAAGAAAGAAACACTGCTTATTTTTCGGCGCCACTAAGTTGAGACGCATGCATCAATGTAAATGCACTCCATTATTTCCCAGATGGTTTGTATCATACGTGACACGACCGCAAAAGTAACGTCCATTTTTAAAACTGATATAACCAAATACAACTTCGAGCATTTCTTTGTTACACTGGCACATTAAAGTTGAATAGGACGTTTTTGGAAACACTTTTTACTATGTAAGTGAAGTGCGCATAGTATTCACAAATTAATGTCGAGAAGTCATTGGAAATATATGTTTTGAGGCCCACTGAATCCAAAAAGAGCATTTTAAGAAAATGATCACCTGTGTGTAACTGTGTGAGCATACGTGAATACGCGCATAACTCAAAACTGATGTCAGTAAAATATTTTAGCCCACCTTTGTGGTGTGAAGGTAGCGTGTCTGCCTCACTTTCTAGAGGTCCCGAGTTATAACCTCGTTAGGGTGAGTTATACGGATAAGATTTTCTTTTTCCGAGGTTTTTCCTTATCCTGAAAGGGTGAATTTCACCCATTTCATTCATTCACCGAACGATATGACATACTCTGGAGAACGTTAATATCCAACAAAAAAGTTAAATATTTTATGTTAAGGTCTTTCAAGGATATGAATTGAAAATTTTCAAGAAATTTTACTAATCCCAAATTACCGTTTGTATGAAAAGATTTTGGTCATTTTTTTATTTTTTTCAGAAATATCTGTGACGTTTTCGATTAAAATACTAAATTCCAAAAACGGCCATATCTTGAATTTTCTAAGAAAAGCCTACGAACACATATGTATAGATGGTAAATCGTAAAAGACGGACCAAATCCTGTTACACAAAAAAGTGTAAACATTAAACCACATAATTAATGTAAAATACGTTTTTTTGTGGCTTAACAATTTTCGAGACATTATTGGTTTAAATTTTAAAATAATTTGCATTTTTTCCAACTGTACTTCATTATTCGTTTTTGCTTTCTTTTCGTAAACACGCAAAGACAACAGAATTTCAAAGCCATCACATAGCAACGCACTTTAAAAATATTTGACTATGGCTTTAGCTTATTGTATTATTATATATAACGAAAGTTTAACATATGTTAAGAGAAGGTTGAACCATATTAACGAAGAAGCATGTAGACGAATAAGTGTTTTTGAGAAGTTAGTAGAGAAAGTCTTCTTTTTGTGTTTCCCTCCTTTTATAGAAGACTTACATCTACCAGGACCTACAGTGGGCGACAGTCAGATGTCTGTGGAGGAGCAGACAAACTCTGAATGAGAAAGTCGCCAGGATGGGTTATCAGGTATAAGAGTTAGGAAGGAAATGATGGCACAGAGGGAGAAACGGGTGAAAGGAAAGGTGACTGTGGAACAGTTGGTGGAATGAATGGCTGTGGGGGAAACAGAAAACCTCACAGAAAACCCGTCCAGACCCACCTTGTGGATCACAAATCCCACATACAGTCCCCTGGGATCGAATCCGACCCACCTTAATGAGAGGCTAGCCATGTAACCATTTGGCCTGGTCTTGGGAATAAAATCCATCAGATTTTTTTATTTTTATGATCTCTAGCTGCTCTAAAAAGCACCTGACTTTTTAAACATCCGGGACACAGAAAATTACAACAGAACTAAAGTTGAATGAATCATGTCATGCTTGTAAAATTATTATATTGTTTTTCAAGAGAATTTTAAGAGGACGTGTATACATGCACCATAAAAAATGAAAATACTGTAGCAGGGAAGTTTATTTACCAGAGGAAAAACGAAGTATAAGAAAGAGAGAAATTGCCTGTATCTCATTGCTGTTGCATTCTGCCGCATCCTTTAAGTGCTCCGTGGGAGGCGGCAGTGGAAGCGTGTATGTCTTGTCAACTGGAGTAATTTGGTTTGAACATTTGGGAGATGAAGCAAGCCTGCTGGCAATTGGTTTTTGCACCTGTACTTCAGTAGCCGACCGTCTCGTCGGCGCTGGCAGCAGGAGCACCTACATATGGTAATTTCTCCGCTTGAGTGCGCTTCAGCTTCCTTAGCGAGCGCTGGAGTGGGGAGTGGGCAAAATTGAGCATAGTGCGAAAGTGACTTAAGTCTACGAGGTATTAAAATGTGCAGCATAGCCCAATTGTTGTCAACATTACACGCGAGAATACATCCCTAAACACTTGATAACGTGTTTCTTATGATTAGTACTATGACAAGGTTCGAAGAGGGGACAGAACACCCGACCTGCCCAAGCGTCTATGCCTTCGACGGGGCGCCTTTCGGAGGGTGAGGTGGGAGGATACTATGCGTGGTCGGACCTGAGGAGAGGCGACAGCAGAGAGGGATCCCTAACAATTACAGATTGAAACATTTTCTACTACGTTTAGTAAGTAAGAGAAATATGTATTGCTTTCTGCACAAATCTCAATCGAGATTTTACCGAAATACACGTTTTCAGACTGCGTGAATTGTAAAAGAGTAGTTTTAGAAAAAAGGTCCGTATCTGTGTGTATGTATGTGTGTGCGTGTTGTAACGAGAAACAGAGCAAAGGAAAGATTTCTTCTTCTCCGAACGCTCACTTCAAATATTTCAATTGATATGGTTGGCACACCTTGTATTTTGTAGGAAAAAGAAGCTTAAGATTAGGGTGGGCCTAGTGTAGAAGGAACGAGAAATATTCCGATAGAGCTCTTAGCCAAGGAAGAAGGGGGAAAAAAAGGAACGAGAAAGACAAACCGAGAGTTGTGTCGAGGAAAAGGCTGCCTCGAGTGGAGGATAACGACGTGAGGGATGACAAAGTCATGTAATACTCATAATTAGTTTGACTGGATTTACATGACAGATTCTTGTCATATCTAAAATTAATATTATCCGAAGTAATGATAGTTTTCGGAGCTGACTACGGAAGAATGGGTCTGCGATTGGGTTCCATGATGTTCGCTAATTTTGGATGGTTGAAGGAATTTCATGGAGCTGAATTTTAGTACTGATAGGAGCCTCACCAAGAAGAAGGTCTCTTCCATTTCACCCAAGGCAGCACATTTCCGTACGGTAGGCCAGTAATACTTCGAAACTATTGTAACCAGGACCTCCTAAATACCGCACCTGACACTGTGATTCAAGATGGTGGCCTATGTGGTGGGAACTACTTATAAACAACACACCTATTTTGTGAATATGGGCTGTGTTAAACACAAAAACACTGTCTTAAACATAACCTCAAGTAAACAAAAGGGATGGCATTTAATATTAAACGATAACCAATGGGCAATGAAATATATAACCTTAAATATCATTCATTCAATCCACAGGTCTGCATGCCATTATGTAACTGCATTATACACTCAAATTACAAAGAAGATAGACAAAACTGCAAGCAGCATGTTACTTAAATAAAACAGAAGTGTTGACATTGAGTTGACTCAATTATTAATCATTGTTTACACTGTTTGTCACACTTGTATAATGTACATAATGTTATATACCTACACAAAACATACTATACTGGATGGCTGTAATACAAATGCTGCCATTTAGAATAATTAGCTACCTACTGAATTCAAAAGCTTTAGGGTGGAAATTTGCTTTTACTATTACTGAAAACTTTTGATTACTCAGTTTGCAACAACATATTGCTCAGCACTTCATGGCACTTTATTTTACAGGGGGAATCCACAAAAGCAGATGAAATATTAAAAATAATAACCGTAAAACAGCACTGTAAATGAAATACATATATGAAATACGTAACCTTAAATCAGCCTTGTAAAGTAACTTTGGGTAATTATTTATAAAATCGGCCGCTCGAGAAAACGAATGAAACATAGTGCAATGGATGCAGTTTTTATTGCTAATTACGATTTTGAAAGTTTTATTATGCGCTTAAGCTTCGTTTTTTATTTATGAGCAAATTTTGTATGTGCTATGCAGTAGTTTTGTTTCGCGTATGCGTCGGATATTTAGCAAATAAATGTTTATAAACGAGTATAATACACGCTAGAATGATTGATTAATGTATCTACGTTGAAATTGTTATTGCTGATTACGGGTTTGAAAGTTTTATTTGCCGGTCAAGCGTCGTTTTCGTTTTTCCTGTGTTAGGTTAGGTTCAGTGTATGTATATGAGTGTAGTAACAGGGTCCTATGTTATCGAAATTTTGCCCGTGTTAGGTTAGGTAAGTGTATGTATATGAGTGGGGTGACAGGGTCCTGTGTTATCGAAATATTTACAATTTGGGCACTGTTTATGCAATCGTTTCAACGTAAATGCATTAATCAATCATTCTAGTATATATTATACTCGTTTATACACATTTATTAGTTAAATATCCGCCGCATAAGCGAAATAAAACCACTGCATCGCACGTACGAAATTTGCCCATAAATAAAAAACGAAGCTTGAGCGCACAATAAAACTAACAAAATCGTAATCCACAATAAAAACTGCATCCATTGCACTATGTTTCATTCGTTTTCTCGAGCGGCCGATTTTGTAAACATTTTCCCAACTTTGCTATAGTCTACGGTTTTACATGCAGCAACATAATACATTTCTTCTAAACTACAGCTACACATTTAAACTACAAAGACAAAAGATAATGTATAAATACAAGCAGCATACTACTTACATGGGTAAAACTGTAGGCGAGCGGCGTCTCGAAATTTATCTTTCACTATACACCATGTTATATATACACCGGCAACACACATAACGCTGCAATTTATAGTAATTAAATAGAATTTACAACCGTTACGTTTCAATTTACCTCTTGTTTTAACTGAAAGTTTCTGATTTTTAATTTGCATCCGGGAATGCAACAGTTACGGTGCATTGCGATGTTTGAGGTTAGGTTGAGGTATGACTACAATAGCATACACTACTGGAACAGTTTTTCTTCAACAACCTCTCACCACTGTAATCGTGACACAAATTGTATTTGCAAACATATAAATTAACCACACTATACGGCTAACGTAGCCATAGCCTTAGTTGAAACACAATAAACATGAACACGTGGTTAAACACACGGCACAGTCAACACGTTATTAGATTTATTCCCGTTCCCTATACTGCCCAAATAAAAGTTTTTAAATACTCGCTTTGCTAATATGAAGACAAACTTACATAGGAATTGTTATAAGAGACAATAATTCGAAGACATAGAAAATAATACGAAGGATAGTGTGTGGAAACATCTCAGAAATTACTCCCACCAGTCGACGGCATTTTTGTACAACTTAGATAGCAGAGTCAGGTCCGTTAATCCAGAGGGTCCTGATTGTAACTCTGTGCAGGTATCGTATGTTACGATCTTGTTAGAAAAGCACAGGTCAGCGGAACACATTATATGATTGTAGATATTGTATGGTTTATGACATTTAATTCATTTATATACTCATCTGAGTCATAACTTGTCTCAGTTACTCAGAGGGAGGAAAGACAGAATTTAATTACAGTGTAAAATTAATAATTAACTTTCGAGAAGCTATATGAAGTGAGAGTAATGTAGTGGAACTTGTAAAAGATGATTATTTATAATTGTAATTGTTCATGTGTGAGGTTAATTGCCTTTTTCATATTATAATATATGTTATCTGATATATTTATTTTTCTTGTTATTTTCTGGTAACCTTGGTAACACGTAATTTTTCAGAACACCTGGATTCGCGACTATAGCATATCTGGGAAACATTTTGTACGAGTTCACCTTTCTTAATGGTTATTGGGACTAGCAGAAAGAAATATAGTGCCAGATTGTGGATATTAAGAGAGGAGAATTATGCCGGTACAGTGTGCGCGAGCATGCGCGCGCGTGTGTGTGTATTAGGGTTACCAGATTATTTTATGTCAATGTAGGACACAGTGGTAAAAAATGTAGGATATTTCGTAAAAATGTGTGACACAATGGTAAACAAATTAGGATAAAATGTAGGACATTCTCAGTCAATGCAAATATAATGTAAATTTATAATTTAAATGCTATTTATATACAGGGTGGAAGGGAAGTACATTAATTTAAACCAGTGGTAGAGCTCGGTATTTGAAACACATTTTGTATCTTACGTTTTTGTCTCTGACCATTTCCTACGGAGAAATTTTAGTTTTGTAGAAAACAAGGTGGCAACACTGCAGATTGTGTGGTGTCACTTTCCCTAGCTCAGCACATAAACAAAACATGTAACGGCGCTCTTGAGAACATAAACACTTACATTGTCTTGTCCTTCCGTGTTTACTATGCGAGTGCAGGCCAATCACAAGCGTTAGCCCCCAAAACACTACGGGACACTGCAATCGATTGACCTGTTTACATCCACAAACCAGGCCAATTCCCTCACCAAGCTCAACGCAACGTTGTCGAGTTAGTTCACGTCTTAAAGAGCTGCTTGGTGTATTCCTCACGTCTTTTAAGTGATTAACTATTTCGAAACTGTGTTGATGTCCCATAATTACTATTAAGCTATGTCAGAAATAAGTTACTCTACGCATCTTACGAATAATAAACTGTTACCTTCATACATTCTTGTGAAAATACGCATCCAATTTGGATAAAAAGAAAACATTTATTTTTTTCAAAATCGGCTGCTCAACGAACAAAATGCCATTCGACTTTTTTGTTTGTATTCTTTTATGAAGTATATTTTAGAAGGAATGTAATGACTTCCCTTCCACCCTATATACTCATGGACATATACACTTGTATTTTCTTAAAATCATGAAACATAAAGGGTTAAATGTGATCATCAACAGTCGGTTACACTTCTCTGAAGAAGTAATCTTGCGCAAAACATCTAGCTTGTTTGAAATATAATCAAGAAATTCCACACAACTGAAGTTTTTAAAATTATACTTCACTAGAACTATTCCTTCAATTGAATCAATAGATAATCTGTGCCTTTCATCTGTCCACCCTTACTTTTATTAGTGAAAATATTCTTTCAACATTAGTATTGTGTTGCTTTGCCTCCACACAATACCAACCTTTTGCTGCGTTGTCAACCTCTCCTTCAATGTTACTATGCATGAATATAGACTTTGTAGCCGGTGTAATGTGTGTGTATGTGTGTGCGCACCCTCGTGCGTGTGTGTGCGAACAGCACAACTAAATTAATAATTTGTATTTAAGCTCAGCTTTTATTAGAGTGCGACACGAACATTTTAAGAAATCCTCTGCAACTCAGAACTACTCTTTGCATGGAATATTTCTCAAAAGTTTAAGTTTTTAAAAATGACTCTAATTTTAAAATATTTTAATGACAGATGAAATTTACAGCTTTCACTTTTTGGGAATATTCGTCTAGGTGTGGTTGAGCTTGTAACTCTTATATGATCTGAGTTTAAACCGGCGTGAGCCAGGTTTGGGGACGCTACACATTGCCAACAGAACAGTGACGCTTTCCCCTAAACGGACTCATATGGTGGCTAACTTATACTATTGTGACGTCGGTCGCGGCGCTTAGCAGAGGACGGTCGGGGTCAAGCCTCACGACACATCAGGCGTGGTGCGTATCAAAGCTTCCCACGGCACTCACAACAACAAAGACGTGACAAGAATAAGCGCGGCACGTCAAAAGGGTTTTCGAGAGTATTGGAGAAACGTCCGGCGACCGGTGTATTTGTAGAAGTTGCAGAAAGGTGTGTGTGTGCGCGCGCGCGTGTGCACCGTCGTGCTGAAATGAAGATAATGAAGCAGTTAGTGAGTGTCCAGTGACTGTATCGTCAAAGTCAGCTGCTTGATAGAGAAAGTGAAAAAAGGCATAAAGGAGTGAGTCAAGGTTTACGAGAGGAAAACAGTTGTGAGTGGTAATGTGACGAAGGACTGAAGACTGAGTTAACATCAGTAAAACAACAGTGTTTTGCAAAAGTTTTGGAAGAAAATGAACTAAGGAAAAACATAACTGGACTGGATGTCGTTTTTGTCACAGTATTTTAATACCTCAGAAGTTTTATTCTATACTATGTTCATAATTATATTAGTACATCGATATTTATAGTCACATGAAACTAATCCGGCCGTTCTGAGTTGTAACATCCATACCACTCTTGTGTAATAAGTGGGCTCTGCACCACTAGACCGAACAATGGGACCTCTTGAAATCCCTCCATATGAACTTCTAGATTACTGCACGAACTGCCATCAAAATGACTGCAAGTGAAGATCAGAACTACCATTTCTTTCTTGTCTACTCGTCGGTGGTTGGTCATTATGTTCCATTCTGCGTCTAATTGAATCTTCCATCCAGTTCTCGGTCGTCCCAAGTCACGTTTTCCAACTGGGTGGTAAAAATTAGCTGCATAGCAGATGGTTTTCAGATAATGTCTTTGTCTTTGTTAAGTTCTGCTCTTATGGGCCATATGCGCAATGCAAGGATAGCATGACATTTTGAAGGTAAAGGAGGCAGCCTTTAAGTACTCGTTCCTCGAAGTATACGGCTAAACTTTTAGTACTATTGAAAATAACCGAAATGTTAAACCTGATTTTAATGTTTTATATTCTCATTTGGCCGCCTCCGTAGCGCAGCTGGCAGCGCGCTTGCCTGTGGCGCGGAGGACCCGGGTTCGATCCCCGGTACCAGCATGGGGATTTTATCCCCTCTGGGAGGTCTGGCACGGGGTGCACTCAGCCTCGTTAGGTCCCGGAGGGACTAATTGAGGAGCTACTTGATGGAGAAGTAGCGGCCCCAGGTCGAGAAGACCGCATAACTGGCCGGGAGGGCTCGGGGCGCTGACCACGTCCCACCCTCCAGTACTGCACCTCACCAATGACGCCTGTAGTGGGCAGAGGTGGGGGACGCAGCGGCTGGGCGGTAGGCCTTGGCCCTTCGTGGGCTGTCGCGCGGGGTTTACATTACATATTCTCATTTATAACTTCGAACATTTAAAACTCTTATGCCACTATTTGTTTCAAAGAATTTACTGCGATTAGCAATTGCTTCTTAAAACGTTTCGTACTATGACAGAGACAAAATTTAATGGCGGCTGGTAGTCACCACTTCGAGATCAGATTACTCTCTTTCCCGATGTTTTTGTGGGTGTAAATGATATTTATATCATTGATTTTACAGCGTGATTTCACAGCGTGTTTCACTATACGTCACAAGGCTAGGCAACCTCTGACTGGATTTGCGTTGACCAGCTCCTCTTGCCACCCACCATTAAATTTTGTGTCTGCTATAATCCGTCATTTCCATTAGTATTATTTTGAGAAATAAAGATAAAGTTACGGACGAATGCAAAGGGCCCCCTAAACAGCTAGTACGCAGCACGGCCCTACTGACTTCTACCGTTTCTCCTGGAAGAAAGAGATAAGCGGAGAGATCTGAAGGGCGATAGAATACCGGTGACGACGGGTACACGCATGGAGGGGGTACCTAACGTTTCCAGTTCGAACTTATTTAACTCTAATGGAGCACTGGCCACGACTCCTCACCTCCGGCGGACAGCTCCGGTCGGATGCGTTCGAACTGCAAATACTCGAGACACCATACATGCTTGCGCACGTTGTCGTCCGGCTCTGGCCGCCATTCGGGTACTCTCACCTCGGTCCCAGGAATCATTCTCAGGGCTCACGGTAGAATGTCGTCCTGCGAGGTGTATGAACGACATGTTCCTGAGGTCGTGGGTTCAAACCCAATGGAGGGCAATGGATTCAAAAGAGAAGTAAGGTCGGTGGTCCCACGTCGTGGATTTACAGCACGTTAAACACCCTCAAGCCTGATAAAGAGGTCTCTGAAGTAATTTAAGCACTCGTTCACGCCCAATATAGAATGGAACATATAAACGCAGCATTTAAAGTGCATCCATAAATAAAAACTCAATTTCAGTTTCTCGCGTTAGAAACACAAAGGCCGGATCGCTCTAATGCGGTGCTCTGCCACGGTCGCAAGAGTCCTCCAAGGTATCTTTGTCTTTTGGATGGGGGGAGTTTCTTGAAAATCAGCGTGTCGCATTCTTGGAAGATGCAGAACTTAGTTTTCGTTTTTGAATTGTACTTTTGTGCTTTATGTAATTCATGGAGCCTCAAAACGTGCATTTCCAGTTTAATTTAGGTATAAAATGTACTTGTGGAGTTCATAAGTACGTCCTCTAGTTACTATAGGTAAGCAGTAGAGAAAGTAAATAAAAACATATGATATGCTACACTCACATGACCTTTTCTGCTCTTGTGCAAGGTATTCTTGCAAACGCTTCCCCCTGTACCTACATCATAAACATTTGTAGACAGTATCTTATTGCTAGTTTTCTTGTAGGTTCAAGGGAATTTGATAATACAGTAGGTATAAGGCGATTGTCAGATGTTTTTAAACTGATCGCTATGTGATGATTTTGAAATTCCGTTCTTTGCATGGCCAACAGATTTCCATTTGAGAAGAATATAAATATGGGAAAATTCAGAGAAAAACTGAATCTCTTCACAGAAAAAGTATCGTATTTCACATAAATTGTGTGTTTTAATGAGATCTACATTTTTTAGTTAGTAAGACTTTGTCTCTCTCTTATGGTTTACGAGTTATGCAAAAGTCATCTTGAATGAATTTTGAGGACATTCTAAGAAAATTCAAGATATATATTTCATTTGTCATAAAAATATCTCAAACATATGACATTTTAATCAAAATCGTTAGAGCCATTTTCAAGAAGATCAATATTTTCGAAAAATTTTCCATGTAAAGGGTAGTTTAGGGTGGGGCTATTTTCTTCAAAATCTTCGTGTGCATCCTTGAAAGACATTAAACTTCAATACCAACTTTGGTTTTTAACCGACTTTTCGTTTTTGAATTATGCTGTCCACAGATTGACAGACACACAGACAGACATACACGCGGACCATTTTCTAAAAATGCTTTTTGGGTTCAGGAGTCTCAAAGCATATATTTCCGGTGAAATCTCGACGTGGAATTTTTGGGTGGAATACAATACTTCCCCTACTTACCAGCAGAGAAAGTGATATGTTAAACATATGGTATTTTAATCAAAATCACTAAAGCCATTATTGATATAATCAAAATTTTCATAAAATCTTCCTTGTAAAGGGTAGCTGAGTTCGGTATTTAACCGAATTTACGTTTAAGTTATGCTGTTCACAGGTGCACGTGGACCAGACACACACACACACACACACACACACACACACACACACACACACACACACACACACACACACACATACACACCTAGAAATCTGGATATCAAATTTTTGGGTGGAATGTAATACTTCCTATACCTACTATATTATCAGAGAAAGTGTAAAGGCTTGATGACATGGTCATAAAGCTAACAGAGACAAACTCAACATAAAAAGCAAGTAAACAATGCAAAGGTAATTCTACCGTATCCAACATCTTAACAGATTTAAGTGCTAGACTGAAACGTCTGTAAACTGAAGCTAAAAGCTAGAGGCGCGAATATCTTGTTATTTATTTGATGTAAAATTGCAGGCTTTTCTTGCTCTGGGTCATTACCCAAACCACTCCACTTTAGCTTGCTTTGTAGTAAAAACCTAAATTGACATAAAAAGCGAACGTACGTTTAGAGACTTTTCTCGTATCTATAGAAAATCACTTGAAACGCAATTATATTTCAGCTGTCACGCCGCATGGCTAGAGTTTTAAAATGACTTGAAAGTGAAATTAGTTAAATAACAGCTGTTGTGAAAAGATGAAGAAAGAAAGCATATTTTCTATCTGAATAGAAGCATTAGATGTTTTTCTGCTTGTCACATCACGCAAGACGTGACTGTAACAATTTCTTGCCATTTATACATGCTTAATGTGGAAGTAACGGCTATTTAATTTTTATTGCTATTTATGTATACTCTTGACCATGGAGCTAAGGGAATGTATAATTTACAAACTATTGAATAAATATCTAATGTGTTGCACTCACATGACTCTCTCTACTCTTGTACTAACTCTTCTTACATATACTTTTCTTTATCTTCTTCGTGTTAGTTGAGATAAACATTAGCAGAAATTATCTTATTGCTCGTTTTCTTGCACGTGCAACGGGAATATGGAAATACAGTAGGCTTTGAGCGATAGTCTAATCTTTTAAAGCTTTCAAATTCCATTCTTTTTGCACGGTTAACATATAAAAAATGAATAACCATGTTCCAATTGACAGAAGTATAGGTTCTCCAAAACTTACGCAAATAACGAGGAATATCTCCGTAATGGTTTATTCTAGAAAAAAAAAAAAATTAGATATAGGTTGTGTTTTAGCAAGATCTAAATTTTTGTATAGTAAGATTTGTTCTATCTCTTACGGTTTACCAGTTATGAAAAAGTCTTCCAGAATAAATAGGACTTCACGGGCTATAGCCAGAAAATTCAAGATATACATCTTCAAAATGTCTCAAAACATGTGACATTTTAATCAAAATCGTTAGAGCCATTTTCAAGAAAACCAACATTTTCGAAACATTCTCCATGTAAAGGGTGGATTAGGGAGGAGCAATTTTCTTCAAAATCTTCGTGTCGCATCCTTGAAAGACATTAAACTTAAGTACCAACTTTGGTTTTTAACCGACTTTTCGTTTTTGAGTTATGCTGTCCACAGACTGACAGACACACACACAGACTCACGCACACACGGACCTTTTTCTAAAAATGCTTTGTTTTGGATTCAGGTGGCCTCAAAACATATATTTCCGGTGAAATCTCGACATCGAATTTTTGGGTGAAATACAATACTTCCTCTACTTCATTTTACGTCGTAGTGAAAGTAAAAATGCGTTTTTTCTATTCAAAACATATATTTCCGGCGAAATGTCGATATCCAATGTTTGAGTGGAATTGAGTGGAATACAGTACTTCCTCTGCTTATTACACGTAGTCGGGAAAATAAAAATTGAGCCTGACCATTTGTTTAACTAAGTATATATTAAACGTCTCCAGTTTAAACTGTAAGGATACATCGTAGCTATCACTGATAACTAGAACTCACTGATCTACACAGGATTGAAATTTGAAATTGATATGCATCTGATCGTTGATTTAAGTCACGTATGAGCGGAATAGTCCGTTAAATCTACATTTTTGACTTGTTAACTAATATGAAGAAATGAGAATGACATAAGACGCTTAAAAATCTTTAAATTAGATGACTATAAGTAAAGCTTAAACATATTGTGTTTTTAAATCACTAACCGTTTATACCCTTTTCCCGGCAAATGTAACTATAATCTATTGTCAACAAAAATGTGGCCTAAGAATAGGTATTTGTTATCGGAAATAAATATACTAAAGAAATTAGTAGCGTTATTAGCAGGGAAAGGATTTATATGTAAATACATATTTACTTATAAAGCTAATATTATTTATATTTTGCATTGCCATTATGTTTCACAATGTGTAGAGTTGAAAAATGCTATTTTTACTTTTCATATTTCTCCATATTTTATAATGTAGTACATATTTTAATTAATTTCCATATATTTTCCACATTTCATATAAAACAGCCTATCTTAACAATAAAATAAAACAAAATTCCATTAAAATACATTTCAACAATGAAGTTTTACACATTGCTTTCAAATCAGAGTTATTTGAAAATGAACGGTCCTCAAGCACCTCAACGGTCCTCAACAATAGGAAAGAAAGACACTGTATTACGCGTCAGAATATTGTCGCGAACCCATTGTTGCGACTGGCGGCCGACTTGCACAAAGAGACAGATAGTGCAACGCGGAGATAAGAGGCTTGCCGAAACAGTTAAAGATAGATAACTGGAAGGTGCAATGCAGAGATAACAAGCTTGCCGAAACAGATAAAGACAGATAACTGGAAGGTTCTAGTGTCGTCTTGTTTGTTACACGAAAATACTGGTAAATTATCGAACAGTGAGCGGAGCTATAAAAGAAGCCGCGAATTGCCAGTGAGGGAGATTCGAATCGGAACTGATTCGTGTGCCTGCAGCTGTTTTGTTACGTCATCTTGCTGCCAAGGGCTGCAAATTGGACTTTTAATTCTACGATGCCACAAAGCCACAATACACATTGGTGGAGTTCATTCTATAACGACGGTAAACATGCCAAAAGTATCACATCCAGTCACTTAAAAAAGTTACATTTCAGAATTTAAAGATATGTTTATCAACAGACAATAAAATATTATTTTGTAATTTCTGTCAGTGTGCAGTATCTTCTACTCAAAAGTTCCTGGTGTAACGTCATATTCAAACTAGTAAACATCAGTCTAACAAACAACGAAACTCCAAGCAGAGACAATTGTTTTTAACAGAACTAACAATATCGAATGCAAGGTCCGAGTTCAACATCAAGCTGTGCTGTGCTCTCGTCTCTGCTGACATTCCTCTCTACAAACTGAAAAATGAGATCTTCAGGGAATTCCTACTCAACATACAATCCTGGATGAGTCAACACTTAGGAAGACATATGCTCCAATCATCTACCATGAGACAGTATAGAAGATAAGAGATGAATTTAAAGATGGTCCAATTTGGGTTTCTATCGATGAGACTACCGACAAAGAAGGTAGGCTTGTTGGCAATGTAGTTATTGGTTTGTTAATTGAACAATATTCTCAACGGATTCTTTTAAATTGTGATGTTCTAGAAAAGTGCAATATCAAAACTGTAGTTAAACTGTTCAACGAAGCTATGGGTATTCTATGGCAACAGGATATTATGTATGATAATGTGTTACTCTTTATTAGCAATGCTGCCCCTTATATGCTCAAAGCTGGACAAGCATTATCTGTAGTTTATCCTAAAATGATTCACTTAACGTGTGTGGCAAAGGCATTTCATCGTGTCGCAGAAGTGATAAGGGGCAATTACTCTAAAGTAGATTTGTTGATTTTATAAGTGAAAAAAGTGTTCCTCAAAGCTCCCAGTAGAATTAATGCGTTGAAAGAAATGTGCCCTGATATTCCATTGCCACCAAAACCAATTTTAACTAGATGGGGTACTTGGCTGGAAGCGGTTGAATATTATACTGAACATATAGACTCTATTAAGAATGTTCTACTTGCATTGGATTCTGAAGATGCAGTCTCAATTGATACTGTGAAAACAGTTGACTGTGACACAAGTGTGAGGAATGACTTAACTTACATTAAGAACACATTTTCATGTATCATAAAAACAGTCAAAAGTCTCCAAAATAGACACCTTTCACTTCCTGAAAACTTTGAAATTATAAATAGCACTGTGGAACAATTGAATCGTGGTAAAAGTGAAGTTGCAGATGCAGTAAGAGCTAAGGTGGACACTGTACTTTCAAAAAACCCTGGATATGAAGAGCTACGAAAGGTTGTTGTGTTGAGTGGTGATTCAACAGTGAAGGTAAACTTGGACTTATCCCCAGCAGACATCGTGAAATTGAAGAATGCACAGGTTACTTCTGCTGATGTTGAACGCAGTTTCAGTCAGTATAAATCTGTCATCAGAGACAATAGGAGAAGATTCATTTTTCAGAACTTGAAATAAATGTTTGTAACCCATTGCTATTATAACAGACAATAGAAATTGTGTTTTGTTTCAAGTTCACATAATAATTTAAAGGCAAGGTATGTCCATTATTATATTCTTTGGTTAGTTTTATTAAAATATATCAATATTTAGCATAGATAGTCATTTGTTTTATAATTATAAGTCCATATTTAATTCCATATTTTGGTAAAAATAAGTGCATATATATTTACATATTCATACATTTTTAGTCCATATAATTCCTTTCCCTGGTTATTAGTTTATAGCATAGAAGTTTAACCACCAATCACATGGCGCCATGTTTTCACACTTTTCCTTGCTAACTATTGATGGAGTCTGGCGAATCGGTTGCAACTCTGTCATAGTTCCTCACTCCGGCAAGTTAGTAAGCTCACCGAAGGGCATGGAGAAGTACATTACGACAGGATCTCTTTCGTAGCTACTACCATCTAGTGCAATAAGATGTATATATTTCTAATGCCCAGTAGATGGCAGATTAGTCTGCGACGACATGATTATATAGTCTATCACCACATAGTCTGCAATTCCATTGGATTAGATTTAAGAAGCGAAGGGGACTTTGCAGATTACTAGACCACAGGGAGGAAGAGATGAGGTGGGAGCGCTCTGCGGGATGTCGGAACCAGAGCTAGGGGAGCGAGCCAGTGTAAGGGTCCCTAAGGTAAGCTGGAGCTTCTTCATTCCATCTCCAGGGTTCCGATACAGCCATGGTGCCACACTCGGTTAGACACCTGCCGTCCCAACAGGGAGGTGACCACCTATTCACCGAAAACAGCAGTTACAGTGGGCAAAGTTCTTACAAGGCAGGTCATTATTGGCAGTCGTCAAAATTGGAACCCTGAAACGACCGGATAGAGTGGAAATGGAGGAACAGGAAATTAGTGGATTTAATTAAGCTTCCCAGTATGCGCCAGGCGACCAGGGGAAACCGCCGAAAATTCCATGGATTAGGAAGGTAGGCTACGGTAATCGCTACTGCCTAAGCCAACCCGCTCGGTTCTGAACCTGTGACCTTCCGAACCAGAGATTAGCATGGTACTCTTAAACCACGGAGGATGACCCAATGAGAGATGAATAGTACACAAGATACGGGAAAATTGTGTGGAAAAAGAGAGTCTACTGAAATTGTAACGATGAATGTCATCAGTTTTGTCAGTGGACGGAAATTCTCTGCTGAATTTACATTCATTCTTCTTCTTTCTCTACCAACCTCCTCGTATGGTGGTCTTAATACCCTACAGGACCTACAAGTTAGGTCAGATGTCTGTTGAGGAGCAGAGTGGATCAGAGAGAATATCCCGGATAGATGATCAGCCTGAAGCCTGGATGAGAACGAGGCAGGAGATGATAGAAGATGTTAGCGAAATGGATGAAACGAAAGACAACTATAGAGCAGTTGGTGAGGAAACCGGGAGACCAGAGAAACCCTCCCAGAAGCTGCTACAATCTCATGTATCATCATCTAGGATCGAATTCGGGCCACCGTATCTACTTCTGTATTCTAAATACCTCCTTTTGTTACTTTTCTTTCTTTACGCCATGCTTTTCTAGGTTTTCATCACATGAACCTTGCAATAAACGCCTCCTTCGTAAGTGTAACTTGCAACAGGGTTATGTAAGACTGATAATGTAGCTGAAGTCATAAATCCTGAGCATTTTTGGTTGATGACCATAAGAAATAACTTTCCAGTGCTAACATCTCGTTGCATAACGTTGTGAAGGTCTTAATGAATATTACATAAGTCTGACAGAAAGCATGCTCTGCCATGCTCATTAATTGTATGCATGTTGCTTGGCATTCAACAGACACACGCGCATATCTTTGAAGCAGTAGCGTGAGCCAATGTGTGATCGTTTGCAGAACACGTTGACTTTCACTTTGTGGAAATGAATATTTTACGAGGTCGTGGAGATGTTGGCCAGGAGTAACCGTTAAACGTTTTGCGTTATAAATCTGGTTTATCGTTCAACTACCCATTCTGTGCTTCCTGTTTTACTTATAGCCAGTTACATCTCGTCCAGGAAAAGAAATTCGTGTTTTAATATCGTGAAAGTTACACAAATGGCCAAAGCACAAAGTAAAAGAGCCATCATAATGCTAATATTAAACTTTCAGCTCAATTTAATTTGTATTACAAATTTTAAAGTCTACTTCCAACAGGTATTATGAAAGTGGAAAAGGAAATGTCAGAGTATGGGAATACAAATTCAAAACATATTCATTTATTCATTAAATTTCGCAGATGATCAGGTAATCATAGTACAAGATCACGACGGTATAGAACACATGGCAAGAAAATTAAAGGAAGTATATGAAAAATGGGGTTTACAAATAAATATCAATAAAATACTTGTGGATTGGAGAAGGTGTAGAACCCTTGAAATCTGCAGATGGTCAACAAATTCTACTCCGTGTGGAATGCACTTATTCAGGCATGAAAATTGATAAATTTGGCAATAAAACAACAGAATTTAAAAATAGAATTCCCAAACCAGGAAACTCCTTAAATTCGTTTTGCTGAAGTACAGATTTACAGAGCTCTTGTACAAGGTATCCTCATATATTGATCAGAAATTTGGCAATTATCACACAAGGAAATCAGCAAAATTTTGGCTACTGACATGGACGTTTTGAGAAGATCAGCTGGGCAATCAAGATCAGAAAATGTTCGACGTGAAACTGAAATTATGGGAGTTAAAGAAGATATGGATATCTTGCATATTATTGAACAAAAAAGATTATGTTGATATGGACACGTTAAATGAATGCCACATTACTGACTACGTAAATTAACAATGAAATGGGTACCACCAGAAAGAAGAAAGGACCCCAAAGAACACCTGACTACAAGGAGTTGTAACAGCAATGACATCCAAAGATTTGGAAGAAGAAATGTGGGAGGATAGAGAGCAATGGCGTTTGAGTACCGGAAGACGGTGATAGCTGTGATGTCACCAAAATATAGATATTACAGCCGCAATAAAAACAACGCATTTCTCCCCAGCTGGAATTAAAGGAATGTATGTGTATCAGCAAACCTTTATGGAGAATTGCCGTGTCGTAAAACTGGTATATTGGAGGTCTTTTCAGGGTGCATGAAACGGAGCATTACACTACAAGGTGCAAAATGCGACCAGGAAATGTTGACCTCAATGCAAAGCTGCACTCGCTCATTCCTTAAGCTTGTCCCTCTCGCTTTACCGTCTCATCCTTCCTCACTTTATGTGCTGTTTCTTCCTCACTGTGTAAAGTTTATGTGCAGTGTTAAACTGGATAATTTGGTTTTTGATACCAAATCTGGTATTTTGGTTTAATGATTTAGAAAACATTGGTACAGAACTCATTTTTATTTTCTCTACTGGTAAGTAGGGGAAGTATTGTATTCCACCCAAAAGTTCCTACCAACACAGGATTCGTCGAGTCTTAGCTTCTTCACTCTGCAGCTCGCGAATTGACCCGAACTTAACCGAGTCACCACGATGCATGGCTCAAGGAACCTCTGCACCTTGGATTGCTCCTTAACAGGCCCTGCCTTATACCTATCTACTGCAATGTTGTCTACCTTTAAGAGTTCCCTCATAGCATAATGAAAGTGCAGCGAAGGAGCAGGTTTAAGATTTGAAAACGTTATGCAATGAGAGGCCTTAGATTTAGATTACAGGTTATAGAACAGGAGGGGACACCTTGCACACTGCGACAGGAAGCTACAGGCCACAACATGGGTGCAGAAGTTCGTAAGAGCACCAGGTTCCTTTGAGCAAGTGTTCACGTTATCTGTCGTTCACCATAAGCCACGAAACCTATAACCGCACCTAAAACATAAGAAACGGAGTAAAAGGCAAATAATGGAAAGAAGAATCATAGTAGATAATAAACCATCCCAGAATTCACCTACCGACCTGGGAAAATCACGAAAAACCCACGATCAGTGTGGTGATCGGCGAAAATCAAACCCCGGAACCTCCAGAATGAGAACCTCGTACGTCACCGTGGAGTCATCTCGCTCGGGTAGGAGCGGTCTGAAATTTAAAGTTACCTAACCTAACCAGCCACGATCATCATCATATTATCATGCTAATCAAGAACTAAACCCTTTAGTAGGTCTGAGAATTGAACCTGGGAGCAGTAGGAATGAAAGCAGAAGTGCTCAGTGCTAATCCCCGTGGACAGCATTCTGCACTTTTGTGAGTTTGGGACCCTTGGATTTTTATCAGCGGAATAATGGTGGAACTACACTTAGCTTAATTGCTAACTTAGGTAGATTGGGAAACGAATTTTAACCGAAGTAAATTCTCCAGCTCCCCCCTCCATTTATTCCATCAAGTGTTCCATTATCACCTTTCCTTTCATCCATTTCGCCTTCATTTCATATCATTTCGTTCCTCATTCCCTTACCAGGCTTCCGGCTTTCACCCATCCTGGCTAGTCTTTCTGATCCAGTTTGTCTGCTCCTCAACAGACATCTGAGTCCAGACCCCCCCCCCCCATGGGATGGTACAAACCACAGGGCGGAGGGGTGCCGGTTTTCGAGTTCCGCTTCCCCCTTGGGAGTACGAACCTGAAGGGTTGGGAGAGAAACCGGGCTGACCCAGCCTCCCCTTGGGTGTTTCTAACTGGGGAAAATGTAGGGACCCTCCCCTCTGCTCTGTCGTGGCAACGTTCCGGCAGCCCTTGCATTTATTCGCCTCATCCATCTTCCAAAGGGGCATAGGCACAAAAGTTCACCTTACGGTCGAGGTGCTATGTTCCCCTCTGCAAATTGTTATTGAGTCAAGTGGGATAAATATTGTATAATGTCATACTTTTACTTTTCTTAAACGGTTTTCCCCCTCCTAGCCATGAAAAGGCGGGATCTCAAAGCTATGTTATAGTGACCAGCATTCCCCTACTCCATTGTACTACAAGAAAACGGGTAACAAAACCATTTCTACAAGTATTTGTCTTGATAAACACGAAGATGGATATTTCGCTGAAGAATGAGGTAATGCCTAATTAGCATAAGCAAGACGATATGGGCGTCTTAGTGCAATGATGCCAGTAACCGTATAGTTTGGTTGCACTTATCCCAGGAGCGGTCGTGTGCTGCAAGGAGGGAGATCCTCGACTTCCCCTGCAGGTGGATTTCTCGGCTGTGCTCCACTCCGAGCAGCCAGTCCACCAGCCAGTCAGTCGTCTCCCGCCAGTCGTGTGACTGACATCGCGTGGTGTGTGTTAGTGTGTTAGAGTGTGCGCGCGCGTCATGGCCCAGGCGGCTGTCATACGTGCCCAGCATCGTGCGAGCCAAAAGGTAATGTTATTAATACCTACTCTGCTAAAGGGGTTCTCAATCTATGGTGCGTGAGGGGGAGGGCCCATTTCTATAGCCCCCCCCCCCACCCTCTAACTGCTACGATCTTATCAAGGCTTGACTGAAGCTTTGGCACAGTTCTTGCTCCTTGAACTTTTACTGTAGGTCTTTATCATTTTTAAAACCTATTCCACTTTTTTATCCACACCTCTAGATTCAATGAAATAAACCTAATTAAAGAAAAATTCCCACCCCCGGCCCCGGCAAGAATTCGAATCCAGGACCTCCGGGTGAGAAATCAGGTGGTAGTCGTAAATATTTTAGTAAATAAGATAAACAACATTTGTTTATTAAATATCTATATGTTACATTAGATTAACAAGTGTTTACATAACTTTCGGTGCTCATTCTTACAAAAATTAATTTAAATTGACATTTCCATATTTCGTTGTAGAACAGAGAACGTAAATCGATTATCAAATTTATAAAGAGCGGGTTGCTATGGTTTGAAACTACATGCGCTTTGCATAACCGCGGGAAAACAACGAATATCGACTTCCCATTTGAGAAAAGTAATAAGTATTTAAAATTTTAAGCTCATAACGAGAAATATCTCGCGAATCATTAACTCCACAAAAAATGTTTTGCATAAACTCAACAAGATTTTACGTATCTCTTACGGTTTACTAGTTAAATAAAAGTTATTCAAGGGTGAAGAGGATTTCAGAGACTATTTCTAAAAATTTGAAGATAAACATTTCATTCGACATGGAAATAATATAAACGTATATGGTATTTTGATCAAAATCGGGAAAAATCGGGAAAATCGGGAAAATAAAAGGTTGTGAAAAAAGTTTCTATAAAAAGGTAGTTTTAGTATGGGGATTTTCTTAAAAATCTTCGTATCACTAAATACCAATTTTGGTACTCTCTGCACCATTCGTTTTTTAATTATATTGCCCACTAATGCACATACACACACGCGCGCGCGTTGACCTTTTTCTAAAAGTGCCTTGTTTTGGATTCAGGGAGTCTCAAATCGTGTATTCCCAGTGAAATTTCAATATCAAATTTTTCTGTGGTTATATCACTTTTACTACTGCAGTAAATAGAGAAAGTAATAAGATGAATATCCAATTCCAGTCCTACCCGAATGTACATATTTTATCAGGCAACAATCAGAGACATTATGTCGTTTTTTAGCTGACAGACGCTTTTACAGTAAACGTGGTACAGTAACATTATTGTTGTCAAGATAGAACACTACAGCTAGGATTTGAACTACAGATCTTCGATTTTTCGTGCTTTAATCAGTTGAGCTACCATGCTCACATGCCGGTAGGAATTAAATTCTCCATCTGACTCACATTTTTTGTGGTAAACTACAAGGCAATTATTATATTTTAAGCGTAACAAAAATAATGTTTAAGAATTTTGCGAAACAGTCCTCTGAATAGGAATATATTTAACAGCTTCTGCAATAAATATGCAATTCGAAAATAAACGCACAAGAAATAACAAAGAAAATCACTTGTATTATTATAGAGAAGTGCTTGTTTTGAGTATTACCAAAAATGATTAATATCCCTAATAAAATTTGTAGGCAATATGTCATTGAAAAACGTTGGTAACCCCTGTTATAGGCACTTGGAGTAGTAATTTGTCATTTATTCTCTGGAATCCCAAAGAAATCGTCAATTTGACTTTCTACTCTTGAGATGGTACTAGTTCATTCAGATATTCTTCCTCCGGAGCTGTGTTACTTATGCTCCTCACAAGCCTGTCGGATTATCCTGATAAACTACTGTTGCAGGTCTTTTATCCTGTTGAATTTCTAACATGTAATCTCTAACGTTAACCGTTTTCGAATGCTTGATAAGGTTTAATTTAAAGGTAGCATTTATATTGTATTACAAAGACTGTTTTTAACATACTCTTTATCAAGTTCATCAAATTTATTATAATATTTTATTATTTAAGCATTGCATTATTTCTGCAGTTCTTGAACCCTGACAATTATTAATGTTTACATACTTCAATGGTGCCACTTAAAATTGCTATGAGAGTATGCTGTTAAATTCTTTGGTGTATACAAGTATGCCAGAAAACATTGGAATGCTGGTTTTCGTGCTAAGAACTCTTTTTTATTGCCACTTGACAAGGATCACAACTCTGGTGCCCCACATATTATCCGGTGTTAAATTTTGCTCAAAGACCGTTACTTTTTACTACTTATATATTAAAGGGATCATTAAACTTGAAGATTAACGAGCAAGCACCGTTTCTATGTACTAATAAGCGTGTTTTCCTGTGTGAAACTGCTATCTGACTTATGGATAGCAATTAATTAAGACAAATTAGGAGCACGTTGCATCAGCAATAAACACGAGTAGATAGCAAGAAGGGTTGGAAACTTGGAAAGGTTCCATTGACTGCTCTGGTTTAAAAGATAGCGTGAGGAAACTACATTCGTAGCATTTGCTTACTGCGGCTGGCCCCGTAGCTCAGTCGCCGAGCAGCCACCTGCTGTGCAATGGGTCCCGGGTCCCGGGTTCAACTCCCGACTGGAGGGTGGTAACTAAGATTATTCCCTATCCTCTCCAGAGTCTGGGAGTGTGAATTTAATATAATAATTTAATCAAAAGTAATAGAAACCCAAAGTACAAAACAACCGTTAAGGGGTTAAAAGCCGCCGGTATGACCTCCGATGTTAAAGGCGCCTTAAAAACAAAGGAAGTTTGTGATGCACATTCAGGGTCTTTTCAAAGTATACTTTAGCGGTTTTAAAATAGTTATTTAAGTAACTTAATTATGTAAATAGCTTTACGGACTGTGCGAGTGGTCCTGGGTTCGCGGCTGGGAGTGGTAAATTTTATCTAGCTGAAATTATTCCGTATCCTCCCCAGAACGAGAGTGGGAACGCGCGTGCGCGTTTGTGTGTGTGTGTGTGTGTGTGTGTGTGTGTGTGTGTGTGTGTGTGTGTGTGTGTGTGTATGTGTGTGTGATGTAATATATAAAAACCAATGAAAAATCAGAAGTTCAATGACAATGTTAATAGGATTACCGATAGGTAAAGTGTTCCAAACATAAAACGTCACCTATATTACTAATGTAGTTAAAAACAGAATATAAACATAACAATAAAAACAAATTAAGAATGTGAAATATTTATTTCATATTCATGGTAGTTAGTCCTTTTCTTTCTGTATAATTTTTCTAATACAGTAATTTGATACAAAGATTTCACCGAAAATAGGATATTTTGTGAGGCCATAAAACATTTTTAGAAATATATTTGTGTATGTACCTACCTGTCAGTCTGTGACAGTATAACTCAAAATGAAAAGCTTGGTATTTATGCTCAGTAAGCTTGAAAATATGTAAAGAATGTCCCCCAAAACTACCCTTTAAATGAAAATATGTTCGATATTTTGCATTTTCTCAAAAATATCTCTAAGGTTTTTCACTAAAATCGAGTATATTTAAGATATTTGCATGAAAACTAAAATTTATATATAGAATTTTAATAAGCTTGAAACACATTTCATTCGGAAGATAATTTATGTAATCTTGCGTAATGTGATCAGTAATATTTTGTTTACCAATATGCAAAAGTCATCTTAAAAGAAGGGTCTTCAGAAAATTCAAGATATGACTATATTTAATGTCATAAAATATTTTAAACATTCGATGTTTTAATCAACATCTTAGAGCTATTTTACAGAAAGTAAAACTTTTCGAGAAATGTTTCTGTAAAGGATAATTTGAAGTGGGCGAATTTTCTTGAAAATCTTGTCACATCTTTGAAAAACACTGAATTTAAATATCAAGGTTGGCATTTAAGCAAGTATTCATTTGTAGTTATACTGCTAAGAGACACAGGCACGTTGAGAAGGATGAATGTTCGAGCAGAGTAATGGAAAACGAGAGTCCAGATAGAGCAAGTGCCTTACTATATATGCAACCAGCAGCATTTAAAGTAAAGCGTGTAATCTAAGCTGCCGAGTTCGCTCTCAGAGAGCGGGCTGCGTCTCTCAGCGAGAAAATGAGCACACGTAGAACCTTGGCGTAAATCGCAATAACATCTTCATTGTAGTTCTGTAAATATTCCCCGCCTATCAACGAGGCGTTCAATGTTCCATTGTTCTGAGAAGAAACTCTTTCAAGTGATGTACGCCATATAAGAAGTTTACTAATAAAACTAATGCGCAAGGACTTAGAATAAATGTACACAATTCAGAAATAATTTTTTCTTTATAAACGAAGACCGGCTTAGATCAGATAATATAATTGTTGACAAAGAACTTCCACCCCTCCCCTTCACGTTTGCTGTTTGCAACACACAATCTTCTAATGCTAATCTACTGGACGAACAATTATAACATGCATCCCACAATAGTAATTTAGGGAAGAGTGGCCGTTTTGGTATTTTGTAATAAATGCTTAAATGACTTTCCTGTTAGAAGTATATTGTAGACACAAAGAAGAACACACACACACACACACACACACACACACACACACACACACACACACACACACACACACACACAAACGTTTTTACTGAAAATGCCTTTTTTCTGATACAAGAAGCCTCAAAACATGTATTTCGGTTAAAATCTCAGCAGAATTTCATGCTTGTTTTGATAAGTAATTTTTCCGTTATGATCTTTTAACTAGAATATTTTAGATATTTTTCAGCATATAAAATGCTCCTTACGAAGAACTTTTAGTCATCAGAGACAAACTTGGAAGATAGTTTCCCAAATATGTCCTAACTAAAATTTTGTTATAATTACTAATAAGAAAAAGTCTTGCACAACAAAGCTCCTACAGATTTAAATACATATAGTTTTGCAAACGTCGAAACCAATAGTGAACAAAAATAATTTTTAAAACTAATTTAAAATATTTTTTTAGCAAACTTCTGTTTTAGCTCAATAAGGAACAAAAACCAATTATTGTTTAAAGCTTCTAAGCACTGCATCGAAAGGAGCATGTTTTGTAAAATAGTTTCAATTTACCTACGACTTCAAAGGCATGATCTAGTAACCATTTAACGTATGTGCACCAAATTTTGCAGCTATAGTTCTATCAGACATAAAAAATACAAGGAATTGTGGAATACATCCAGTTTTACAAAATTTGCAGTCAGTCCCTTCACTCGCTAATGCACAGTGTTGCCATTTGCAACAAAGATATTTAGTCAACATTTTAGAATATTGCGACAGTATATTTTGTTATTTTTATATTCTTTTGGTATTTAACGATAAAATAAGGATTAGTACCTATTTATATTATAAATATATCAATGTATTTCAGTACTGTTATTGCAGTTTCTGTTCTTTTTCAAAAATCAAAATCCATGCAATGGTACCCTAATGTAAACCCCATCATTTCTACACGTACCATCATAGTGATTGTTTTACATGGAACCTCCGCATCCTTTACTACAGTCACATTTTATTACAGTCACTGGGAGTAAACTTGCAACGTTCTGCTTTGAGTGAATGACCAGTTCATTTCTTCGAAGAAATGTATTTTTTGTATATTTAAAATGTTTCGACAGAATTCTATAAGAAAGGAGGCTTGAAACAAAACTCATATTGATTCATTTGTCATTTTGCTTTCAGGAACATCGCCAAGGGTGTGGTCTAGTTTGGCATACATCTAGCGTATAAATTGATCCATTTTAGTTCATCAACTAGTATGAATCAAATACATATTTTGTAGCAGTTACTTCAACCGGTTCTTTTCGAGGACACGATCGTATATTATTACTATGCATGGAAGTTGAAAATGTCGCAGTGAAGAATCGATTCACAATTTTCTATTCGAAGAATCTACACGCTGCACGAGACAAGGTTACCTTGATACGTGAGGTTCTATTATGGACCGTCGATATAGCACAGACGAGATTCAGGTTAGCGATAGAAATATTTGGAAGCGCTCGTCCTGACTGAATGTCACAGGGAAAAAGAACGGATATTAACCGCTATATCTCCAGTTTGAATCTTCACACAAGCAGCTGGGCCTATTTAGAAACTCACTAAACCCAAAATGTCTGTCTGCATTCTATGTGAACAACATAACTCAGAAGCTAAAACTCAGTTAAATACCAAACTTAATATTCTAAGATGCAACATGATTAAAAACTCCTCTTCATTCTCAAACCATCTTTTAATGGAAACTTTTTTGGAAAACTTTGATTTTCTGAAAAATAACTAACAATTTTGATTAAAATTCCATAAATTTAAGATATTTTTATGACTAACAAAATGCATGTCTTGAAATTTCTGGGAATAACCTCTAAGGTCCTCTTCATTCTGAATTACTTTTGTATATCTGGTAAGCTATAAGAGACAGACAGAATCTTAGATAAAATGTAGGTCTATTTAAAACGCTCAATTTATTTCAAAGGCATTTATTCTGGAGTTGACCATTTCTGACATATTTATCATTATTGATTTTAATTTTGCAGTACATATACTTTTCTCAAATGGGAAATTATTCATTTTTATGTTGATCATTGAATCTCAGTCATCATTAGCGACCAGCTCTTAAAAAATTATTACCCCTCTACTCCCATTGTAAGGAAGCAAGTAATAAGACAATTTCTGCAAATCATTATTTCGATTAACATAAGTAGGTAGGAGAATAAGTGTAGGAATAGTTGGCATAAGAGTAGAGAAAGTCCCAGAAAAGTTCTAGAATACATTTCATTTGTCTTAAAAATATCTTAAGCATCATGACTATCAACAGCAAGATAGGCCAGGATTGTCTTTTTTGGCACAGCAAACATCATCTTTCCAGCAACGATTAGGTCTTCCCACACTGGGCTTTCCTCCCGGTTTGTATTTTGAAACTATTTTGGTTAGTGCGCCATCTGCCATCCGTGCTATATGGTCGGACCAGTTTTGTTTGTATGTAGAGCTTTTTTCTGTTTAAATTTTATACTTTTAGTTGGTCTCTAATTATTTATTTATTTATTTATTTATTTATTTATTTATTTATTTATTTATTTATTTATTTATTTATTTATTTATTTATTTATTTATTTATTTATTTATTTATTTATTTATTTATTTATTTATTTATTTATTTATTTATTTATTTATTTATTTATTTATTTATTTATTTATTTATTTATTTATTTATTTATTTATTTATTTATTTATTTATATTTGTTTGTTTGTTTATTTATTTATTTATTTATTTATTTATTTATTTATTTATTTATTTATTTATTTATTTATTTATTTATTTATTTATTTATTTATTTATTTATTTATTTATTTATTTATTTATTTATTTATTTTATTTATTTATTTATTTATTTTTTTGCGTGGTCCAACGGGGTATATCCAACAATACTTCTTAAAACTCTCGTCTTAAACATATATTTTAATAAAAATCGTATATTGACAGACACAAGCATAGGCGCGCGCACGTTGGCACACACACACACACACACACACACACACACACACACACACACACACAACACACAGGCCGTTCTCTAAAACGCTTTCCTTGTATTTGGGGTGTTAAAAGGTGGATCCGATGCAATTTCGATATCGGATATTTTTGGGTGCATTTCTCAATATGAATAAAAAATCTGATATATTGCACTCACATGACCTTCTCCACTCTTGTGCTAATCATTCTTGCAAACTCTCATTCCCATATTTTCTTCGTGTTAGTTGAGATAAGCTTTTGCAGAAAATATTGCTTATTTTATTGTAGGTGCTAGGGGAATATTAGCGATAGTCATATCTTTTAAAGCTTTGAGATTGCGTTCACTTTGCACGACTAAGATATATACAAAATTAATAATGATGTTCCATTTGACGAAAGTTTTAAGTATTCCAAAAGTCACACAGATAACAAGGAATATTCCGAAATGGTTCACGCTACAAAAAATTTATTTGGACATAAATTGTGTTTTAGCAAGATGTACATTTTTGTATAGTAAGATTTGGTCTATCTCTTACGGTTTACCAGTTATGCAAAAGTCATTTAGAGTAAACAGGACTACATGGGCTATAGTCAGAAAAGTCAAAATAATTTCATTTGTCATAAAAATATCTAAAACGTATGGCATTTTAATCAAAATCGCTAGGGCCATTTTCCCGAAAATAGGAATTTTCGAAATATTTTCCATGTAAGGGGTAGTTTAGGGTGGAGGAATTTTCATCAAAATCTTGGTGTCGCATCATTAAAAGATATTAAACTTGAATACCAACTTTGGCTTTTAACCGACTTTTTATTTTTGAGTTATGCTGCCCACAGACACACACACACACACACACACACACACACACACACACACACACACACACACACACACACGCACACACACACACGTACACTCCTAGGTGCAAGATTATTAATATCGTTATAGCTCTCAGTATAATTGTGTAATTAATCATGTTCTAATCACGGCAGTTTTATCTCATAGTCATGATGCAATGAACGATTCCCCGAAAAACAGCTTTCGGTTTCAATGAAGTATGTGCGAGGGGACTTCAAAAATTTACATCATCTGAAATTATGTATGGTAGTAATACACACCGCGACCTTCTAGCAAAGCCAGGGCCATTGTCACCATTTCGAAGAAACTGATGTCAACAGTTGTGAAATCAACGGGTTTTAATGCCGTTAGGTGTTATTTGTCAAGAAAGATATCTATTTTGGTTTAAGCAACATATATTGTCTCAAAAGATAGTTGAAAATATTTACGGTATGTTGAGAAATCCTCGTGACAGTGATTTCAACATCCCAGCTTTGCAGTGGAGCTCAATTACAACGTTTATTTCCAGTTTAAATTTCTTAATGACATCTTGCTCGAAACTTTTGAAGATTAGCATTTTTAAGTCTTAAGAATAAGTGAGAGTCCTAGGAAAAAAACAAACCTATTTTCATGCCTTGCTTCCTTCTGGTTGTCAACCAGCTATGAGTCATTCTCTGAAGATGCCCATCGTGGTCTTGGGCGAAACGTCAGAAAATTCATCGAATGGACCACGGCCTACAAGCCTTGAAATCTAGCACTTATTAGATTTTGACCACTAAGTTATCACAATAAAACAATCTTTTGAAACAGAATTGCTGTATTAAGCATTTGGTACACGATTTGCTATCATATTCAGGTTTTAATTACACATGGAGGTTTAAACCTTCCACTCATTTTGGTATAACTTTCATAGAGGTGCACTAATTGTACGAATGTATATTTTAAAAATGGCTATCTCATGTTGTATAAAAGAAATTTCTGAAGAACTATTTTATGCAAATGCACCATTAACTATTAATTGATACAAAGAACTAAGATTTTTACCACATATTTTCAGCTAAACAAGATTTATTTTAATCTAAAAGGTTTTATTTATAAGGGATACTCTTTTTTAATTTATAAAATCTTATTTTTGAAAAGCGTTTTATGCAGCTTACTAATAAAATCTTAGTTTTGCATCTGATATGGATAAATATTTTTTCATTAATCAACTCTAAAAGTATTATTGAAGATGGCTTTAATTTCATGTAATTTACGTTAGTTACCTGGTAATGGGTGATCAATTAATTATTGGAAGGATAGAGTATTTCGACTCACTTTAACCCTCTTTTGCATCAATTATTTTGTTATATGTGCCGCTCTTCATCTAATATCTAAACCTGTTTATATATCCCTAGGAAGCAATTCTAATAGACATAGTCCTTAAAGTGAGAACAAATGAACTATCCAAAAATTCAAACCGGAACCTCTTGAGTTTGAATCTCAAAGACTGACGTAAAATGTGCATGTAATATAGGATGGGGAGGGCCCACGTAAAAGAACCAGAGAGACGGCACCTATAAATGATGGGTTATATTTGATTGCAGTTGCATGGATTTTTGACTAAACATCTTTGTTACCAAATGGCAACTACGTGGATTCATGTATTTTCAACAGTAACGTCATATATAACAGAATAGAAAGTAAATAGCTGTTAAAGAAAGTTGCATTTATGTCTTGCAATTAATTTACCGAACTTTTTTGTATTGCAATTATCTCATTTTCTCTCTCCTTTGAACTACTGATTTAGGTTAAGTCGTTTTGTATTGTCTGAGGTAAGCGTACTTTTTTGTAATAATCTTTTCGCTTTTCACTTCAATATCTCCTTCCCTTACATAGAGGTTACTGGCATCCAGACATTTTTTGCAGGGCTTGTAAGTGACGCTCAACATGTTCGCGTCACTTTGAAAATGCTCTTTAATTATCCACTTTTAATTTTTTTCCTCTACGGCATGTCTTTGCTTTTAATCTTATGTTAGATTCCGCTAGCCATGTAGAACAAGTGCTGGATCTATCGTAGTCTATAAGTCATGTACAGAAAATTACGCTTTAATGACTTTGTCCACTAATGGACAATTATTTTTGAAAGTAGGGAACATTTCTAACAGGGTTGTCCAAACTCACACACTTGAAGAAATTCTGAGGGAAATTCACGCTGTGAAGGTGTATTAATGGCTAAGCAATATGCACTTAAACATAGTTTGCCACCAAAATATATAAAAGTCTGCCATTGGACATCGAAGTGTGGCTCTAATTATCTAGGTCCGAGAACTGCTGAAATATTTAATACATGTTTACATACACACACACCTTTCATCAATCCACCATTTTCTAGTCTGTGATCATAAAGAACATGTATTATGCTGGGCCTCGTCTTCAGACACCAGATTTTTCCTAGACTTCCTAGCCTAATCATGAATAAACATAAAATTTGTTTAAATACTGACATTATTGGAAGCTATAACAAGAGTTCCAATACATTTTGAAAATCGAGAGCACACGCAGAAGCAATAGAAGCATAAACCACAAGCATTCGTGACTCCCAAGGAAGTTTCACCGTGACGAATCGAAAGTATAGGTTATCAATTCCGTTAAATTATCTGTTATTGTTTGACGAAAGTGGAAAATAAATATTGTATCTGCTCTGCTAGTACATAGTTGGATGATGTTGATGTAATATATATTGTCGTTGGTACTTCTGGAAGAAACATGGTGTAATATTTTCGAGACCGACAAAAGTTGAACTGGAAGTGTGCTAAAGAACGCTTGAGTATGATCATGAAATTTACAGTTTATAATTCAAAATAATGATCCAAAAACAACTTACTACTGTTTTGCAATATGTGTATAGCATGCTCCACTTTTTTGCAGTACATTTCTGAGAATAACGTTTATAAAGCTAAGAAAGTTTTCAATTTAATGAAAATATGTTTAAAAAATCTGTCTTGCACTCACCTGATTTTTTACTCTTGTACTAACTATTCTTACAAAATCTTATTCCTCTATCTTCTTCATATTAGTCTAAATAAATATTTATAAAAAGTATCTGATTGCTAATTTCCTTGTAGGTGCAAGGGGTATATGGGAATACAGTAGGCTTTGAGCAATAGTCAAATCTTTTAAAGCGGGTCGCTCAATGAAGGGTTTGAAATTCCGTTCTCTTTACATGGCCAAGATATAAAAATGTGAATAACAAACTTCTATTTGATAAAAGTGTGAGCATTGCAAAACTCAAATAACAACGAAAAAAAAAATGCATTTGGACATAAAGTATGTTTTTTAACAAGATCTGTACTTTATGTATAATAAGATTAGGTCTATCTCCTACGGTTCACCAGATATCCAAAAGTCATCAAGGGGAAACAGGGCTACATAGGCTATAGCAGAAAATTCAAAATATGCTTTTCATTTGCCACAAAACTATCTTAAACATGTGTCATTTTAATCAAAATCGTTACATCTATTTTTGAGAAAGCGTTCAACAAATTTTCTGTGTAAAGGATAGTTTAGGGTGGAGTCATTTTCTTCAAAATCTTAATGCCGCATCCTTTAAGATATTAAACTTAAATACCAACCTTGGTTTTTAACCAACTTTTCGTTTTTGAATTATGCTGCTCGCAGGCAGACAGACAAACAGACAGACAGACAGACACACACACACACACACACGCACACACACACGGACTTTTTTCTAAAAATGCTTTTTTGGATTCAGGGGGTCTCAAAACATATTTCCGGTGAAATCTCAACATCGAATTTTTTGAGCGAATACAATACTTCCTCTATTTACTATACCTAGTAGCGAACGTAATAAAATGATTAAAATCCAAAACAAAATCTTCAATATCCACATTTTAAGACAAAAATCTGTATTTCCTAAAAAATTATTTTGTAAAAGAGAAAACTAAAATGAAATAAAATTTAATTAGTTTCGTTTATACCTTTTCAAAGACGTTTCATGCTATTACAGTGAATAGTTTTTGACAAGAGTGCTTAATTTAGGTAAATTAAACTGTATTTACGAAATAGACAGCACCGACATCCCTTAATTGGCTTTTAAAGGGAGTACATATAGTAGAATGCACATTAAATGCTTTATGCAAATGAACAACGGAAGTAGTGAAAAGAACGTTCAAAAATCTGTGACGTTCCCGACCATATAACTGTAACTTAAGTCATTACAAAGGAATTACGTTGCTGGTCGTTTGTAGAAATGAGTGTGAAAGTTACAGCTTCGTTACTTACCGAACTAAATCACATTAAGTTTAGAAACTCAGTGAGTCAGCACACTTGCAAACAGAAGGTCAACAAATATCTCACAAACTTTCATCTTCGCGTACTTCACCGTTTAACACATGTCTTTGTTATAAACCGTTATTAAGCGAAATTTGCAACAATCCTCTCGCTTTTCCTTTGGAAGATAAAAGGAATTTAGGAGAGTGTGGCGGTTTAGTTACCGCATGGCTGTCTCCAAGCCGACCCGAGTTCGAACCCAGGGGATTCCATGTGTTCTTTGTGGTGGACGAAGCGGCGTCTGGGCGGGCTTTCTGCGGTTTCTCCAGTGTTAAGCGGTTGTTAATAGTGATTGGTACAGCCTAACCCCACTTAAAAAGAATGATTTATTATCTTACTGAAGAAAATCGGGTTCGAGTCCGCAAATGATCATTCAGATGTGCATGTATGCCAGTCAAGTGGTTCAGGTCATAAGCAGGTGTCTTCAGATTTATAGTACGCATACTCCATCCTGGGCGACAGGGTGTCCCAAAATTAGACCGACAAACTTTGGGAGCTGATGAAGTTATTTTAAATACTTTTTGTAAGGAAAGTTTTTTTGCTGCGGTGCTTCGTTTAAGCGCTAGACGAGTTAATACCACAGGTCACTGCCTCCCATCCAGTTTCAGTATTTACGGCAAAATCAACAATGCAAATTAGTATTATATTTACTTTAGTAATGTACACCGTCTTAATCCAAGAGACAAACACATAACACACAAACAAAACACAAACATCTCATTGTTTACACTTAATCACAGCTTTACTATTCAAAATTAGACCGACAGATGGTGTCTGCGACGGTACGGCAGAATAGAGCACGCCGATGTACTCTTTGTGTTAATCGCAATGGGTGTGCGTTCCAACATTTACTTTGAATAGGAAAGCTGTGATTAACTGTAAACAATGAGATATTTGTATTTTTTATGTGTTATGTGTTTGTTTATTGGATTAAAATTGTGTGCCTTATTGAGATAAATGCAGTGCTAGAGGCAGTAATCTATGACATTAACTCGTCTAGCGGTTAAACGAAGCATTCTAGAAAAAAATCTTCCTTAACTAATGGTGTTTAAAATAACGCTATCAGCTCCCAAGGTTTGTCGGCCTAATTTTGGGACACCTGTATAATTTGCAGACCAATATTTCGCGCGCTTTTTTGTTTACATTAGGTTCGCCTCTAGCGCCGCGGGTTATACATTACACGTTTAATTATATAACCAAAGGGAACAACGATAAGCAGGTGTTGAACTGGACGCCATAAACTAGTCATAAACATACACAGTGTTTCTATATAATCGCCAGAAGCCACTATTCAAATGACCAAAATGACAAAAGTATCCAGCAATTTCAACCATTAATAACGTGTATCATGGAAATGGCTTATAACACAACAAAGTATTTGAAATAAGTTGTATGTTTTAAAGAGTTTTTGGGGTGATAACGTTTTGGAATACAGTTGTAAGATTGTACAAAATTACTTCCGAATGAAGGGAATTTCATAGGTTATTCCTAGAAAATTCAAGATAAAAATTTTGTTCCATATTTAAATATCTTTAATGTACGTATGTTATTTTCATCAGAACTGTTATAGCCATTTTTAGAGCATTTTGAAAACTCTTCCCTGAAAGGGGTAGTTTGAGGTGGGGATATTTTATAACATTTTTAACCTCTGAATTATTCAAACAATCTTCATGAAAATTAACTTGAAGCTATCTATTAATCAGAATAAATATTTATGGTTTGAATTTCGCATTCTTTTCTTACTACCAGCTGCATTAATTAGTTGTCGTAGTTATACATATTTGTGATTTTAATTACCTTTCTCACTTAGTTCTATCAGGTTCGATATTTCATACTTGCACAATGTATTAAAACATTCAGAATTAATCTGAACTAGCAGCTACTTTTGTAGCCAGTTGCCTTTAAATTAAAAAGGTTATATTTATGAGAATTCCAAATATAAACTATTTTAGCATATTTAATTTTTTTTTTTTTTTTTGCAAATTGTATATAAACATCATGTAAGTGTTGGTGGTTCATATTAACAGGCCTGCATCTGGATATACTAGGAACAAATTTCATACAAATCTGTCAAATGGATTTGAAATAAAAGATTTTCAGTATAGAAAAGCTAATAGCCAAGAAAAAAATTATAAAAAAGGTCGCACTTGTCACGTCTATTAACTCTATATGTTTCAAATGCTTGTAATTCTGGTAATTATTACAATATGGGCAAAAAATAAACTTTGTGATACATTTTGAAGTATTTCCAATTTAATTCAGGAGAAAGAAAAAAATAGCTTTTACTTGGAAGACATGTTAACCCCCTGAAAAAGTTTGGTATTTATGACTCAATAAGTCAATCACAACAAAGGGGACTTAGCAACTGGACCGAAAGGCAACCTTTTATGCCTAAGCCCCTGATGGGGTACCCCCCGGGAGGACGAAAGAGGAGAAGGGATCCAAAGGGCGACCGAAACGCTGTCACGACAGAACAGAGGGCAATATCCCTACATTTTCCCAGTTAGAAGCACTTCGGTGCAGGATGGCTCTGACCGGTTCCTCTCCTACCCTTCGGATTCGTACTCCCCAGAGAGGCGCGCGACTCAGAAACTGGTCCCCTCACCCCTCCCCCTCGGGCTTGTACCATCCCATGGGGTCCCGGAAACCAGTGGACTCGGCTTCCAATCCCCGTGCAGCTGTCACGACGCTCGCCGATGCTTCCAACCCTGAAAGAAACCTAACGGGATGAAGAATGAAATGAAGGGATTAATGTAAGGAAATTCGGAGGATATGGAAATTGTTCCCAGCATTCGCCTGGCGACCTGGGGAAATCTCCGAAAGGTCGACCACGGGGATCGAACTTATGACCTCCCGAATGCGAGCCACAGACGTTACCGCCTTAACCCCGTCCCGCTCCGTAAGTTTGGTATTTAACGAGTTTAGTTTTTGAGTCATGTTGTTCGAAAAAAACACAAAAAACAAAACCATTAAAAAGAAAAAACACACATAGGGAGGTTCTAATTGTTTATTATTCATTTTTGAGTTGAATGCAATATTTCCTCTGCTTACTATAGGCGTCTAAGCATAGAGAAAGTAAAAGTTGCCCATGTCTATGAAGGTTGGGTTGCCCTTGCGTTTCCTAAGAGCCACAGTGCAGCATATCAGCAATGAAATTCGATCATCACTGAATGCGGGTGCTGAGAAACTTTCGCTTGACCACAAGATGACAGAAAACCTTTGTAGGCGCCGAGATTTCTCCGTTTCATTGGCTTAATGCATTCCTGGGAGCCTGAAGTTTTCACTTCACATCTCGTCTTGTTGAGAAACTTGAACCTGTTGTAACCAGAGGATGCACGATGCATTCTGCGACCATCCGATGCTCGCCTGTTCACCAGAAACTTGATACGATTTGCTTGTGAGAAATGTTTCGATGTATACTCATGATGACGGAACGTTAGGTGCGAGTAAAACCCCATAACAATCGTGGATCGCTTGTAAGTATCATGAAAACTTCAGAAGTAATCTAAAAGAATTGTTTTTAACCAGAATAATTCCCTATCCCCCACAGAGTCTGGAAGTATGAATGTGGGAGCGACTGTGAGTGTGTGTAATGTTACACATGATAACAATTATCTTCAAGAAACAGTACATTTCAGCGAGTAACAACACCGTCAGATGTTTCTCAAGTCAGAGCCTCCGATATCAGCAAAGTTGTTAACGGTAGCTATACAAATGAAACAATTAATACTAATAATAATAATAGAAATAATAATGAATAACAGTAATATCTTTTGCTTCCTCTACCACGTATATGGTAGATAAACAAGGTCCTTTTTACTTTCTCTACTATGTTTAGTAGAGGAAGTATTGTATTCTTCCCAAAAATTCGATGTCGAGATTTCACCGGAAATATATGTTTTGAGACCCACTGAATAAAAAAAGCATTTTTAGAAAAAGGTCCGTGTGTGTTTGTGTGTGTGTGTGTGTGTGTGTGTGTGTGTCTGTGTGTCAGTCTGTGGACAGCATAACTCAAAAACGAAAAGTCGGTTAAAAACTAAAGTTGGTATTTAAGTTTAATGCTTTTCAAGAATGCGACATGAAGATTTTGAAGAAAATTGCTCCTCCGTAAACTGCTCGCTACATCGAACATTTTTCGAAAACTTTTATTTTCTTGAAAATGGCTTTAATGATTTTGATTAAAATGTGTTTGAGATATTTTTATGACAAATTAAATATATATTTTGAATTTTCTGACTATAGCCTATGTAGCCCTGTTTACTCTGGATGACGTTTGAATAACTCGTAAACCGTAAGAGATAGACAAGATCTTATTATACCAAAAATGTAGATCTTGTTAAAACATAATTCATGTCTAAATACTTTTTTTTTGTAAAGTAAACCATTTCGGAGATATTCCTTGTTATTTGTGTCAGTTTCGGAAAACAAACTTTCGTCGAATGCAACATCGTTGTTTATTCTTTTATATGTTAGCCGTGCAAAGAGAATGGAGTCTCAAAGCTTTAAAACATTTGACTCGCTCAAAGCCTACTGTATTCCCAAATTCTCGTTGCACGTGTAAGAAAACGGGCAATAAGATAATTTCTGCAAATGTTTATGTCAGCTAATACGAAGAACATAGAAGAATAAGTGTTTGTAAAATTGGTTAGTACAAGAGTAGAGAAAGTCACATTTCAGAATTTTGAGCCTAACGTCCTTTAATCTGGTAGGTCAAATCGAACGTTGAATGAATGAAATGGGTGAAGTGATGCTCAAATTAGCCCGAGGTCCATAGAACTTAAGGTTGCTCGACATTTGTCTCCTGAGGTCAAGGAACAACCGCAGAGAAAACATTATCCGTAACTACATTCGAATTAGGGACCTCTTAAAACTTCTAGTACCTACACAGTGTTGCCATTTGCAAAGAAAGGTATTTACTCAAAGCTTTAAATTTTAAAATATTGTAAGGGGCATCATGAATGGGGATTAGTATTGCAGTTTGAAGTCTACTGTATCCCCCTAATCCCATTGTACAACCAGGGAAAAATTGATTGAGCGCATTAGGAAAGTAGACTATTTCTAATTCCCACGCATTGTTGCAGCGCGGTTTACAAAAGTCGATATTTCCACATACAGCTGAGTTTACTGATAGTCTCTGTTTCGTATGTTATCGTCTATCGGGCATTCAAATACGCTATGTCTTGCATCAGGACTAATGCACTCAATCATTTTTTACCATGGCTGTACCAGAAGGAAAATATGCAAATGTTTACCTCGATTTACATGAAGTATATAGATGGATAAATATTTATTATCCGTGGCAACAAGCATCGATCTAACCATCGGCTGGGAAATTTATGTTTGCAGAACAGGAAAAGTTCACAAGGAAAAGTGTATTCTTTTAATATTACATACGAAATATCCAACAGTCATCGAGGTTATTGCAGTCATAACAGAGATTGAAGGCTGCGTTACGAAATAAATGGGCATAAGTTATATTAATGATACCTTCTTAATTAAAAATGTTGCAGCTTATTCTTCAATACATTTTGTTTCTTTGATCATAATTGTTTCCAAAATCACATAAAACATAAACTTACACTGTGAATAAAATATATTTAACATGTTGGGAATTAGAAATAATTCAGTTTATGTAGCAGAAAAGGCCAATATTTGTTTTCATAAATAGTTTTTTATCCTCACATTTATTTTATAATGTGAACAAAAGTAGTTTGGCATAAAGATATATCCAGTAAAACTTTAGTGTGCATATCAATAATACTTTTTTGAGAAAAGTGCATTTAAAGTATGAGAAAACCAATTTATGTAAAATTGAGAAGAAGGAAACAATACAATAGATGTAATTTTGTAATTATGCGTCCGATGAAGCTGAAAATTTGTATTTTTTATCTCATAGGAAATGAAAATTTTATTTGAGGGTACCTCCCAGTGCCCTTACATCAGCATACATACATTAATTAGGGAAAGCAAATTTTTAATAAATTTGTTCTCTGAGAGACCGCTAGATGCATTCATATAGCTCTTACTTTTGGCGTGTGTTACTTCAGACTTCATGCTACAACTGTTTTAGAGCTCCTGTGGTACAGAAATGCTTGGAATTCTATATAAGTGACAGAAGTTCATGCAACAAAACGAAATACCCAACACGAACGTGAAGTCGCCTGGACCAGTGATCCCTTGTATCAGTACATAAAACAGACGTGATCTGAAAGGTAATGTTGATCTTGAAGGGTTGGCCAGCCTGTCTTCACTCACATTTAACTTTGTTATCGACAGTTGGGAACTTTGTGCATCCTAACGATGACTACGGTGGAATCCTCTGCGTTGTCCAAAAGAAGGGCCGGTATCTAACTGTTAATGTTACCAGAGGGCTTTGAAGGCCGAAGTAATGGCCTCTTCCTAGCGCTCCAGTTTGGAGATTTACCTTCGGAGAAGCCCGCTGCAGCAGCCACAGTATCAGGTCAACCAGCATCTATCTTCCTCAGATCCGTTAGAGAAAACACGGTCTTCCTCACTGGACCAAAAAACATGTACGAAATACTGTTAAACTTACTTACTTATCCACTAAGCAAAGTGAAGTCTCTTGTCATTCTGGTGGCAAAAATGAGCCGAAAATATTTGAACAAAACAAGAGAAAAGCCTGTCACAGATAAACAGACTATAAAATAAATGTCCACACTGATTATTACAAGCATATGTGGGAGTGCTTGGGTGTTTGTATAAGGTAAATCCATCTATGTATACTTGATAAAAGAATACCTATCCAAAACTGTCCTGCTAATTTGTCGACTTAGAATAAATAACTCACTGTAGTATACAGTGCAACACTAAAGTAAACAATATTATACATTCATATGACTTCCTCTAGCCATTCTTTAACAAGCTATTCTTAAAAAAGTTAATTCTTCTGTGTACTTCATGTCAGTCGAGATTAAAAGTTTTTAGAAATGGTTTCATTATATATTTTCTTGAGGTACAATTGAAATAAGAGAATACAGTAAGCTTAAGCGATAGTCAAATGTTTTAAGAGCTGGTTTCTATGTGATGACTTTGAAATTCTGTCCTCTTTGCATGACCACAAGATAGAAGAAGCATAACGATTTCCCATTTTAGAAAAGTATAGACATTGAAACATTCAAACAAATAGCAAAAAATATCTTGGAAATGGTGAAGCAGATCTACATTTTTATACAGTAAAATTTTGTCTGTTATGTTTATCCGTTATGCAAAAGTTTTCCAAGTCATGCAAAAGGAGCACTTATGATGACAATTCCAGAAAATTCAAGATATACGTTCCATTTTCCATCAAAATATATTTAACATGTAGTATCTTAATCAAAACCTTTAGAGTCATTTTTGAGAAAATCAGACTTCTCGCAAAACGTTCAACGCAAACAATAGTCTGAGGTGAGGGGATTTTCGTGAAAATCTCCGTGTGGTATTTTTGGGAGATACTGAACATAAATATCGAAATTTCCTTTTTGAGTTATATTGTTTATAGACATACGCACACACAACACAACATATATATTATTTTTAATGTAGGGTTTCTGAACTCATGTGCTAACCTGAAATAGTGATGTCAAATAATTGGGTGAAATAATCTGCTCTGCCTGTACGAACTCTTTACGTGGTATCTTCTTGAATAAAATTATCTTTGGGAGTGAAAAAAGAAATCTGTTGTTTTGGCACTGTATTCAAGCTTCCCACAAGCCAATGATCAATAAATTGCAAGCTTAGGCATCTCCTGTATCATTTATGCAAGCGCAGATGCAATTAAATGTGATAAGTCTTCATTTTACTTCCCTCTAGGACATAAACACCTTTCAAGAATTTTAAATCTCCACCTCCTTTACTTAAAGGCATGCATCGCATTTGTGAGATTGGGCAGGTCTTTATAGCATGGCGCTTCAAGTTCTAAGCTGTGATTGTGCAGATATGCCTGAGGACACAGTCCGACCTTTTAATCGAATCAGAGGTTCACTGTATCTTTAACTACTTATAATCTCTCTTAGCTGCAGGTAATGCTCAATTTGCTCCCATATAATTCAACAAAACCTGTCAGTAATACATTTCGTTGAATGAGGACATTGACTTCTTACGTGTTTGCAAGTTCAGCTGAAACGCATTTCACCGCGACTGCAACGATGATCGGGTGGCTAATATGCCTGCTTCTAAATTCAGAGATACCTTGCTGGGGGATGATACTTTTCTTTAGCCAGAATTAGTCAACATCACTCAGGTCTCTTTTTGAATCCCCGAGGAGCCCCCATTCTGACCCTGGAGTTTTAGTGGTTTCTCCAGAATGGTAGGCGAATACTGCGTGGTTTCTCTTCTACTACGACTCTCCTGTCCCTCATTTTCTATATTCACAAAAGTTTTCATTGCTAGGGTTGCAGAAACAATCAACGGTGTTCGGCGGGTTTGGGCTAGGAGGTTTATGTGCACTTTTTGGAGGTTTCTTCTCTGGTACTGCTCAATCAGGGCCAGCTTCCGAATGGGCCCCACCATGGGACGACAGTTGGGAGCCAAATCATGGGATTAATATGCTCAGGGTCAATGGTTATTTTCTTGAAGAAATGTTTTTAAGAGATTCATAGCAAATTATGCGAATTTAAAGCCCGGAACACACCTTGTGGAGATGGTCTCTTATTGCACCTCAAAATTTATATTAATTATTGTTGTCATTCTCATTGCCTCTGGTGCAGAGGAGCCGAGTTTGATTCCCGCGTCCTCACGCCCTCACCATCCCCATCTTGCACAACGAAACCGTAAGAACAACCTCCTCCACCCGACCTACCTGAAAGGGCGAACTATTTGAAATCTAGATAATTATGTGTGTGCCCAACTGCTATGCACCCTGGGGGTCAGGGGTTGTTGGTGAGCCCAGTGGTGGCGGATGCATTCGAACTGTATGTAAACACTCGACAGTATTAAAAGAAATAAGGACCCATATGAGTTCCATCCATGAAGCTGCTGCTACTTTTGATGATGAATAAAAGCCTAACGCAAAACAGACTCAAAGATGAATACAGTAGTAAAGCAGTGAACAACATTGCTGATGAGAAATTGTTACATGTATTCTTAGTCGCCATAAAGGATATTTAGATATAATACTTACATAACTTAACATCCCTTTCCTATAATAGGATAAATTGGGATACTAATTGAAAAATCTGTTATTTGATTCACTTGAATTTTTTATATTCACTCTTTCACAAATTAGTCTTACAAATGCTTATTCGATACATGTTTGCCGGTGTGTGTGTGTGTGCATGCGTGCGCGCGCGCGTGTGTGTGCGTGTGTGTTGGGGGGATGCGTGCGTGCGGTATTTCAGTTCAGTATATTATAAAGATGCAACACCAATATTTTCAGAAGAATCCTTCATCCTATCTACCCTTACCAGTGGACATTTGCCAGAATTTGACATTTCCCCCAAAATGGCTCTAACGATTTTTATTAAAAGATAATATTTAAGATATTTACATGACAAATAAAATATAATTCGTGGATTTTATAGAGGTTGCTGTCAAGATTTTCTTAACCGAGGCTAAGGACTAGCTTTGCTAATTAAAATAAATACTATAATTAAATATGTTAGTGTGGAACTGACTGAAACTCAGCGGGAGAAAACATACGCTGTTGTGTTTAGTTGTCATTAGAAGCGGAGTACGACCATGATGCAATCCTGCGTAATAGCCGAAGGAAAGACATCGATTCGCTTCTCAATAATTATTTTATTGGTGTAAATAACTTGTACACGTGTATGCCAGGCGAAAGTTCAATTCCTCATACTTTCATTATGTCTAATTACGGTTTAAATGGTTTAAACCTATGTTTAATGATCTGTAACTTGGATGAAGGGTTTTCTTTAAGAGGCTTTCATAAATTCAAAAACATTACAAGTAAATAAAACATGGGAGAATGGCATAAACTTTCAAAGTATGCTGTTATACAACGTACGAGTAGATAATAGTAAAATCTGAAACATTAATTCGCAATGGAAGACACCTTCCAAAGATATACAAATCTAGAAATTTAAATTATTAATATACATGTGTGATTCAATAATTAGTGGCATCATTTGAATTAACAATAAATAATACTTTTTTGGAAGAGTCACATTGTTGTTGTGCTCAGAAGTAATCTCCTATGACATCTAAAGTTATAGTACGTAAAACTAATCACTATTCCTTTCAGTAATGCTGCATGGCATTGTCGAGTATTCTTATCTCTTGCGATATGAATTTTAATGTAACATCTTCGTTCGTATTTAGTTAACAATTTAGAGCACTACAGATAGCAGTCGACAAATTAAACTCACTACAAATAACTTGATTACTGTCTGCTAACTCACAGATAACCCACATCAGATATTCTTCTTTCTCACTGTTATCAGTTTGCATCATTTACCAGTTATAGCACCACATATATTGATGCCACTTACAAATTAAGTTATTTGTAACTGTTCTATCAGAAACGAAGATCGAAGTATAATTTTGATTTGTGAAACTTGTTGCAAGGAAGTAAGTCTTATTTAGTTTCAAGTAGTAGTTGTAACTTCCACGTTGTATGATTCTGGATTTTCTAGGAAAATGTCTTTGTTGATTTAACAGCTAACAATTCATATGGAAAGTCCATTGTGTGATGCTCTTCCTTGGCTGGTATAATGAACCCTCATCTATATGAGGTCTGTGCCTTAATTTGTGGTCTGTTATTTACAGCGCTTTATGCTGCTGGGTTTACTCTATTCAGTTTCTCTATAATGCTGGGAAGGAAAGGCTTATTAGTATTCTTATTCCTTTTATTCCCCTTCTGTTTATTTTTGTGCCGTTTTTCCTCTTGTGTGCTCTACTTTCAAACCTTCATTGTTATACCTTCCCATCTTCGATAATTGGCATTCGTAGTATCTCTAGCCTTGATTCTGATCAAGTTGCAACTGTCTCTACCATTGAAAAGTTAGATATCGAGGTTTCACTGGAAAAACAGGAAATACATGTTTTGAGGACCGGAGTAAAAACACGTTTAAAAGGTGTTCATCTCTGAGCATGCGTTTGTGAAGAGCATAATTCTCAGATGAAATGTCCGATACACACAACATTTGGTATTTAAGTTCATTGCCCTCCGAAGATAAGACACAAGATTTTCAAAAATATTCCACCAACCCAAGCTACCCTTTATATGGAAAATTTTTGGAAATTTTCGATTTTCTCAAAAAGGACTGTAACAATTTAGCCTTAAAATATCATAATATGCATATGAATATGTGTATAATAGAATTTAATACCATGTAATACTTACATACAAATAATATGTATACATATCCTGAATTTTCTGGAAATACCCTGTAAAATTATCTTCAATGAGAAGTAATTTTATATAATTGTGTATAAGAGATAGACAAAAGCGCACACAAAATGCAGACCTCCTTAAAACGCAAAACTTATTTCAAATAATGTTTATGCCATCAGCTATTTACAATATATTCCTTAATATATTTTTTTTTTTTTTTTTTTTCAAAATTTCTGTCATTTTATAATACTGTCGTCATTAAGTTGTTTATCGCGATGTCGTGTAAAGAGGAAGGAATAAAATTGCATCAAGCGGAACATTTTTACATGTTGTAAATCGTACGAAAAATATATATTGAGAAAAAACACTTTTTCCCCTACCTTTATTTAGTAGCACTGCTGGTCTCGGAAGTCCCATTTAAATTGCCACCTAGAGACCCTTATAACGTGTTCTGAACAAAAATTCTATTCACATATGAAAGTTCAGGTATGAAACTGTAATCGAGTGCAATAAATCCTAAATCAAAACTTGTAGGTTCAAATTTCACAGGTGAGTTACCTGAATACCTCACATTTTTCTAGTACCAAGATAAGAAATTTATTAACTTACATATTTTATGTTATGTTTATCCTAGTAAAAATATATGTTATGGATTGTTTGCGTACAGTAAATCGCTAGTGCAGCTTAAACAGTAGACATTGGGTGAGGCATGAATATATATGACACGTGTTAAGAATAAGTTCGGGCAAACGTCGTTCTTACCCAAGTTGTATCTGATGATATGATGGCGATGATGAAGTAGGCCTAAAATCTGAATGTGTGCTTGAGGCAATTTAGACTCTACCAATAATTTCTGTAATCGCAAACCATTTCTATAATTGGTGCATATAATCGACTAGTAAACGACACTTTTCTAATTTATACATTATTTTAGCCATCTCCCTTTGAAACTTACATGACATTATACTGTATTTTCGTCATGTGTTTGGCTTACTTTTATAAAACCAGATTGGCGTACATTTTATAGAGTGAAACATCTGAACACAGGTAAGGAAGGATGATTCCCTCGTGTATCATGTTATTTCTCTGTGGTGCCTTGTTCGTGCATTCACACCGTTGTGTTTTGAGTTGGGTATAAAAAGATAGCATTCTAAGATGAGGCGTTTGATGCTGCACATATTTATTCTAATTATAGTAAGTTCATTTTCGTCGGTGTTATTAGAATGCCAAGTTAGCATGGTGCATTACGTTTAGGTGTTAATCTCCGTGAAGTTTAACCAAAGCTGATGATTATCGCGTTCACAGCAGTGGATGCAATTCGTTCTCTCAGAGCGTTAATTGCAGATGGACAAACACAATTCACGGCCATGGTCATTCACCCGTTTAAGGTAGGTACTCTGTTTCATGGACTTTTAGCATGTCGAGAGACATGGTGTAGCTTTCTACGGCGGTGGTCTGTGTTCGAACATGCTCCACGTGTGGCCTCGGCCGTGACGACCCTAGCAGCCTCTTAGCTCATTCTGTTCTGGGGCTCCCTTTTCATTATTGTTACAGGAAGCTACCACTGATACCTTCAGATCTGTATATAAATACGTAAAGACGAATGGTTTCGGCTCAAGTAGGAACTCTTTTTCTCTATCACCTATCTAGTAACCAGTAATGGAATATTCCACCCAAATTTTCGAACCGACATTTCACCAGAGACATGGTTTTAATCCAAAACAGCAATTTTTGAAAACTATCTGTGTGTGCTTTAGGCTCTGCATCTTCCAGAGATGCGACATTAAGATATTAAGGAAAATCTCTTTAACCTAAACTACCCTTTACATTGAAATATTTTCGTTGATCTTATTTTCTCAAGAAATGGCTCAAACAAATTTAATTAAACTATCACACATTTGAGTTATTTACATGAAAAAATGTATGACTTGAATATTCTGGAAATATACTGTAAAGTTCACTTCTTTTGAAGGAATTTTTGCACAGCAGGTAAAGTATAAAGGATGGAAAAATCTTACTGTAAAATTCACAATTTATTTCAAACTAGCTGTTTCAAACTTACCCATGGTTTGAGGCTCTATCCCAACTTTTAGTTTCTTTAAGGACATTTTTAAAACAACACTCAATACACCTAAACAAAGGACTAATTAAAACTCTTAGGATACTATAAAGAACAAAGTAAATAAATAAAAACACACAGAAGACACTACGCAAAAGCACTGTTGAACAACCACAAATACCACAGGAAGAAGTAGACAATAAGTGATTATGTAAAGAAAATGTGAATGTAGTGAATGTAATACGTTGATTTCTATTTAAACAATAGAAAATCGTATGTATGAATTGTATGCTGAAGGGTGAGTACAGAAGAACATGTGAATGTTTTAGGTAATGGGAACGCGAGCAGAGAAAACTGTGTGAATGTAATACATTGCGTAGGACCATTTAGATGTGCCATTGTTCATGATGAATCGGTAAACTGGTGTTGGAATGGATCACTTCCTGTGAAATCTCGATATCGAAATTTTTGGTCGAATACATACAATACAATACAATACAATACAACATAATAGAATACTTTAGTCATGAGGACTAAAGGAAACCTGGAACATAGCTCAGGCAGAAGTTTGCAATTCGTACTACTTCAGATGAAGTAACTAACAATGAAATTAAATATTATTATTTACTATACATTATAAACTAAAATATAGTTATAATATAATTAAATTGCTTCTCAATGAATAATAAAAGCTACCGGTTCAAGCTGATGATTACATATTTTTACTTTCTGTGCTGCTAATCTATAATAAGTAGAGGAAGAATTGTTTACACGTTAAACTCTATATAGATATTTTATTTTAATGCATGCTTTGAGGTCCACTAAGTGTAAACGGGTTGTCTCAGTCTCTCCTTAAAGGTTGAGTAAATACAAAATTTTACATTTGGGTAAAACGTTAAAGCAAATAAAAAACTCCTTTTGTCCAAAACTACCTCTTACATTGAAGTAATTTAACTATTTCCACTTAAGTTGACTTGTAAGTATGTCTATTTGCTAGTTTCACTAATAGTAACCTAGCTTCTTTTGTAATGTTCATCTCAAAGGAAGTGCCTGAGATGATAAAAGTTTTTCTAAGCACATAAATAGAGAACTTCTTGACAATGAACATGAGCCAGTGTCCCTTACCAAAATTGATAGCTGAAGTTAATATTAACAGCGCCGGCTTCACGCTACAAGATAACATCAGATAGCTTATTCTAACAAATTCCTAAGCGTCGCCATGTAATATACAGCATTTGCATCCAATGAACAGCTATGATTTTTCTTCCTTTGTTACTAGATGCAGGCAATTCCTTGATACTAATCGGAATGCAGTTGAGGCTAGAGTATCTCCGAGTATACTACATTTTAGGCAGACATTTTAAAGATATCCTTGTCGAATAAACTCACTCAGGTTACCTCTCCTTTGATGAATATTGATGTTTACTTATTTTATGTATCTTGTGCCTTTGTCCAGTTTCACTGCCATATCACTGGCACTTCAATAAACTGATCTATGTAGTTCAATTTTCGTTCTCAGCTTCATGTAGGCCTCGCTGGCACTAAGTTCAATTCACTTTATTCCCGATGTAATGAAATGCAGGCAAAGCACTTTTTCCCCTTTCGCTTCACTCACAGGGATGTCGAGCCTCTCTAATCTCTCGCAGTTGTGTTGCACCCGGAGAACACACTGAATTACCAGCATTTAACGTCGTACCAGAAACGCATTTGCTATGTTAGTAACTCGCTCGCAGAGACGCTTGTTTATATAGCCACTGGAATTTTTCACAGAGTTCTAGAATGTTCCGAAAGCTCTTATTTTCGAGATATCCATTGTTATTGGTTTCAGTTTTGAAGCACTTATACTGTATTTTCAAATGGGAAATAATTATTTTTTCTCCTCTTCTGATTATGGAAAGACAACCGAATTTTAAAGCCAGTACATAGGGACAGCTCTTAAATGATTTGACTATCGATTAAGTCTGCTGTGTTCCCCAATTCCGATTGTACCTACTAGGAAATAGGTAATACGAATAATATATAAATCGTAAAAGTATTTAGCTGTGTTAACCTGAGGTAGACAGAAGAATAAGTTTTTCTAGTAATCATTGGTATAGAAATGGCCAGGACGGCTTCAAAACGTGTTTCCGGTGAAATCTTGGTAGGAAATATCTATGGTAGACCGTTATATAAATTCATACGTTGGTATCAATTATTCAGCAAATCTTAATCTACTAAAATGTATTTTACAGCTTTATTAAATGTACTGATATTATGTCAAGCGTTGTTATATGATCCCAGGAGAAGAAACTATGTGAGAAAATTCGCAGTAAAGAATTTTGTTCCCCTACCTGGAGGAAAGCCGTTGTCGAACCCAGTACTTTGCATCAGTAGCTCGTTAAAACGTGAACTTGCTTTTTTTTGACTGTCTTAGCGAGAGAAAAGGGTTTATTAGAAGAAGAACAGAACAATATCGAAAGAGGCGGGTTCGCTGTTTCTTGACTCATGATTACGGACATTTCAGCGTTTGGGCAAGGCCATAAAAGAAGAAACAAGGTATAATTTGAGTAGAGATACGGCCAATCCCGTTTGTGCAAAGTGCAGAAAAAGAGGGCCTTGCGAACTCTGCTTGTTTACCTTGCGGTAATAGAGATCATTGGCATTTGCTGAATATCTACATCCTCAACTTGGCGTAACGGAGTCTTCTTTGGCCCGCATTGTTCTCTGAAACAGAAACGTTACTGAAGTCCCGGGCAAGTGCATCAGATCGCAGCGGCGTGACTAAGGAAAAAAAGGTTCCTTTTATCTGCTACATGGGAGAGCAGAAGGCATCATTGATGAAGACTCCTTGCTGTAAACGCTAACAGCCCTCGAAACACACCCCTTCTCATTTTGTACATCTTCAATAACCTTGTGCTTAATGTTCCACGTTAATATTTATTTATAGTTGCTTAATATTTAAATCTCATCCGAAAACATTATTGCGACTATAACTTCATTTTCTGTCTGTTTCAGGTAAGTGAAGCACATACCTATGCCGAGTTCAGACGAATGTAACAGCCAATCCAATCTTGTGTTCAGGTGAGACATGTACGAATATATAGTTCAAAACACACAGTAGTACAGTTACAATCCTCTGGATCATCCAAGTTTTAACGGTGGCTTCAACTCCTCAAGGTCTTCCCATCTCGGGGAGGTTGTAAGCTCTATGCTTAACTCCACTTTTCAGAGAACCTATTTGCTCTAGAAGTATGAAGTTTGGTACATATATAAATCAATGTTTTCTATTTATATTACATAGATATGATGCTCATATTATACACATCTGAAGCTATTAATAGTGAGGCAATATAATCCACCAAACACAACGTATGTAGAGACTAACAACTTCAATAAAATTGAGTTGTCCTCAACACACAACCAACGTACGTTTCAACACCTACTCTGTGCCATTTTCAAGATGAAATGACCTTGGCCACCCAAGCTATGAACCTTCATAGTTTTTGAAAAAAATAATAACGAATGTATTTTTTAATAAGTAAAATTTCTACCATCTAAGATTTTAATGTTAGGGCTATAAGAAAAATTCAGCACCACCACAAACAACCCAAAAATGAGTAGTAAAAGTTTATAGCTCTATAAGTAGTGTTTTCTGAGAAAATAGGATAAATGTATGCAGAAAAATAAGTTTGAGAAAACGTCAATCAAAATTGAGGGGAGATGGTAAGCTCTATAACTGCAATGAGGTGTGAAATTTGGTACACATATAAATCAATATTTTTTTAATATACTCACTTTTATATCACATAAACATTTACATATTTTAAAATAATTATTAATATAATCATTCTAGTTTCTTATTCGTTATGAATTACCTTAGTGAGAGTGAGAACTACATGAAGCTGAGTGAAAATTGAATTATAGTTTAATAATAAAATGTATCCTAGTAATTCTTAACGAATAAGAGACTAGAATAATTATATTAATAGCAGGAAAGGGTAGACTTAGTTTTAATAATGATACATGATATGATCGTAACAAGTTAAATATTTCCATAATAATTTTATTTAAATATTACGTAATATTTATGTAAGAACTGTGCGGCGGTTTCTAAATGTCGATGTATATATCTTTATGGTCTACTGGTTTGCAAAAAGGGGTTAAATGAAGATCGAACTTCTATAATTAACTCTTTTATTTCTTACTAGCTTGCTGAGGCAAGATTTAACGCCAACTTTTGATAATATTTTGGGTGTTAGAATTTATCACTTCGTTTCACACTCTTTAAAGTGTCTTTAAAATAAATTTAAATGTCCAAAATGAACAAAAGTTCTCGAACAAATGAACTTGAGCAAATATAGATATTCAGACTGTTACAACTGGACTAGAAATGACGGAAAAACTAACATTTTGACAGAAGGGAAGGAATTAGTGGCTCAGGCCAAGATCAGGTGAGTATTCTTCGTAACGCAGTTGTGAAATTGAATTTCAGATAGATGTATGTATATAGATTTGGGGTCCCATGAATTAGCGAGCAATTGCAGGTAACTGCTGCAACACGTAGCCAGGAGGAAAGAATGACCTATTGAGAAAGAATAACTTAAGAAAAGAGGTCTTAAATTTAACGAAGTCCTAAACCGGGAGGCGGAGCTTAATGAGAAAAAAAGGTAAGTATGTACGCATCCCTCACTTTTAAGTCACTTGACACGGTCTTTCTGCTCCTTAGCGTGTTTATAATCAACTCAGGTATTTCGCAACTTATATCTGTGTAAGCGTCCTTGGCTTATCTAGTAGGTACCTAAAGGATATTAATTAGGTGAAAGTAACGTCTGCAATAGGAGAATGTGCATTCGGGTAACGCGGTCATAGCTTTAGCTTGGGTTAACATAGTTCAATACTTTATTTCCCTGGACCCCGACATTAAAGTAGCAGCGGTAAATGGCAAATAAAAGGTCATTATTTCAAAATCACTGTTTACTTGCGTCCATCACAAAGTTAGCAAGCAACCTGCCATTGCACTACTAACAACGAACAGGTATAAAGGGTGAAGGGTACATACATGGAGGGGACACCTCGTACACTTGGACCAGCGCAACAGCCCCCAGGAGCAGGGATGAAGTGAAGGATCACAGGGCCATAGACGCGCAGAAGTCCCTAACAATTGCTGAGATCACTTCATCCCGACGTCAGCCCCCGCCGCGCAGCCACCACACTGCGGGTCCAGAACCGCCCAAATAAGGCTTACTGTCTTTCTACTCTGTCTAGCAAACAACTGACTCCTACGATACACTCGCTAAACTACCCACTTAAAACTGTCTCAACACTTGCTAAAAACGTAAAAATAACTGTCCCTATGTCCATGTTCTCTCGCTTTTATACTTCAGGTGAAATCCCGGCGAATTCTCTGGAAAACATACCTTTTCTCGAAAGTTCTCGTAAACACTCTTTTTTCTGACTGCTCCATTCCCGACGGCCGCGTGTTTACAAGCAGTGGTGTGAGGTAGCTAACACTGAGCTTCCCTCTGAATGGCGGCCGGCATCACAATAATCTATATTTTGTTAATGACCACAAAGTGTTGTTTTTGTTACTCCAGAGATTAGACACTCTCCTATTTTCTAACCACAAAGTCATTACAAAGCAGCTATCGCTAAGCTTTGCGTAACATGTGATAAACACACATCTTTCAACAAAAGTGATCATCTCTGTCGCATGGCGGCGGACGTTGTCATCCAAGGTAAGGTATTTTCCACATTTCCTGTCATAAATGCCGCCGACCTCTAAACCCTGCTTCCTCATACTTTCCCTTCATGTTGTTTTTCACGATCTAACTTGGAGGGTTTAGTCCAGAAAGGAAGTTATTTCACAATCAAACCAGATGCAGCGTTTGAATGAAGAGAAAGCGAGAGTAGAATAATTGACAGTTTCATAATAGACATGACGTCGACGATTAACAGGACACGACAACATTATAGATCTGCTCCGTCATTTGTCTTAAAGAGCAGCGCCGTGCCTTGTCATCTTGCTCCGCTAATGTGCAGTGGCGGCTAATTGAGGCATGCGCACGTCGCGCCTTCTTGATTGAAATTCGCGCATGCGCTGCATAGGTAAAATTGCTCATCAATCAGTCCTAGGCTGAAAATATAAACTCTTGCAACAAAAACATACGGATATCTGCAGCAAATTTGACGCTTGCATATATAGCAGCATGTTATTTCATACTTTTTTTCTCATTTGAGCTCACCTGAAAGTAATTGAACTGAACCAAGCAACATATTTTGCCAAAGGCTTGCAGTGCAGTTTCCTTTCTGTACTACCATGTGTGATTACTCCTAGGGCAAGTTACCTGGAGAAGGAGTTTTGTGATGTTAGCGTTTAGGTGCAGGTTAGAATTTTCAAAAAGTCAATTTTTACTTTCTCTACTGGCAAGTAGGGGAAGTATTGTATTCCACCCAAAAATTCGATGTCGAGATTTCACCGGAAATATATGTTTTGAGACCCCCTGAATCCGAAAAAAGCATTTTTAGAAAAAGGTCGTGTGTGTCTGTGTGTCAGTCTGTGGACAGCATAACTCAAAAACGAAAAGTCGGTTAAAAACCAAAGTTGGTATTTAAATTTAACGTCTTTCAAGGATGCGACACGAAGATTTTGAAGAAAATAGCCCCACCCTAAACTACCCTTTACATGGAAGATTTTTCGAAAATTTTGATTTTCTTGCAAATGGCTCTAACGATTTTGATTAAAATGTCATATGTTTGAGGTATTTTGATGACAAATGAAATGTATATCTTCAATTTTCTGGCTATAGCCCCTGTAGTCGTATTTACTCTGGACGACTTTTGCATAACTGATAAACCGTTAGAGATAGACCAAATCGTACTATACAAAAATGTAGATATTGCTAAAATACACAATTTATAACCAAATAAATTTTCTTGTAGGGTGAACCATTACGGACATATTCCTTGTTATGTGTGTGAGTTTTGGAAAACTTAGAACTTTTGTGAAATGGATCATCGTTGTTCATTTTTTTATATGTTAAGTGTGTAAAGAGAACAGAATCCCAAAGCTTTAAAACATTTGACTATCATACAAAGCCTACTATATTCTAATATTCCCCTTGCACTTACAAGGAAATAAGCAAAAAGATGAGTTGTACAAATGTTTATCTTAACTAACACGAAGAAGATACAGGAATAAAAGTTTGTAATAATGTTTAGTACAAGAGTAGAGAAAGTCATGTGAGTGCAACACATCAGATTTTTAAAAATATGTTCTTGGGTGCAGCAAACATTACCTGTATTTTGCAAAAATAACCACATAAATATGTGTATTAGTTTCAGAATAGTAATTTAAAAGACAAGATGCCCCAGTATGTTATACATAGGTAAACACGTAAAATTTGATATAAAAATTTTGAAGCTCATTTTCCACAAAGAATATTTTTATAAATCCTAAACTTGACAATTAAAAATCTACTGAAGGGATTTAAATGAAACTTTTTGCTCTTGTTACTGACTAGAATTATATTCCTCAGTTTGATAATTATTATGGAAAAGTGTTATTAAATTATTGAGAAAAAATTGCTTTGCTGATTCGAAAACATTCTGTTATTGTTATTGTTCAAAGTATCCCTCCAGTCCAACACTTTTAAAGGTTGCTTTGATTCTACATAATTTTCCATTTGTTTGTAATGTTCCATTCAGGAATTTCTCTTTCTACTAGATACTGTATCTTTTTAAATGGCTTCTTCAAATTACTTTCCCGAATATTTCTTTTTGAATGTATTTCATGTTAATCAAGATAAAGCTTTGCAGAAATTGTTCATTCCACTTTAACATGTTAGATCATATCAGTTTTGCGTCATGGCAATGGTTTTCACTCGTTTGCTGTCTGTGTTAATAATCTGTGTTAATTTTGGGTTGTCTTCTAAATTCATCTAAATTTGGAGTCTGGCATGCTCACACGAATGAGTCCCCGTTAAACATTTTGTTGAAAGTACAAGGAGGATAGAACAAAAACGAATCCATAGTCAATGCTCAAAAGCGAGTGGCTACAAGGTGGTCTTGACGTTTCATACTATTTCTGTAATATCACGAGGATCACCGAAACAGCGACAGCGACATCAAACCAATAATAAGACTACCTCGGAAATGGCTGTATTTTAAAGAGTTCTAGATTTTTTTGTAATACGTCGATGTGCAATATATCTTAAGGTTTACCAGTTTAATAAAATTGTATAAAATTCCTTTCCGATGAAGAATACTTTACAGGCTTTTCCCAGAAAATTCAACGTTATCTAGGGTTTATTTGTGAGGAAAATAATTTAATTTAATATAAATAATTTGAACTATTTTTGAAAAGATGAATCCTTTTTTAAAATGTCCATTAATGTGTAGTTGGGATGGAATATATTCTTAAAAATCTTCGTGTCGTTCCTTTGGAAGATGATAAACTAAATCATCAAGTGTGGTATTTGTACCACTTCTCGATTTTGAGTTATGTTGCTTTCTGTCTCAAACACAGACCTATACCATACAGAAACACAGACCTTTTTGTAAAAATGCTTTGTATTTTGGGTTAAATCTTGATATCGATTTTTGGATAGAGCAGATATTGTCCGCGTTGTGTTAAAATATGGATAGGTCATGAAAAACATATTTTTATTTCAAAGCATTCTAATTATCTACAAAATCTCTTTAGTTAGTATCCCACTAAACAAATATTTACAAACGGGTCAGGTATTAAGGTATTTAGCCAAAACGTACTTATTGTTTCTAATATATAGGCAAAAAGACTTCATATTTTGCCAAATCAGTTTTATTTCTGGCCCCTAGTCGGTACATTGTGAGCTATGGTACGAACGATCCAAACTTGGGTTCTGTATTTTTATAAATGGTTAGAATTCAGCTCATACTAAGTTCTTCTGGACATACGACTGTGAAATCTGTTGCTCTGTCTGGTGAAAAGAATACAAACTGCAGAGATTCATCATTAATGCATTGCAGTGTAATCTGACGTCCAGATCTAATGTAGTCAGAACTAACAAACAGTTCTCTGGATGCTTTGGCAAACAACATCGCTCATTTGTAAATCACTGAAACACTGTTGCCAACCAAGTACTCTACATTATCCACACGCAAAACCAGCTTAAAAAGGAAGTGACTCAATTGTGTGTTAGAAGATCTTAGAACCAGTTCACACTGTCATATTTTCGCGTTTCCCCCTCTCTCTGTTTCTATAGCTGAATATGTACATTATCTTAATATCTGAACGTATGTTATAACTCAAAACTGTATAAGTTTAATATGTTTATTTTAAGTATTTATGCCCGCCTCGGTAGTGTGATGGGTAGCCTGTCTGCCTTACGTTCAACAGGTCGCGAGTTCGAATTTCGCTTAGGGTAAGTTACCAGGGTAAGGTTTTTTTCCGAGGTTTTCCCTACCCTGAGAAGACGAATGTCGGGTAACTTAAAGCTCCATGGACCTCGGGCTCATTTGAGCATCATTTCACCCCTTTCATTTCATTCATTCGTCCGATATGACACAATGTTGGAGGACGTTAATTAAAAAAAAAAAAAAAAATCAAGTATTTACACGCTGTATTCGTAATTGTTCTTAGTGAAAGATCATTTTCCAATCCATCGCTTCAAAAGTAAGCACAGAAGGTGCATATATCTATTAGAGTCTTGAATCAGTTTGAAGATGACTCACTTTAAAGATAAAGTATTCTAAAATTAGTAGTAGGCAATTAGGCGTTCCAGTGAAGCCCGCAATAAATCCATTAGTTCAAGCTTTTGGTACCTGGAAGTTAGTACTATCAGAAGTCAGAGGTGCAAATACATAGATAGGTAAGTCAGTTCTGAAAATTAGAAAGGAGAAAGCATTCTTAGAATTCAGCAAGTCACAGAGTAAAATTTGAGTCACAGACTCAAATAACAAATTAAGATTTAGCCAATGTATGTTGTAAGACCTTTTGGTGGGGTAGCCATGAATTAGCCATGAGGTACGTGCTTTCATGTTTTAAGAGTAAATTTAGTTATTTTTCTGCTGGATGACATAATATATCAGTGCCAATAACCAGATTATTCAAAGATGGGGATACAGAGCACGACATCAAAATGTCATACAAGAGGAGGTGTTATCAAGTGTAGTGTTACACACAATCTTTATGGCACCCCGTATTCCCTAAGCGAAGTTCAACGTGCTACCACATAAATGTGGAACCAGTGATTTTTGGCAATTTGATGTTCATGCATAATGCATTTTTCTATGGTTCTACTTCGAAGCAACACTTTTGGTGTATAATGGCAAATATATTCAATATCTGTGGAATAGTAGTCAATTTTCTTAAAGAGTGATCAAACAATATGAGTCATTGAACTGGTAAATGCATTAAAAGATGCATTGTCAAGTTTGGAGACTATGATTTCCCTAAGTTTTCGCCCAAAGAGGTTTTAAATAGTATTTAATTTTATTTTCTCTACTACCCATAGTAAGTAGGGGAAGTATAGTATTCAACCCAAAATTTCGATGTCGAGATTTCACTGGAAATATATATTTTGAGAGGCCTTAATCCAGAAAAGCAGGTTTAGAAAAGCGTCCGCGCACGCCTCTGTGAACAGCATAACTCGAACAAAGCTAGTATTTAAGTTTAATACTTTTCAAGGATGCAACACGAAGATTTTGAAGAAAATTCCTCCACCTTAAACTACCCTATATATGGAACATTTTTTAAAAATTTTGATTTCCTCAAAAATGGCTCAAACGATTTTGATTAAAATGTCATATGTTTAAGATATTTTTTATGGCAAATAAAATATACATATGTTCCGAATATTCTGGCTATAGCCCATGTAGTCCTGTTTGCTTAATCTTGATGACTTTTGCATACCTACCTGGTAAACCGTAAGACACACTAAATCCTAATATACAAACAAGGTAGATATCGCTAAAACACACAAGTTATGTCTAATGCACACTTTTCTTAAATGGAAGGTCGTTATTCATTTTTATCTCTTGGTCGTGCAAAGATAACGGAATTTCAAATCTTTCATATAGCGACCAGCTTTAAAAGATGTGACTCTCGCTCATAGCCTACTGTATTCCCTTATTCCCCTTCTTTCTACAAGAAAATTAGCAATAAGATAATTTCTGCAAATTTTTATCTCAACTAACACGAAGAAAATAGGAGAATATGCATGTAAGAATAGTCAGTATAAATTATTATTTATTTATGCCAACTGATAGTATAAAATTAAAGAAAGTCATGTCAGTGCAACATATAATATTATTTTTCGGTTGTTTGCCTAGTGACCCTAGGCGAAGGTTCATTACATTCCCCGAATTTCGTCTCCATTTCACCTTACTTCTGATTTCGCTTCGTCCTTCATCTGCTTGGTTCTTTCTTACAAACTCTTATTCCTATATATTCCTAGTGTTAGTTGAGATAAAAATTTGCAGAAACTATCTTATTGCTTATTTCCTTGTAGCTACAGAATAAATATGGGAATACAGTAGACTTTGGGCGATAGTCAACTCTTTTAGAGCTTTCAAATTCTTTCTCTTTGCACGGTTAACGTATAAAAATTGAATAAGGATGTCCAATTTGACAGAAGCATAAGTTCTCCAAAACTCACACAAATAACAAGGCATATCTCCGAAATAGTTCATTCTACAAAAAATTATTTTGACATTAATTGTGTATTTTAGCAAAATCTACATTTTTATAGTAAGATTTAGTCTGCCTCTTACGGTTTACCAGTTGTGCAAAAGTCTTCCAGAATAAATAGGACTACAGGAGCTATAGCCTTTTCAATTCATAGATTTTATTTGTCAAAAAATATCCCAAACACATGGCATTTTAGTCAAAATCGTTAGAGCCATTTTCAAGAAAATCAAAATTTTCGAAAAATTTTCCATGTTAAGGATAGTTTATGGTGGAGAAATTTTCTTCAAAATCTTCGTCTCGCATCCAACTTTTGGTTTTTAACAGACTTTTGGTATTTGAGTTATGTAGTGCACAGACTGACACACGCGCGCGCACACACACACACACACACACACACACACACACACTCACTCGGACGTTTTTCTAAAAATGTCTGTTGGATTCAGGGGTCCTCAAAATATATATTTTTGGTGAAATCTCAACATCGAATTTTTGAGTGGAATACAATACTTCCTCTCTTTTATGTAGTAGAGAAAGTAAAAAGGCGATGATCTGTAAAAATGGCTCTAACGATTTTTATTAAACAGTTTTTTTTGACAAATTGAATTTTCTGGGAATAGCGTCTGAACTCCTCTTCACTATCTGGTAAACTATAAGAGAGAGAGAGAGAGAGAGAGAGAGAGAGAGAGAGAGAGAGAGAGAGAGAGAGAGAGAGAGAGAGAGAGAGAAAATATTACTGCACGGAAAATTCAGATCTCATTAAAAGAAACACTTCATATCCTTTATGTTATATATATTTTTTGCAGCAAACCATTTCCGAGATATTCTTTGTCATTGGTTTGAGTTTGCAAATAGTTACCTTTTTCTCAAATAGGCATACTTTAACAGTTTTGGCTATGCGAACAGAGCACAGTTTCAAAACCATCACGAAGCGACCACCTCTTAATATATTTGACTATCGTTTACAGCCTACTATATTCACACATTCCTGTTGCATCTACAAGAATATTAAGAATAAAGTAATATCTGAAAATGTTTAATTCGATAAGCATGAAGAAGATAGCGGAATACGCTTTTGTAAGAATAGTTTGTAAAGGAGTAGAGAAAGTCATGTGAGTGCAACACATCAGACTTTATTCCTCATGCAAAAGGTATGGAATCTCAAAGTCATCACACAGCGACCACTCTTTGATTATTACTTAAGCCTACTGTATTCCCTGTTCCCATTAGCTACAAGGAAGTGTGATAGAAGAATTTGTACAAATTTTAATTTCTTTTACGGAATTTTAATTTATGTGATTCCAGTAGCCATGATCGTTAAAGCAATACGCAATGGACTGGTCATCCTTTCAACGCCAAACCTTTTGAGTTGAATCACAGCGACTAAACTCAACGTGCTTGTAAAGGATGGGGAGGGCACACGTAAAATAAGCGGTGTGATGACACGCGTGGACGATGACGAGTTTACATTTGGCTGCACTATAATAATAAATAAATGTATTTATAATGTACTAAAGCTTAAATGCATAAACTTTATTGTTAAATGCTAGTACAAATATGGTTTTAACAAAATGACTTCAAATAAACTAAAAGGTGCCTCTTAGTAGGCTGCAAAGCAGCTCATTAAGGGTTAAAATCGTGCACGGTAACTAACTAAACAAGTTTGGATTACATTTGGAGGTTGTTTGTTGTTTTTTAAGCATGAATGCCTATTCCATGGAATTCGAGCAGTAGCATGGGTTAGCTTAACGAGCGTGGAGGCGACCTTGGCCTCCAGGTGTGTTTGTGCGTGTGTGCCCCTTTCTCAAAATGTATTTTCCCATGAAGCAGCTCCCCTCCTACGCCGAAAGCAAAAGCTCTCGTGTGTACCATAAACTTGGAATGTCATCTTCTGTTTTATGAGCCACGGCTCTTGTATTTTTACAAGGGACAGAAAACCATTATATTTAAAACTCTGCCCACACTTTTCGGTTTGGTTTATCACGATTCCTTCAAAGTCACTTATCCTGTCTCATTTGTATGCATGTTACTGTGCGGAAAGTGCCTTTGAAGTGTTCACCCGCGTAGAAAAAAAAATGGCTTTCCTGTTTTCTCTCAAGTGCCGGGAATTACGTCAGCAGGTATACAGAAGGTGCGCGTTTTATCTCGGTGTATAATCTAGTACCGTTACGTCACTAGAGGCCATCACAGCCAGGGGCTAACTGGCGAGCCTGCTAATTGCATTGAGGCCGGTCATTCACAGCGGCGATACAGGGCGTCGCCTGCTGTTAATTGGGTGTATTGTTGAATCAACGTCGACCTTAGATAGACAAGGTTCGGAGGAGGGATTTAGTACCTCGACCTATAGCATACCTTTAGTGCCCTTGTCCCTGATGGGACGCCCTCTGAGAGGGAGAGGTGAGGTGAGGGAATTCGAAGGGTGCTCAGACCTGAGGAGAGACACCAGGGCAGAGTCCTTAACAACTACAGATTCAACTCCCCAGTGGCGACTCGTATTCCGGCTCTATGTCTCCTGAGGACCGGGGACTAGGAGATCTCCCCCAATCCGGAGGACGAGGATTTGCAGGGAGCAAGCACCTGTCTTGCACGCCGAAACTTAGAACCCTGAAACAACCAAGCAGATGAAAGGTGAAGTGAAATGAGAGGTGAGGTGAAATGGAAGGAATAAATTTTGGGGGATGTAATCTTTCCTTCTTCACCAAGTGACTCCGGAAAACCTCCAAAAATCCATAGGTCAGGAAGTTTCGAGCCCACAACTTCCCAAATGCGTGCCTTATACGTTACCGCAAGGCCACTCGCTCAGTATCATCTACCTGAGCCGATTAGCTATGACTCCCTGACCGAGAGAAATGGATCCCGCGGTAACCGTGTGCTTTATATTCCTGAAGACTCGGCCTTTTCCGTGCTTTCCCGGGTCGGTAGGGGAATGCTTGTTGGTTTCTCATTCCTATCCTCATCGTTCCCTTTCATGTGCCTCGGGGTTGTAGGACCACGCAACGGCGGTTGGTACATCACGACAGGAAGGTGGAATTTACGCCTTGGAAATATTTCTCCTTGGCCTTTGTTAGCATTGTGCCTCTATGACTGGGAGCTGCTTCAATTGCGTCGTGTGGAGCGGGGCTTAGGCAGGGCTACTGGCGTCAGTATTGGCATCATGTTGGAATCGTTAGTGACCCCGTCCTTACTTAGCACAGATCGTCGTCTAGATGTTGTCACTCTCCATCTGCTACTCCTAATACTCCTAAAAATGTCGTGCAAGTTTGTAAGTGGGAATGTTATGTTTGTGAATTTTCTCAAGTATGAGTATGCTTATACCGTTAATATTCATCCTGTCAATGGTGACATTGAGAGGAAACACGGTGGTTATCTTTTGCCCTTCCTAGTTACACTTCGAATAGATATGAGGGCAAGCAAGAACACTGGCAACACATGTTGGTGCCCGACACTGACTTTCTTATTTTGTGAGCAATGTCAGTCACCGTTACCCTGCACGGCCACAGATGGACTTATGATAATCATTATTTGTGGATAGTGCACATTTCCTTTGTGACGCAACTTCTACCCTACATGGACCTTTTTCTAAAAATATTTTAGAGGGAGGTTTCAAAGGGGCGTATATTTCCGGTGAAATTTCGGCACTTAAATTTGGGCAGAATACAATGCTTACTATACGTAGTATTGTAAGAAAAAATCTGATGTGTTGCACTCACATAACTTTATATTGTGCTGACTATTCTTACAAACTCTTATTCTTCTATCTTCTCCATATTAGTCGAGATAAACATTTGTAGAAATTGTGTTATTGTTAATTTTCTTGTAAGTGTTAGGGGGATATGGAAATACAGTAGGCTTTGAGTGATAGTTAAATCTTTTAAAGCTGGTCACTGTATGAAGGTTTTGGAACTCCGGCCATCGCGAATAGCGACCTTCCACTTGAGAAAAGTTAAGTATTGCAAAACTCACACAAATAATATCTCCGAAATGGTTCACTCCACAAAAAAATGCTCTTCGACATAACTTGTGTGATCTGCGTTTTTGTATAGTAAGATTTGTTCTATCTCTTACGGTTTACCAGTTACCCAAAAACCATAAAAAGTAAAGAGGACCACATGAGCTATAGACAGAGAATTAACATTTCGTTAGCCATAAAATATCTTAAATATACTTTAAACAAAATCGCCATTTTTGAGAAAATAAAATTTTTCGAAACTTTTCCGTGTGAAGTGAGTTTCCGTTTAGAAGGGAGGAATTTTCTTGAAAATCTTCGTGCCGCATCATTGAAAGATGAAAATACCAATTTTGGTTTTCGACCGACTTTTCGTTTTTGAGTTTTGCTGTTCACAGACATACGCACGCACACACATAGACCTTTTTCTAAAAATGCTGTTTTTTTAATCAGAGGGCTGAAAACATATTTCCGGTGAAATTTCTACATTGAAATTTTGGGTAGAATACAATACTTCCCCTACCTAATATGCGTAGTAGAGAAAGTAATGCCCGAATTTAGACAAAATGTGCACCGAGTAGGAATAAATTGCAACAGCTGAGGGAAAGATGGACGGTTATGAAGGAAAGGTTTCAAGTTACGCTCATGCAGCCCTCTTGTTAATTAAACCCTGTACGCATATGATATTTTGTTTTACATATTAATGAAAGGACCAGTGAGAGTTAAATGAATCCTTGTATTTATTTACGATGGAGCCAGTTTTATCTGGGCTGTGCAGCGATCACATAACATTGTTAACATAACCTGTTTTGAGGGCAGGAGTCAGCTACCAGCCGTGGGCAGTGTTTACATTTTAATTCAATTCACATAGGTGTCGGACTAATGGTCCATTAAAATTCACCTTGTTAGACGCTCGATAATAAGTAACAACGCAGAATAGTTGCATTAGTCACATTAATTCCTCAAAACGTGCATTTTATCAGGTGTATAATAATTGTCATATTGGACAGCAGTAAGTGACAAGTAGAGTTTAATTGGAAGTTTGGTTTGCAATGGAACAAGGTGCAACACTGGCATGGAAGATATCGAAAGGCTTGCTGGGCACAAGAACACCGAACGTTTTACATAGCTTAAATTTCGTTGGAGTAAACTAACACACTCTAAGAAAAAATGACGTGGTAGATGCACATGCCTTTTTCTACCTATTGTGGTTTGTTTTTATATAACTTCTATAAACTATACTTGCGAAAACTTATTCTTCTATCTCACGCACCGGCAGGAACAGCCGGCTCCAAATGTTTTCCGGCGGGCGAGAGGTCTTGAGTTGAAACGGAAGGAGAATTTTCTTATCGAGTAGTTGAGCCTGTCTGGGGGCGGGTTATTGCACGTGTTTATTTACATTCGCATGCAGTCGTCTAAGGTGAGGCAAGCGGAGTAGGTTCTGTTGAGGAAACAACAAACGAAATAGTTCGTTCTATTATATTTTCGTATCTATTTTTGGAAGAACTGAACTTGTGTACCAAGTTTGTTTATTTGCCATTTCGTTTTTGAGTTGCGTTGTTCACACACACACACACACACACACACACACACACACACACACGCACACGCACACACGCACACGCAGTCACACGCACACACGCAGTCACACGCACACACGCAGTAACACACACACACGCAGTCACACGCACACACGCAGTCACACGCACACACACGCAGTCACACGCACACACACGCAGTCACACGCACACACGCAGTCACACGCACACACACACACACACACGCAGTCACACGCACACACGCAGTAACACACACACGCAGTCACACGCACACACGCAGTCACACGCACACACGCAGTCACACGCACACACACGCAGTCACACGCACACACACGCAGTCACACGCACACACGCAGTCACACGCGCACACACACACACACGCAGTCACACGCACACACACACACCACAGATGCACACAGAGGCGCACGCTGATTCGATAGGTGTAGATAAAGTAAAAAATATAAATGATCCACTGTAGGAGATGGACTCTGAGCACCCTGCACACGATATTCCTGTCTTCAACTATATTTCAAGTGTGGAGATAGGTTCCGCGTTAGTGCAACAGCCCGTATTACGGAGTAGCTAAAGCATCTTTCTTAAAGCACGCGCATCAAATCCACATGTCTAAAAAGCTTTATTTTTACCTTGAATAACATTAGCTTATTGTTTCGGAACTATTTACCAAAAAGTGGGAATCAGTATCTCCCAAATTTTGTGGCCTGTAATTCAAGAGAGATATTCATTTTGTCTTTATCAAACAAAATGAAATAAATGGAGAAACAAAAAGTGAACTTATTGCACTCTATACGATACTTCACCCAAAACACATGTCTTGTGACTCCATAAATTATTTTAAAACGTTTTTAGAGAAAGTTGCATATGTGTTTGTGTGTAACCGGTATAACCACACCAACCTTCACCCATAAAAAAAGAAACAATGGAAATTCGGATAACTTCTAAACGTGGTATTTAGGTTCAATATCTGAGACATTGATTTTGAAGAAATCAAATTGCCGTTTACGTGGAAACTTTTTTCAGAATATTTGCTTCTCTCATAAGTGATTCTAACGATTTTATGTTACTTGCATGACAAATAAAATACATATCTAACATTTTATGGGAATAAAATGTATTTTCGTTGAAATTTAGAAATAGAATTTTTGGTCGGAATGCAATACTTCTTCAAGCTCTTTGGTGTGTGTTAGAGAAAGTTATAGCATTTTATCCATAGCTTCCCTTAATATTCAAATTGCATTGAGTTTAATTTATGGGCGTTCTTTAACTGCTTTGGTTATCAATATGATACATGAAAGCCCGCTTATTTTACTCAGAGACCTCTTTATCAGGTTTAAGGTACTTTTACGTGCCTATACCACAAGAGGGTTTAGTTCCCTTCAGAAGGAAGCCGTGCTAAAGACTTTTACGTAAAAAATAAATAAAACATCGCATTTCACTGGGTTTGAACCCGCGACCTCAGTAATCAGAGGCTAGAATGCTGCACCAAGACCAAGGAAGACGACAGCATTTAAATAAGTTATGTGAATTACTAAAATATTAGCCATGGTGTGTAATAGCTGGCACATATAAATTCAACCAGCTGGCATGTGTGCTATAGATTTCCCAATTTTCATACTGAAGTTGCTATTCTCAAGGTGATATATGTAGAAAAAGTATGCTTGGCTGTTTAACGCCAATGTTTTATGATCCTTTTATAAAGGAGGCGGTGTACCAGAAATATTGGGTAGCTTTCTGTGTGCAAGTGCAGGTCCATAAAGTCGATGCTCCCATACATAATGAAACATGAAGCGAACCGCGTGGGCAAACTGCTGCTTCTTTCAGTCTGTATTTATCACTGATGTAAGAACACATTTAGCAAATATGGCGCAAGTGCATTCACATCTCTTAAACTCCCACAGAGAAACTCCACTGCAGCAGCTCAGAAATTTCGTGGCTGAAGGTCAAACTGTCGTAATTAAGCATGGGAGAATTTGTATTGAGGATGTCCTAAGGCCTTGTGCATATTTCTCACTTCCTGTGCAATCTCTCTTTGGCAACATCCGTTATCTCGTTTAGTCCGAACACATTAGGTTGACATTGTTTTTATATAATTACGAAATAGTGCCTGAACCCTCCAAGGCATAGAGTTGCCATTTGGCAACTTGTTTTTGTTGTTTTAATATTATATGGTATTCAACAATAAAATAAGAGCATTGGTAGTTATATAATAAATATATCTATTTTAGTAGGTATTATTGTAGTATCGTTTTGTATTTTTGTTTTTCAAAAATCAAAATACATGAAATTGTAATCTAATATAGCTCCCTCGTCATCCTCGCGTACCTTCTCACCGATTATTTTACGTGATCCCTCCCCATCTTTACTGCAGTCACTTTTGGTTACAGTCGCTGGGATTAAACTCACTATACCTAGAAAATTCAATATACACCTTTCATTTTCCATAAAAATATGTTAAACATGTAGTTCTTTAATCAAGATAGTTTAAGGCATTTTTGAGAAAATACAAATTTTCGAAAGTTTTCCATGTAAGGATAGTTTGGAGTGTTGCATTATTGGGTGATGTTAAACTTATTACCAACTTTGGGTTTTAACTGACTTTTCGCTTTTGAGTTATGCTGTTCACAGACAGATACACACTAGACCTTTTTAGAAAAGTGCCTTTTTTGTTGAAGATATATCAAAACATATTTACGGTGAAATCTCGACATCGAATTTTTTGATAGAATACAATATTTCTCCTATTTACTATACGTAGTAGAGAAAGTAAAAACTGGACGATATATATGATTGTAATGGAAAAATGAAACACAATGAATCACGTAAACAATAAAAATAAATAGTGAAATAAACGTAAAATTACAAGTCATTCTAGCAACTATAGTGTTGACTGGCTGAGAGTTATAATGACACAGGAATTTCCAAGTATTAAAGCCCGGACGAAAGAAAGTATGTGGAACTATTACTGGGCTCTACGAAGTGACGTCGCAGATAACAACTTCCCTCTAATTCTCGTACGTTTGCGTTTACAAACCACTCTCAGCCACTCTCGAGACCGTGTTTACCTGCCTGTCAGTACTTCGTGGGCGTAGCCGTTTACCTGCTTTGTTTTGATGTCGGTTTGAGTGTAGGTAACTTGAAACCAACTGCTTAAGAATTCCTAGTTATAAGCTTATCTATCTGCGACGGTTCAACTCCTTGTTAAATGGTAAACTAAAATATTGGTCTTTAAACCAAATATATGTTCAGCTTTTACAACTATAAAGGAAAGAATATCTTTGAGGGTTGGAAAATTATGGGTGATATTCAGATGGGAGGATTAAAAGAAAATACTAAAACTAAAACTGCTTCTCGACGGCTGGTAGGAGGTTGCAGCAGCCGTACTGACTCATCAACCGACTTTCTGTATAAGATTATGGCCCAAGGAACTCCTAGACATAGTCGCAAGTATATAAAAATCGCAGCAAAATAGATTGTGAAGTAATACAGTTTTTATTTATTTGTTAGTATGAATTTTCTTCATCCATATAGTGCCACTGTGGTGGTGTTAAGGAGTTTGCTTCCAACCTATATTTTCAATTATGCTCTGTCAATATGCTCATATGATTCATTGAGGTTCATTATATGTTTGATTTATATTGCATGCTTAAAAAATGCTATACAGCTTTTCATTTTTGTTCTTAATGCTGTTAACTTAATGCTCCGATGGGCTTGTGTCTGAAAATTCCTCTCTCTTGTGTGTATGTGTGTTTTCAAACTGTATAAAGACATGCATTTAAAATGAAATGTGAGTGTTGAATTTTGCATAAAATGCAACACTTTCTCTGCCGAACATACAGAAGTAGGAGAAAAGCAATCACAGGTTCTTTATATACGTGTTTTTTTTTAAAAAGAATATCAATTTAAATGAGAGATTATAATGAAGTAGACATAATTATAATATATGTCTATCCTTGTAAGTGAAAAGCTGTTTTATTACCTTCTTAGACCAGTTTTGTGAGTACATTTTCTTTAGAAAGACTTCCGAAATTATAGCGGGTAAAAAGGATGTATCTTGTTATTTTAGGATAGCACATAGAGGACATCAACAGTACCTTTTGAGTTGAATGCCTTACTATCCAAGCTTCTGGCTCGAAATATTGCAACTGCACAACGGTTAGGGGCGTTAGCAACACAGGGCCGTTGAACGGAAATGAGCGAACCTTATGTCTTTGTTTGCTAAACAAAAACACAATATTATTTCCTCTCTTTTGAGTTAGAAATGCTAGACAGCTAAAAAACACCGCCCATGTTATGACACTGTTTACCACCAAGGAAGAGTTTTATTTTGGTCTTGTCTATTTTCCAGCTTTAAAATAGCTTGACGGAGTCAAGGATATTCTTTGTTTTGTCAGCGATGTCATTTATTTTCGAAGGTCATATGTTGTGGATGAGATACCTTGACCCGACATGAAGATATTCCAGGCTTGGTTCTCAGTAAAACGCTGCAGGTTAGTGCCATACGCCACACGAACATCTCTCCTTGTTTCTATTTTTAATGTCTTACAAGTATCTTCTGGACAATAATAAATATAACCAGTAAATTTATTCTTTGTGCTAGAGAAGGAATTATGAGCCGGTGACCGCGGCCTCTTTCACATTAAGAGGTTCTGGGGGATAAATTTGTCTTGTACTCCGCATAGGATGTCATGACCAAGTAGACTTCTTCATAAGCCACGTCTCTTTCGGCGAGTGCTGCAGAATAACCGTAATGCTAAAACGCAAACATTTTAGTGCTCAAGCGCGCATGTGTTCTTGCAGAAATGGAGACGGTTGAATATTTTATGGGCACTCTTCAAGAAATAAATATAAAATTCGCGCTAAAATACAGCAACAAATGACGGTGCTGTAGACAAGGAAGGATCATAATTCCCGTATGTTACGTATGCTTGGTATTCAAAATGTTTATATTCTTCCGTGGATATTCTGATTTTGATATCTCCGTAAGCAATAGTATCATTATATTGCATTGTTCATTCAACTGTTTTATGTGTAAGAACATTATTAAATTATGTTTTGTGTTGCACAAAGCCCTCTGTATTTTTGTTGCTTAAAGGTAGACCTTAGAGCCTATAGCGAATCTTGGGGAGCAGGAAACATGCTTTGAAATATGCTTGTGTAAAATATATTATTTTGGATTGCTACTCACTAATATTTTGTAGGAAAATAAATTTTCTGCAAAAATAAGAAACGAGCATAATCAAACTCATAAGCGGAAAGAAAATTAAAGTAACTTTGGACAGTCAGAAATGACAGACAGGTACAATCTTCTGAAATTGTTTCCCAGAAAGAGGTTATTGTCCCTTTCCAAAACGGGTAAGGCTATTGTTTGCAAGAAAATGGATAGAATTACATTGTGCTACGCGAAAATTGGATTTAAGGAGAAGTGACTCTGCTACCTGAATATAGCCCAGAGGAGGTGTTAAAGCTATAAATTTATATTCAGTTAAAGCCATTCAAGGTTACTTCGAAACTCCAACCTCAAAAAGTGCTGTAATGAAGATAAAGAGAAAAATGAATAGTCTTTATTAGGTAAAAATGATCTTGTTGCTTACGAATTTTCATTCGCTGTAATAATTTAAAGAGCACCTTGCAGGTTTAAAGCAAAGTACATATCAATGTAAATTAATACACATAGACAAAGTAAAATAATTTTGGTATGCTGAGCTTCACTTAGGTGAACTTATTTGGTGAACCATCTGTGCTACTCCTTCGTCTTTACCTGACCCTTTATATAGCACATACACCCCTAGGACATACAAGCCTGTGCCTAGAGTCAGATGCCTGTCGGGAACACAGAAATCTGAGGAACGGAAAGAGTGAAGACCTGGAAGCGGGTGGTCGGCCCAGTACCACGTATGATATGAAATGCAAGTGAAATGGATGAATGGAAAGGTGATGGTGGAGCAATTGGTGGAACGAAAGGTGGGGAAACCCGGAGAAAACCCGCCCAGACGCTGCTTCGTCCACCACTATACCACATGCGGGTACCTGGGATCGAACCCGGGTCGCCTGGACAAACGGTCTAACTGCTCGGCCATCTGTTCTAATGGATTAAATTAATGGTGAACCCAGAAAACACTATTTCTCACAAAATGAGTGTATTAGTTTTTCAAAACTCTAATCTAAAAGTGAAAATTGCTGTTTATGTATAATTTAAAAAAAAATTGATGTGTTGCACTTTCTCTACTGTTGTAACTACAAACTCTTATTGCTCATTCTCTTGTAGGTACAAGGGGAATACAGTAGACTTTGAGCGATAGTATAATCTTTTAAAGCTTTAAAATTCCGTTCTCTTTGCACGGCTAAGATATAAAAAAGCGTATAACGATGTTACGTTTTTGGAAAGTATAAGTTTTGTAAAACTCACACAAATAACAATGAATATCTCCGAAATGGTTCACTCAAGCTAGCATGCTAATCACCAGACCAAAGAGGCAGTCACACTTTCACCTTTAGAGTAGAAAGACCGGCTGAGCAGTTAAAGCGCTATAAAACTAACTTCGTGCACATGAGATTTAGCATGTGGACATTTCCTGGTACTTTAGGCAACCCATCTTACTACGCAGTCTATATTATGTGAAACACTTTGCATAAGTTATAGCAATGCCTCCATTAATTTTTAAAGTGTTTCTTGTTATGAAACCAGTATCCTTCATCTTTTTTGGACTAACATAATGATTGTCTTCTTTGTTCTTAGTCTTAGAAGCATCTAAAAGACTGAATACGTAATTTTAAAGGCCCGTTCAGAAGCACCGACAACGGTGAGGTAACCAGAACGAGAAAGTTGAAATACATGTATTCAAATGGGAGTGTTCACAACCGACGGGAAGCTTTTCCGGGCCCCGAGAACGGGGAAGAAAACTTGGTCAAGTTTTAACTTTCTGTTCCCGTTACCGGGCACGACATGCTAGACTCATATTGCACGTAAATAGGCTTTTTGATTTATAAATTATTCAAGACAGTTGTGCTATGAACAGTCCCTAGAGCTCTCTCTAGTCGCAAGCTAGAAAAATATCATTGGTCAGTTAAAGCAAATGAAATCCCAATGCGCAATATCGACCTCAGCTTTTTATTGATAAGCTGATCGATAGTTTATCTTTCCGTTCTCGTTGCCGGGCTGTTGTGAACCAAAAAATTCAGTGCTAGATTGCTTCCCTTTGCCGTTGTCGGGGGGTTGTGAACCAGCCTTAAAATGCGTAAGTAACTTCTGTTCTTGAATGACCAAAACAGGAGAAAAGGTTTGCAAACCTGAATACTACAATAGAACACACTGTAGAAGGCAGTTATTAATTTCGCTCTGAGTTTTTATCCCAAAGGCGTCTTCATTCGTTAACAAGTAAAACAGATAACGAAGAACACTAAATATAACAAAATGCTTTGTCAGTTCTTCCCCAAAGAGAATTAAAGAGAAAACCTATTTGTTTATAACATTTAAGTATGAAAATAAATCGTTGTGCAACTCAATTTCAGAGAGTAGTACTTCAGAATATTTATGCGTTTACTTTCTCTGCTAGTAAGTAGAAGTATTGTGTACCATCCGAAAATTCTATCTCAAGATTTCACCGGAAATATGTTTTGAGGCCCCTGAATCCAAATAAAGCATGTTTAGAAAAAAATATTAATTGTGTGTGTGTCTGTCAGTCTGTGGACAGCATAACTCAAAAACGAAAATTCGGTTAAAAACCAAACTTGGTATTTAAGTTTAATGTCTTTCAAGGATGCGACACGAAGATTTTGAAGAACATTCCTCTACCCTAAACTATCTTTTACATGGAAAATTTTGATTTTTTTGAAAATGGCTCTTAACGATTTTGATTTGGCATATTTAAGATATTTTTATGACAAATGAAGTGTATATTTTGAATTTTCTAGCTATAGCCTGTGCAGTCCTGTTTACTGTGTAGTGGTAAACCCTAAGAGACAGATCAAATCTTACTAGACAAAAATGTAGATCTTGCTAAAACACAGTTTATATCGAAATACATTTTGTAAAGTGAACAATTTGCATGACTTTTGGAATACTTAAACTTTCATCAAATGGAAAATTGTTATTCAGATGAAGATATAGGAATAAGAGTTTGTAAGAATGTTTAGTACAAGAGTGGAGAAATTTTTTTTTCCAGGGTAGACCGTTATATACATACAAGCTCAATTTGTTGGCCAAAATCATAATGTATTAGAAATAATTCTGGGATATTTTTATTGAGTGAAACGATTATTATCTGTGTTACGAATCACCAGAACCACTGAAAAATCAAGTATAGGGTTAAGAAAGCGATAGTTTTCTAAGTCGCGGGTTTAATGTACGGCCAGTGTCGGCAAAAGCTTCTTGTAAAAGAAAGAAGAAATAAAGAAGTCTCAACTGAAAGACAAGCCGTTGTTAATGCTACCCGTTGTCTGACTGTTAAACAGAAATCTCGTTATTGTACAACATTCCTTGTTCGGGTCACGTGAATTACGAGAGGCTGTTAGCGCGACACCCGTTGCCATCTTCATTTCCTGCTACGTGAGTCTAATACTGGCAAGCAGACAAGCATTACCCATTCACGCATCTATTTGCTTATCTAGGAACGAGCTGCTGCCATTAACAGCTTATTGAACACTTGTGTCATTGTATAGTTTCTGTATCCTCAACTAGCGGCTCGCGGGCCGAATCCTGCCCCTAAGGCAATCCGGCCCGGAAAGTTACAAATATATAATAAAAATTCTAAAAGTAAAATATTAAATTTAGGGAAGACTAAATGGTAAAAATTTCCCCAAAATTACATTTGATTCTTTGAGTGGTTATATTAATTGGAATTTCATCTTTAATTTGATATGTATTTTATCCTTGTAAGCTGAATGCTTTTATTGTAATTTTAAAAATGGTACTGTATCTGCAACACTTCAGAGGAAAAGCTCTGATTTGTTACCTTCTCCATCAAACTACTCATCGTACGAAAATCTACTTGAAATTAATCGAGATAAACTTTGTAGAGATGGTTTTAATACACATTTTCTTATAGGTACAATGGAGATAAGAGTACAGCAGGCTGAAACGGTAGACAAAATTTTAAGAGATGGTCGTTATGTGATGGCTTTGAAATTCCATTCTCTTTGCATAAATTGGAGAGGGCATAAAAACGAATAACATTGAGAAAAGTGTAACTGATGGAAAATAAGTGAAACTAATAACAAGGATATGTCGAAAATGATTAACTTCACAAAAAAGGGTATTCCCAGAAAATTCAAGATATAGATTTCATTTGTCATGAACATATCTTAAAACTGTGGCATTTGTGTCAAAATCGTAAGTGCCATTTTTGACAACATAAATATTTTCCAAAGCTTTTTCATGTAAAGGCCAGTTCGGGTTAGGAGGGCTTTCTTGATAACCTTCATGTCGTATTCTTGGAAGATGGTGGAATTAAAGAGAGTCTGTTACTTCCAGTTACTACAAGTCTGGTATTTAGAAACTTTTCCTTCCTGAGTTATGTTGTTTATACACATATACACAGGCACGAACACACTTTTCCTAAAAATCATATCTCTTGTACACTTTAAGAGAGAGGTAAACTTTAGCTCCTTTTTAGGGGAGGTTTAGCTGCAGAAATTGGCAGACTGCTAAGTATGGGGGCTTTTATACGCTCGTCATCCTGTTTCTTTTCAACTGTTTCATTTGTACAGCTCCCTTTAACTTCTTTGGTAATGTTGGGGGCTTTGACTTCAAAAACAATTGCCGGTGTTATTACTCACTGAACTTACAGTTTCTTGACGTTGATTTTGATCATTTTTAACATTAAACACATTCACATTCGCTCCCATATTTATATTTCCAGACGCTTTCTGGATAGGGAATAGTTATGGCTGAAGGAAAATAATAGTACTAATAGTAGGATTTCATTTTAGTTCCAAAGACTTTAACACTGAAGATATGCTATTTACATATTGTAGTGAACTTTAGAGGGCTTGCATGGCAAAAATATAAGCTTATTTAATATATTCGCAAATAGTTTTTGGATTTATTTTTAGCTTCGGCTTTTGTATTATTTGATAAAATAGTTAAACAAAATCTAAAACAATCTCTAGTTAGACTGCTTATTATAATTTTGCTCGTGTTTCCCAATCGCGAATCTGTCGATGAACTCATAACCTCTCGTGGGATTGCCTACGATAATCATCGCACAATTGAATTTCTGATGATGAATATTATGAATATGAAGAAATATCAGTATGTTATTACAAATGACTATACTCAGCATTTAAAATAATTTCTCATCAAAATACAGCACATCATTTTTTGTTTGTTCGTCTTGATTCAGACTCCTCGAAGCTATATGTGAGAGCAAACTGTTATGACCATATTGAGCAACTACTTTAAAACACTAAAATCAATTTATTTTCTGCAGATATACTTTCGCTTTGTCATAGATTAGATCACACTTCAGATACGCTTTACCAGACTGTACAGAAAAGCCAAGCCTGTCATAGTTAAAGAAGGAATTGCATATCTGAAATAATTGACCATAAAAAGGTAGGGCATTTAAATTGCGATCGTTCTACTGCACCCCGAAAAAGCGTCGCATAAAGATTTATTGCAAATCCAAGGTACAATTAAATGACATCAATCTTGAATTTATTCCTATTACATTTTTCTTCCAGCGATAAGTTAGAACATAAATTTCTGGGAAAGAAAACAAGAAATACATCTCTAGATACTAGAACCAGTTATGCGTCACCTCTTTTTTAGACTCGTATTTTTCAGTAGATGTTGTTGAACTTCTAACTCAACATATTCCGTTGAGGTATCTGACTTATGTTTCAAAATATGCAACTTTAATTATATTGTCCCTAGCCAAAACGCAAAACCATAACAATTACAAAATCAGCTTTTTAAACTGCAAAAGTCTCAGCCTTCCACTGACCTGTTCACTGACCGCCTTTGTTTATTTCTTACATTCTGTAAAACTTTTCCCACATTTCTAAGTTCTGCCTGGCCTTTAACATTTTTCTTCCCTCAGCTCGGTATTTATATTTAGCCATTTTCAACCAATCAACTGTTTCCTTAAATGGATCTGATTGTATCTATCATTACATTTTGCATATCTTTTCTCTAACACATTTTTCCTTCATCCCTCAATTTCCATAATCCCAAACGAAACTGTTTGATCGTGACGTTTACATCGCACTTCTGACACCAGTCTAGCAAATGGCAATGTGACAAACCCACTTCTGACACCATGTGAAAAATGACAAAGTTCAGCTACAGCCAATAATCTCTTCTGTTTTCATTCTTCACAAGCCGTAAGATTCGTAATTCGGATTTTCATTCATTATAGAAACTAAATTACTTTTTATCTTTGATTTGGGTATACCGAGTGGAAGGTCTGCTTCGGCCATACGTTATCCAGGGATTCTACATGATGAATGCATAATATTTGGCACAAATTACTTTTTTTCGCCGAAACAATTCTTGAATGACAATTATATTGGAGATATTTTCTACACTCATCATGTAGAATCCCTGGTTAACGTATTGCTGAAGAGGTATAACTTTTGCCCATTCACATCTTCTAGTCTGTCTCTTATTATCCAACCTTGCTTTATTAAGGCGTATCCTGGTGCCCAAGTTTCCCCTTGTCCTTTCAAACACAATTTAGTAATTCACTGTCTGGCAATTGTTGAATTCTAAATGAATATTTTCATACTCTTTCAATTATTTAGTAGTCCTTTAACACTCCCGTTCCCTAACCACCCACTTCGCCTTCCAAAGCGAGAAAACCATGAGGGAAAAACCAGCCATAGTGGCCAATCCCAATATGTATCGAACCTGGAACCTCCAGAATGTAACCCTCTGCAATTTTCGATAGAGGCAAATCCCTCGTATATGTAAAGACTGCCTATACGTTAATTAATCCCACACATTTCCTCAAATATCATTGCAGTCAAGAAGATTTATTCACAACTTTAGTAAAGACATTCATTTTGTTACACTGCAAAAAACAGAAGAGCAAAAATTCACGAGCTGTTGATAGTTGTAATGTAAACGGGCGGGAGGCCGCTTGAGTCTGTTTTGCTTAGGATAGGTAGGTTACATTTGTTTGGGTGTTTCAGGCGGAGAAAATATATCAGATCTCCAGACTTGGTGTTCATATTTATTGTGGTGGCCCACCAGGTAGAACCATAATTCTACTTGACAGCTGCTAAGAGTAAACAGAATAACAATGCTCCGCCAGAAACCAAACAACGTTGTTTCGGAGTATTTATGCACACGCAGCAGATTTATCTTTTAGAGGTGGCGGGTATTAAAACGCAAATGCTCTTATCTTAATTCTATTTTGGAGCGTTGGCTTTAGTGTGTGTTTATGCTGGCTTTGAAACAAGGTAAGATAGCTTTGTGATCTGTTTCGAGGACTGTACCAGTGGCACAGAAACATGGTGCTGTTCATTCTAAGTCTGCCATGCTTCTTTCCATCTCTCCCACGGAGGTCCTTATACCAGACTTTATTGCGGCTGCTCTGAGGAGTGTCGTGCCTGTTACGGTTGCTCACATTATATCAGCACTACCGTTGCGCCGGAATTTCGTCCCACAGGAGTTGTTTTATATGCTAATAAACCTTCTGGCATGTGCTGTCGCTGTTAAACACACTAAAACACCATCGGTCTAGGCCGAGTTTGAGCCAGCGACCTTGAGATCAATAGGCCAGCGCCTAGTCAACTGAGCCTCCCAGACCGATATAAGGCTTTCTCATTGTCTTCCCTATGAATTCTTCAACGAACTTCTTAAAGAAAGCTTATTATGTTGTCTACTTCACGTTAATCCAGATAAACATTTGTAGAAATGGATTAATTATGCATTTCCTTGTAAATACAATCGGAATATGGGAACATATAGGAACTAAAGCGAGAATAAAATCTTCTAAAGAGCTGGTCTCTATGTGATGGCTTTGAATTTCCGTTTCCTTTGCATGAACAGGAAGGGAAAATGGGGGGGGGGGGGTGGAAGAATACTTTACATTTGAGAAAAGTATGTGTCTTAACATCGTAGCCCACAAGAAACAATATCTCGGAAGTTGTTAAGTCTACACAAATAAGAAAAGCCATATCACAATTTTTTCTTTTTCTGTATTAAGATTTTGTCCATCTCTTACGGTTTACCAATTATGCAAAGTTATCCAGAATGTACAGCACTAATGAGGACATTTCCAGAAAACCCAAGACGAACGTTTCAGTTGTAATGTAAATATTCTAAATATGTTTTTTAATCAAATCGTCAGAGGCATCTCTTTCTATGAAATAATTTAGTTATGATTGCATCGGATGCATGTTTTTAATACAGATATTAATACATCTCAAACTACTTTGAAACATTCATGAAATTTGGTCATCACATTATATATTAAACTTTGATTGCTGTATTAGAATTTCAAATGATTTCTGCTTCGAAATTTCAGCGGAAACCCACATATTGAGGCTCCTGAATTCATAGAAGCACTTTTAGAAAAGTCTTTTGTGTGTATGTGAAGAGCATAACTCAAACAAGGTAGATTAATGAATAAATTTAGTATTTACACTCAACGTCCTGCAAGGTTACGACATGAAGATTTTAAAGAAAGTTCCTCCAGCCGAAGCACCCTTCGCTTGGAAAATTTTCCATGTTTTTATAAAAAATGGCTATAGCGAGTTTTGTTAAATCACTGTATGTTTAAGAAATTTGCATGACAAATAACTATTTTATTAGCGTATCCAAACTACAGAGGTTAAAAGCTGAATACGTTTGCCTAGATTCAATGAAACGCGAATTTAATTTTTACGTGTACGTGAAAGGGCATCTACCAAAGTAGCAGACACTGTTTCTTGTTTGTTATGTACAGTAGAACGTCAAACACCCGAACGTCAATAATTTTATTCGAACCGGTGAAAATCCGAACTCGATCTTTTAATTACCTTTTCCATGCCATTAAAAAGCACGGCTATGAACGGTGTTTATATGGTTGCTGTTGCTTGGAATAGTTTGATAGAAGAACATTCAAAAATATGTTGTGTTGCACTCACATGACTTCCTCTACTCTTGTACTAACCCATTCCTGCAAACTCTTATCCCTATATCTTCTTCGTATTAGGTGAGATAAACTTTTGCAGAAGTTGTATAATTTATTTCCTTGTGGGTGCAAGGGGAATATGAGAATACAGTAGGCTTTGAGCAATAGTCAAATCTTTTAAAGATTTTAAATTCCGATCTCTTTGCACGGTTATCTAAAAAAATGAATAACGATGTTCCATTTAACAGAAGTATAAGTTCTCCAAAACTCACAGAAATATCAAGGCATATCTCCGAAATGGCTCACTCTAAAAATTGTAATTAGACATAAATTGGTATTTTAGCAATATCAACATTTTTTGTATAGTAAGATTTGGTCTATTTCTAACGGTTTACCAGTTATGCAAAAGTCGTCCAGAGTAAATACGACTACAGGAGCTATAACCAGAACATTCAAGATATACATTTCATGTTCATAAAAAATATCTCAAACATAGCATTTTAATCAAAATCGTTTGAGCCATTTTTAAAAAAATCAAAATTTTCGAAAAGTTTTCCATGTAAATCGTAGTTTGGGGTTAAGGAATTTTGTTCATCTTAATGTTGCATCGTTGAAAGATATTAAATTTAAATACCAACTTTGGTTTTTAACCGCCTTTTCGTTTTTGAGTTGTGCTGTACACAGACTGACACACACACACCTTTTTCTAAAATTGCTTTTTTTTTTTTTTTTTTTTTTTTTTTTTTTTTTTTTTTTGATTCAGAGGGGTTCAAAGCATATATTTCTGGTGAAATCTTGACATCGAATTTTTGGGTGGAATACAATACTTTCTCTACTTACTATACGTAGTAGAGAAAGTAAAAATACGAAAGAGTGTTTTAAATCTATCTATTGTTGTTTGTAGAGTAGTCGGTGTTGTTTTTAGCTCAGTGGATGTGTTAAAACTACAGTGCAGTATCATATATTTAAAGGTAATAAAGTGCATACAGTACATATTTAGTACACATTCTGATTCACGTACCACACATAAAGCAAAGCTACAATTTGTTTAGCTGAGTTTGCAAGCTCGTCTTCTATCTATAAATACCTACATTGAGCTGTAAGAACTAAAATAACAGGGAAGATTCTCGCTGTTGGCGAAACGGCCCCATAGTATGGAGCACATTTATTTTCTATACCTAGTTTCGGAATAGTGAAACAGGTTCCAGTTTTGCTAACTCTGGAGACAATGACTAAGGCTCAGGTCGTTGCCCCAAGACTACATCTGGTGATTTGGTTTTTATCGAACCAGCATTGTGCTCCCTTCCTTATGTAGCTGCTACCTTAGATAATGCTACATCACGTTACGTGAGCGACTCAGAAAATAATCCACTTGGATTTATGATTTTGCTCTCGGGGAATGGAAGAGTAATTGCAGAGACAGAAGGGAGACGGAAGTAAATCCCACAAATGATAGCAATGGGAAGCCGTGGGCGGATTGTTTTAGTGCAGCTGCTTGTGCACTAGAAGACTGATATCCTTCGTTAATTTAGCGATCCCTCGTTCAGGAGAGGCTACTTCACCTTCTTTTATGAGAACCGGATTAGTTTCACGAATAAGATTGCAGAACAATAGTGCAGCAGTTTAAAACAGAAATGTCCAACGTTTGCGGACTGTGCCTCTCTTTCAACACTCAGTTGTTTTGCAGTGGCGAATTGGTCACATGTACGTTGCGTTTGATTTACGAAAACACTGTCAAATCTTATGTGATAAACATCTGTTCATAGTCACTTCTTTGGTGCTGCTTACGTTTAAGAAGTCTATCGATATTTGCTGACACATTCCCAGTGCTAGCCTTATAGGATACACCAAGTGATCGTCGCGTAACCTATTGCATACAAACTTCTAGTATAGTTCAGTTTGGAGAAACTCTGTTCACAAATATATGTAGAACTATACTCACTCTTATGAACTTTATTCTTGAAAATGCTTATCTATTTACTACATTTTAATCGACACAAGCATTTTCAGAAATTATCCTATTGCTAGTTTTCTTGTAAGTGGCGAATGTGGGAATAAGCGATAGTGAACTGTTTTAAGAGCCGGTTGCCTTTGAAATTCCGTTCTCTTTGCAAGCACAAGAGTTAAAAGTACGAATAATGTTCAAATTTGAGAAAAGTATAAGTATTGGCAAATTCAAGCAAACAACAAAATATTTCAGAGATCGTTAACTCATTTTCGCAAAAGTCATCCAGTCTTCTGAAGAAATTTCCAGAAAATTCAAGCTATGACTTAGAAACTGCCATGGAATCGCCTACTTGTGTCCATCACTGCTTGGTTGTGAACTGATTCATCCTCCGACTGAAAGAAGGGGTAGGGAATAGCAGCTAATTACGTAAGCGTCTCCAAAGAGCCAAGGTTGAACATCATAGTTTAAAATACGTGCGTTAATTTAACCGCCATTGCCAAGGTTTCTGCCATCTCGGTATTTACGGATTCTTACTATTCTTACATATTTGTGGTTTGATACGTGAATTCCTACAAATACACTTTCCGTCCCGCTTAGCTAACCTTGGTACTTTGCAACTCTATGAGGAGCTTGTAAGCTGGGTTTGGTCAAAAATATAATTTTGTGTTTTGACTGATTTTGCAGAAATATAGTCTTTAACCCCTGAAAACATGCCAGAAGTGCCTTTAAAATCAATTTAAGTGTCAAGTGACAGATATCGGTAAGAAATTATATATTCATTATCAATTATTTTAAAAATGTAGTAGTAATGTATATAAAAGTCTGTACAATCAGAAAGTGTTTATAGGTGTACCAAATTTCACACGATTAAAGCAAGTGGTTTCCTTGAAAAGCGCAAATAACATCTTAAAATTAACATTGCAAGCAGATAGCTTACAAGTTCCCTTAATTTCGATTGTGGTTTTCTCAAACTTATTTTTTTTTTGGTACATTTTTACCATTTTCTCAGGACCAGTTGTTCTTGAGTGATGAAATGTTTACCACTCATTTCTGGGTGATATTGACTGTTTCTTATAGTCCTATCATTAAAATCATTATTCCCAAAAATGTTTTTATTAAAATAAGTGAAAAACAGTATATTTAGTATAACATTTTTTAAAATCAGAAAGCATTAATGCAGGCCGTCGGTCTGAGTGGTTAAATGGTGGCCTACTGATTGCTAGATCGTGGATTCTAACCCGACTCAGACTAATGGTTTTTAAATGGTTACATCCCCATGTCGGTAGATTTAAAGAATTCAGCCACACTGGCGGCGCTGATACTTTGGTAATTGAGAGCCCCTAATCAAAACATTGTGAAGTTATTGATAGTTTGTTACTGTAGGGCAGATTATTAACGTAAATAAATCTTATGGTGCGCCCACTGAAAGTTCATTCATGCTTCTTTCTTCATTATCTTTCTTTTTCTAAATGAAACATCATTTGCTGCACTGTACAAATCCCTGTTAAAATGTAATGATAACAATTATAATCTTCGCAAAACTTAAAGGCATATGGAGGCGGCGCGTACTGCGGACTCCAGCGAATCCTAAGCTTGCTTCTCCTACCAGCGCTGCCGAATGTGGTGCATGCATCTCACACACTCTTATGTACAGAACCTCTGCCGGTACACGCACTACGCTTGGCAACAGCGCTCTGCTTGAGCATTGGCCAGCGTTCACATGTCTTTAACTTTTGCGAGCGGTATAACATTAAACTGAGCATGAAAAGCTTCACCCACATATATACATGGTGGTAAAGCAGTTTCTTCGCTTGCACATGTGTCAACAATATACCTACAGAATTGTAGGAACTAACTTCGCGTGTTAGATGGAAGTAGGAGTGGGTCTATTTTCCATATAGTGTATACCTACATGAGGTTTAGATCATGGTCGGAGTTTACGCAGCTAAAACGTCTTGTACGTACGATGTGAAGGAATGCTACCCAGAGCATTAGAGTATGAACACGTCATCACATTACCAGTCTGAGCGGTGGTTAAAACTTCTGCGGTTTTACAGTTTGAAGGAAGTGGTGGCTTCGAATTTGTATTTGTGGCCTATAATTACGATACACTACTTTTGCAGAATATTGAGTTTCTTCTATCACTTATTTACTATATAATAAATTTAATTCAGAATTCCTATTTTTCATTCTTTCTTTTGTTTGTATATTTTCAGGTTACATTCGAGTTATAGCACCGAAAATCAATACAACGCCTTATGGTTTACGATGTTAAATAAAAAAAGTGTGGCATTATACGAACACATAAGATAAAACTTTCTCTAGAATGCTTTAACGATGTTTTAAGCCCTTATGTAGAAATCTGCCTTGTTGCGTCCATCTGATTCAAATCTGTAGGATTGTATGACATGGAAAATACCATTGATTACCTTAAAGCTTCAATTACTAAAATTTATTTTTAATCGTATATTTAAAAACTATCGTTACTTACAGAATGCAGTGCTGTGTTAGTCAGCTAGTAATCGGTATCGTTAGAGCATTTTTAAGAATATAAAAGATATAGGACTTATCCTATGTAAAGGGATTTGAGGGTTGGGAAATTTTTCATATAACGTTTGAACAATATCTGATTTAGGTATTAAGTTATGGCAATTTTCTGACTTTTCGTTTTTGAGTTATGCAGGAACTATGAAGATACACATATATTATGAACTTTCTTCTCTTTTAATTTTGGAAGATTCAATGGAACTCAAAAAGTACATTCGCTGTGAAACTTTATCGTATAGAAAAGTAGAAAACATACTTCAAATGCTACAAACATATACTTACAGGGTTGGGAAAATAAAACTGAAACCATCTTATTTTATATGATTGAGAAATAAATTATAAAACTTGAGCTGGAATTTTAGTGCGAATGGATGATAGCAGCATTACAAGGAGCATTTTCTTTATATAGCCACTGCAAACTAGGAAAGCTGGATTACCTAAGCTAAGATGGAGGATGGTGCATTGCAAGATATTAAGGTTAAAAATTAGAAGGACCAAGAAGTCTGGAGGACTATCCTCAAGAAGGTCAGGGTCCATAATGGGCTGTCGTGCCATGGTTGATAATTATGGAAAAGAATTTATGTTGACTATGCTTTCTTCAGCGTGTTTAGTTTCGTTGTTGTCGTTTCTTACAAATAGTTGGCAAAACGATTGCGTGTGCTGCTGTAAAGAGTTCTTTTTACAGTAAATAATATCACGATACTTCTCGAATATTTATTGTAGAGGCATACATATAAATGAATGATTATAAATATTATTCGTAGATAAATATACACTTCACCCAGTACCATATTTATGGGTATGTGACATTTATTTTTGGGGGTGCTTAAGGATAAACCTTTATTTCATTGATAAACTGAGGAATAACAACAGGAATTGCATCCGCACTGTCATCCATGAGGAATTGACGCGTATTTTTATAAACCTGCCAGTATGTGTACAGAAGTGTCTAGATGCAGGATGAGGGTACTTCCAACATTTATTATGAAGTAAATACAGGACACATTGATTTACCCAGGTTATTTCATTGAAATTGACCGCCTCCGTAGCGCAGTTGGTAGCGCGCTTGCCTCTGGGGCGGAGGACGACCCGGGTTCGATCCCCGGTACCAGCATGGGGATTTTATCCCCTCTGGGAGGTCTGGCATGGGGTGCACTCAGCCTCGTTAGGTCCCGGGGGGACCAATTGAGGAGCTACTTGATGGAGAAGTAGCGGCCCCAGGTCTAGAAGACCGCATAACTGGCCGGGAGGGCTCGGGGCGCTGACCACGTCCCACCCTCCAACCTCACCAATGACGCCTGTAGTGGGCAGAGGTGGGGGACGCAGGGGCTGGGTGGTAGGCCTTGGCCCCTTGTGGGCTGTCGCGCCGGGTTTAGGTTTAGGTTTTTATTTTATTGAAATTTATTTAAAATCAATGCGATAACAATCCTGCATTAAAGGAATGGGTAAAGAAAGAATATCAATTTAAAATTGCAAATTATAACCCCAAAAGGGAGCGAAATGTGGAAGATCAAGGAAAAGTGGTCCCAGGCATTGTGAAGAGGGAACGGGCTTAAGCCTGGAAGTGGGCATGATGATGACAATGACGACGGAAGCGTCGTTGACGTCGAATTTTTATCTGGGATACACACTTACTCTGTCTATATGCAACTGTCTGAGAAAGTAAAGTAATACAGCCATAGAAAAGGATATTGAAGGCAGATGAATGAGGCAATCGTGCGCACCTGGCGTACAGATGATCTCATCCACCCTCACGTCTACTATTGAGGCAGCAGTAAAACAAAGTGCTAACTACTGCAGTGCAATTCATTACCTGATGTAATCTTCAGACAATATAGTAAATAATGCCAAATGCGTGTCCTGAGGGCACTCTAAGGGAATAAAGTTCTGCATGGAATACGGAAAGCAAGGCGGGAAGCCACTGTTGGGTGAACGAGTAGGTACTCTGATATGGCGGAAGTGTAACTGCATTGCCCCGGGCTTATAGATGGCTCGACTTTGACGTGCGGAAGGAACCAGTTCTCTTGCATAGCCAAGATTTCTCTCCTGTGTTGATTAGCCACGTGTAGTCGGCTGCTGCTCGCACGAGCTTTAATTTCTTGCCCAACACATTTTTTATCGCTAACGCGGGACCTTTCTACAAACATGGCAAGAGATTTATGGGAGGGAATGCGGTGCAATCTTTTGTTGCTTGTTCGTGTTAATCACTCCTTGAGTTAACTAATTTTCAACATAAATAACGCCGACAGGTTGACTGATACCATGCAACCAATGGTTAAGTATTTCTTAACCTCTATTACTCCTCGAACGACCTGTTTGTCCACTCATACCACAATTGGAGCTCATACTATATCAGAAGTGTTTCAAGTTGGGTTTGCAATTACTTTTTCTTTCAGTTTCACTTCTTAAATCTTTTTTCCAAAATTATTTCATCTGAACTCAGCATTGTTTATATATCGAAGGGCAATTTCGTACTTATCACGTTAATTCGGATTTTGTACGTAAGACCCCGAGAGGAAGGGATGAGAGGATAGCATGCAACGGGCGGCCAGTGAGCCACAAGGAGACGCTCATCGAGGGCGGGTAGCTACAGGTTTACTAGTGGCTCTTCACTTCGACGAGAAGTTCGCGCACGAAGGCTGCCATCCCGGTTTCGACAGGTGCCCCCTAAGACAGACGACCGCAACGCCACCTCGGTACCGAGAACCTTATTTACAGAACGGAGTCATAACAGGAAATGGAGGAATTGGTAATTTTATTATCCTTTCCAGCAATCGCATGGTGACTCAGGGAAGGTCGCTCGTAGGCATCAAACCCACGGCCTCCCGAATACGAGCCTCACACGTTACTGCGGAGCCCTCTCGCTCGGTGAACGCAGCATTACTCAAGACCAGACATGGGGAAGAGGGGCGACAGGAATGAAATCAAGTATTTACCCCCTCCACATACTCCATCACCAAATACAGGCCACCTCACGTTTTCATTACAAACAAGGTACATAAGTTTCAAGGCAAAACCGAATAGAAACATGATATATTAGTTTTGTGATTACGTGACTGTGATTAGGTTACACACGTTTTCTTTTGACATAGCAAACACAAGACTTTATTTCTACTAGAAACACAAAGTACTTATGTTCCCATTCGATTTTGAAGTGCCTTTTTACCTTATTGAGCGACATTATTCCATCACTGGCACGGTTTGAGCGACTGGCCGATTCTCTGAGGTAGGCCTGATAGCTAACGAGTGTGTAGGAGAGTGGACGGGGTTAAATCTACGATGTAGGGGAAGTGACCCAATGACTCGCTCTCCCCATATATGCTCAAGACGAACATTTGGATACCCACCACTAGAATTTCCAATCTCTCCAAACCAAATAAATCCGTAGTACACGAAACATTTTTCTGTACAGTTTTCTCCCAAATACGAACTCTGAAGAAGCTTTTGAAATTATTTAAATATTATCATTTCTTAAATTTCCTAATATACTAACGGGTTACGTCGAATGTTGCAATATTGTAACACAACGAGTTACTTAAGCCTGGATGGAGGGTAAATATTCATTATGCATATTTGGAAAACCCTGAACTTAAATATCTTTTGTTTTGAGTTATGTTATTCACGGTAAGACGCGCACGCACATACATACAGACACACACACACACACACAAAATACACACACACAGACACAAATACACACATACACACGCCTTCTTCTTAAAAAAAGATCCTATTTTTGGATTCAGGGAGTCTCAAAACATATATTTCCGGTAAAATCTGAGTGAGGAACTTTTTGGGTGAAATACAACACTTCCTACTTACTGTTAGTGCACAGTACAAAAAGTAACGAATTACAGTAAATTAGAGAAACTCTTATGAATGTAACCTCTAACTCTTCTAACCTAGCTATCGCTAGCAAACTTGTAGGATCAACTGCTGCAACATCTGCCACCAAGAACTGCAACAAACAAAAATCTGACCAACAATTACCAGTTCGCTTCATTTGCTGTCAAAACTATGGGAGCCTGGAGTTGTGAGGCCAAATCATAAGTAATATTAAATAGTAAGGAACGTGGAATCCCTTAATGGCGATCCCCGTTTCACTGATCCCTTGGGACAAAGAATCAGTGTTCCCAATCAACGAGCGATGTCACCAGTGTAATGGGAACATTTCCTGATTCAACTAAGGCTATGAATGTAGTGCATCAGGAAGTTTTTGTCAAGAGTTTCAGAGAAATCATAATTCTGTACCAATACTGATATGGAATCAACCGAAACGTCGCAGCCACAGAACATTTTATGAACACGAACTGAACAGAACGCAGCAGCAGAACCAGTCTTTCCTCCCTTGCTTGAATTTGGGAACCTTTAATGTGGCGTAACCATTTTATCAATCACAGCGCTGTAAAACGACCAAAAAGTTAGGAGGTTTTTGCTAAAACTGCGGTAACAAGCTTTGATTCTGCATCGTCATTTCGCAGCTGAGAAAAACGGTGGATGAAACTGAGTAAATGAACTTCTTGTAATCAACACAACTCGGTTATTTTCTCAATAGGTATAAAATTGCACCGTGAGCTTAAACGAAACGCTATCAGGTACCGCAAGGAGCAAGAAATCCCCACTAAAGCTTTTATGGGTAATTAAAATGAATGAATATGCTTGTGGTTAATTAGTGTGTAAAGTTAATAACTGGCAAGGAGTCTATTTAAACGCACTACCCACAAAAACGAAAATACCTCACAGTGACTTGCTCAAAGTTTCGTCTATGTTGCTTTTGCGCGATATTTTAAGTCATGCCTGGGTTTTCAGGAACTTACATATACAATAAGATTTTAAATTAAGAAGTATTTTCATCTATAAGTGACAGATGTCTATAAATGTCCAGTGGTGGTAAGGTCATTCAGACTTGTAGTATGAACCTGAAGTGTTGCGCATTTATGGCAGAGTTACTTTTTGTGACTGAGAGAGATGACTCCTAGCCACTCTAGGGAGGATGCGGGTTCGGTTTCCGTTGAGAACCCACTTGAGCTTTTCGTAGTTTTCCCTGGTTGGTAGACGAATGTTTTGGTGGTTATTATCTCCCACGGTTTTCTTTCCATTATTTCGGTTTCCGTTTATGTTTCAAGCGCCCAGCAGTGGATGGGTGTGGAACTGTTAGGGACATCTGCGCGTCTCTGTGGCCTATCTACCTGCGACCTGTAGCCTCCTGTGTTCGACCACCTAAAACCTTCCTTTTGGGGCGTGGTAGCCACAATAGACGCAAGCAGGACACAGTGCCCGAGGTTGGTTATATAACTACACCTATACCGTTACATTCTAAACTACACTTTAAAAGAAAACACACCATCAATCTTGAGTGTAGTTTATTTATTTACTTATTTATTTTTTGTTGCTTAACGACGCTGTGAAGTGCCAGGATAACATCAGCGTCATCGGTATGCCGGAATTTCGTCCCGCAGGAGTTCTAAATGTATTGACATGGAACTGTCGTTTTAAGCACTCTTAAAAACCATTGGTCTGGGCCGGATTTGAATCAGTCCATAGCGTTTTATGAAGAATAACTCATGCAAAGTCAGAAAAAAAGAAAGGAGAAGAAAAAAAGATCTACACATTTTCAAACATGTTACCAAATTAAAAAAAAAAAAAAAAAAAAAAAAAAAAAAAAAAAAAAACTGAACAAGGAAAACTTCAAGCTAGGAGAACGGTGTGTTTTTCGAAACTTCTAATGTTATCAACGTTATTTGGCATAAATTGTACATTATAAAGAACTCTGCTTATTTCTGTTAGTAAGTTTATTTTCATATGATTTCCAAGTTAAATAAACCTTGATACGGATGGGAAGTATTTTAGATGCTATTGAAAGAAAGTATATAGGCACACTTATTATTTCTTATAGATATAATATAACAATAACTAATAAATAATAATAATAATAGTAATCATAATAATAACATTATTAATAATAATAATAATAATAATAATAATAATAATCATAATCATAATCATAATCATAATCATAATCATAATCATAATAATAATAATAATAATAATAATAATAATAATAATAATAATAATAATAATAATAATAATAATAATAATAATAATAATAATAATAATAATAATAATAATAATAATAATAATAATAATAATAATAATAATAATAATAATAATAATAATAATAATAATAATAATAATAATAATAATAATAATAATAATAATACATAAAAATATTCGTAACTAAATACGACCTTCATATTTATCTAAGTTATGTTGTTCTCTGTGTCTCTCTTCTACACACTTGTACACCTACATGCATTGGACTTTTCTTTGTTTCTTCATTTTCGTAAGATTGGATTCAGTAGGCTCCTAAGCATGCATTTTTGAAATCGCTATAGAAAACACCTGTAGGGAATATAATACGTCATGCAGAACTAATGTTTAAAATATCATACATTGATCCATAATGTTATTATATAAAATTTCGGCAAAGGTGTTTTTCATTTCTTTATTGGTTACCTGGCAATTATTTTGTTGAGCATTTTCACTCATTCTAAATATTCCAGACCACATTTTTGTCATGTTTCTTTGAAATACTTTACAAATGTACAAATATGCCATATATTGTCATACATCTCTATGCGATAATGAAGGTTAAAACTTACTGTTGTTTAAACAATAAGCAACTTTAAACTGCATTTGTTTAAACGTACTATAAATTAAAATACAATTTTATAGTACCTATCTACATATATAATCAGATTCATTGCGTGGAAAATTGAAAGGAAATTGACTTAAAAAGTTTATCCTATAAATAGCTTGGAATGGGACATTAAGAATATGTTTGAAGCTTAATCAAAACCATAAGTTGAAAATCAACGAAGTTGTTGCAATAAACGTTTTAAAGGCAATAGTGATGTAAGACAAGCTTCAGAAAAGACATTTTTAATTATACACCCACTTTGCAAACTTCAAAGTTCGCTACACTTTCAAATTAGAATTTCGTGTGAAAATAAATTCTTGAAAAAGGTATGAAGCCCATTATAGGATCACGTCCGTTTTCTCATTTCATGGATACTTTCATCCTTGCTAAGTGGGCAGTATCCGTGACAAAAATGCACATTTGCTTTATGCAATAGAGATAACGGTTTCCGCTTTGATGTTAGGCGAAAGTAACGATGATACACCAGCATAACAAAAGATTTATCCTTCAGGCATATTTACATCATTTTCTCGGTTCTTCCTTCCGTTGCCGCAGGCAAAGAAGGTGAAAGTACCTAGGAGATTCGATACAGATTCGAATGTTCAAGCTGCGATACGAGATTTAGTATTCCTTTCAAGAAACTTTCTGACCCAAATGAAATCGGGCTAAATAACTATTCAGAGATAGTTATCCTCTAGGTCATTAACTTTTTTGAATAATTTTGCACCAACTTTAAATAATTTGGATGTGAAAGTAAGAAATCAATCGGTCAATTAATTAATCAATGAATCTCCTGTTTTTCCTCATGAGTAGCATGGGCATTTAAAGCTATTTTCACCTTCCCCGTATGGAGGACTTAAACTTTCTAGGACTTACAAGCAATTGCCTAGGATCAGATGTTTGTCGGAGGGCATACCGGACATAGTGAAGACCTGGAAGCGGGTGGTCAGCCCAGCGCCAGGTATGGGTGTGGGGAAGAGGATGATATGAATTGCAAACGAAATGGATGAATGAAAATACGATGATGGAACAGTTGCTGGAACGAGTGGCGGCAAAACCACAGAACCCGAAGAAAACCCGTTCAGACGCCACTTCGTCCACCACGAATACCACTTGTGGGTCCCTGCGATCTCGCCCGGGCCGCCTCGGTGATAGGCGAACGGTCTAACCGCTCGGCCACGGCGCCGCCCAAGGTATTATTCGTTCGCCTCTTATTTCTGACCAGCTTCTTCACTCATACCGATTTTTCTTCTTTGATAATTTCTTTGTTAACTGGATATATCTTCATTTACATGTGTTTCTTGATCTGTGTCTACTATCCTAGGGATTCCATTCTTTCCAATGATGTATCTTCCTTTCTTAATGCGTGTCCCATCCAACCCTGTTTTCGTTATTTCTTTTAAACTTCTATTCTGATTTCTTTTTGAATTACTAATTTTAGTTTTAGTACGCCTTGATACAACGTTATACTTCCAAATTAGATATGAGACAAAGCACCATTTACCTTGTTCATTCTGTTCTTAGCATCTTCAAGAACTCAACCACCCTTATAAGTTACACTACTTTGACAGATAAATTCTTGAACAGCATTGGTATTTACATTATTTTAATTGCTTTCTTTACTCATATAAAATTCTATACTTTAACTAATTAAATTTGTTTAAGTTTTAAAATTTCGTCATTCTCTTATAGTTTATCAATAATACAAAAGTCATTCAGAATAAAGTGGACTTCACAGGTTAATTGCAAAGAAGATATACATTTTATCTGTTATGCAAGTTTCTTAAACATGCAGTTTTCATGAAATATTTTAGAGGCATTTTTATAAAATAAAAAGCAAAGAAAGCTTTCTATTTAAAGGGTAGTTTGGGTTGGGGAAATTGCCTTGAAAATCTTCGTGTAACATCCTCGTAAGATGTTGAACATATATTCAAGTTTGGTATATAACCATAGCTTTTGTTTTTGAGGTAAGGTGTTCAGAGACTGACAAATATGTCCGCCCGCGAACTTTATGCCTTTTTTTTTTATTCAGAGTGCCTCAAAACACACATTTCTAGTGAAATCTAGGTATCCAATTTTGGATGGAATTCAATGCGTCTTCTATTTATTATTACGTAATAGAGAAAGTAATAATGGAAGGTTATGTTAATTTTATTACTTCCTCACTGTTAAATCTATCGATATAATCAAACTGTCTAACGATGTTACCACACATCTGTCCTTATAACACTTTTATTACCGTTAACTGGTAGGGATTGCTTTCACTTAGGATTCAAGTGAACAATGTATGTACCTACATAAGAGTGAGATATTGTAGCAATACTCGATGTCCTTCATACGACATTCTTTCGGTGACTTCCAACGTGTCCAATGGCAACGGCTTAAGATGCAACCTCATAACTCTAGAAAACCCGTTGAGTGGTTTGCAGGACACTTTGTATGCATGGAGGCTCTATCAATGTAATTAAATATGCGTGGTTATTAGCTTTCTCCCAAACCATACATCAAGTTGTGCTACGTGGTAACTGCATGATGGCCCTCTCTCAATCCGAGAACCGCAGCAGCACAGATCACTTCTGTCACTTAACCACTCTTTTAAGGTTTAGAACACAGATTTTGAATAAACCAAATGATACCAAATGGTAAACACGATGTAAGACAGAGTAACCGAGTGAGTTGGCCCCGCGGTAACGCGTGAGGCTCCAATTCGCGAGGTCCCGGCTTCAATTCCCGTAGTGGCGCAACGAAAACTTGCCAACGAGAGCTTTGCGAAACTGCGACACTACTCGGGTTACTTTGCTCGATTGAAAGTTATATGTCATTTCCCCTCCTTGCATTATACTCGCCGGTTCTACTGTCTGCTCTTCGTCTACTTATTCATTGCAATAAGCACACCTCGAGACGTTGTTAGATAATGGAGCCGTATTAGGGATATATTACAACAGACGTAACGGTATGGTACAATACGTTTACGAAAATAGCATTCTGCGCATCCTGCAGATTGGTAAGCTTTCGCTGTGTAAGGTCTAGCCGAATGCTGAGGTGTATTCTCAACTACTGTGATTTCCTTTCCATCATTCACGTTTCCTTCGGATGTTTCCAGTGTGCTTCTAGGTTCCGTGGCGTGTGGCGGTACCCGAAGTTGGTGCGGATGTTTGCTCAAAGGAAAGAATACTCCCCCTGGACGCTAGAGGGTTACCTGAAAATTGAGTGAAAGTAAAAAATTCAATTTTTTCGAGTTATTATATAGATAGTTGTGTTTTTGAGATATATGAAAATTCACTGCTCCTCTTTCGGGTGAGCACTGGAGAAATGAAAATGTGACTTGTTAATGAGGGTATTTGTCAGCAGCAATCAGCTATGGCTAACACAAAATTTAAATGCGGGTGGCTCAACTGAACATCCAATCATAGGCTTGCCACGCCTTGCTACACGCTGTGAAATCACGCTGTAAAGTTGGGGAGGTAAATACCATTTACACCACTAAATTTATTTGCACAATAGAAAAGAGAATAGTAATGGTCAACTATCAGCCGCCATTAAATTTTGTCTCTGTCATGGATATGTTGAAAGAAATGCCTATGCAATGGCATATGATGACACAGTGCAGTATGCGCATTTTAGCAGAAGAGGAAGAGGTATGAAAATGCAAGACAAGGTAGAGAATAACAGAAATGCTTCCACAGAAATAAAATTTATCACTGCCAGCTGTTCAAAAGCAGTATCAGGGTCGACCATGTTTGCTTCTGCGATCTGCTGATCTAATAGTCTAGTCAGTCAACAACTGAAGGTGGCATGACTGGTTGCCCTGGAGGACTTATGTTTAAATTTTGCGTTAAAATAAAAGGAAGTAAAGACTGTAAGATTCAATGGTGAAATTCAGCTGTCAAATATGATTACACCTACTGCTTTGTTGCAACAATAAATATGCATACATACCTAACTGCAGTAAAACATGCAAAACATATATAGTGCATGAATTTCAACTTCCCACGCATGATAGCACGAACGGGTATTGGATAAAATCAGCTGCCGAAAAAACTTTTTGTTTGATTATGCCACCGTTTCCCAGACTTTACATTGAAACATAAAATGCCAATTAACGATTCTCTGCTAAACCATTGAGCAGTTTACGTTTATATGCTGATGACCAAATTTAACAAAGAAAATATATGTAACTGAACGAGTTTATTTGGTATGTTAGTATAATTTTGTTAACAAAATAATCTTACTTCTGCGTTCAGTGTTGATGTGGTGCATCTAAGTTTGCTTAACTGATAGCCGGTATTTCAGTAGTTATAGATGCTAGCAGACATTTGAGTTGGTGGCCAGTGGCTTGTTACATTGCCCATTTTGTGTTCAGGGATACCTTTTGAGGTCCTTAGCCCATCACGAATTTAAGTACATCTTCATGTTTTCTCTGTTTACAACCACACTTTCTTTTATCGTACCAATTTATGCGGTGCTTAACAGAAGAAAACACTTACTGGGAGGAAGCAGTTTACAAAGGGAAATTTAAATTCACTGTTCTGGCAGTTATGAGTCATTGGTTTAACTTCTTTTTTGAATGCATTATCTCTCGCGCTAAAAGAAATAGCACCTCACGGATCTGTGTATAATTTACAAGCAATTGAACTATCAAAGAAGTACAAAAGTGTGAAAATTATTAGACTCAAAGCAACTTTTTGGTTATTCTCCAAGATATTGAACCTTTAGTGTAATAAATGCCTATATTATTTTCCACCAAACTTAATTAGATGACTACCTATACGAAAAGGTAAAGCAAAACCACAGATTTAACTTAATATGACGTACTACTAAAGAGAAGGAGATATTTGTTCTTCAAGAAAATAAGTTTGCCAAAAATAGAGATGACTGTTTTTAGTAATTCTGCACCTCGTTGTTGTTGATGTTGTAGTGTTTAACACCCTCTTTTACTACTACGGCATCGCAGGCGGTGACAGTGATGACACATGGAATGAAGATGGAGCACCGGTGGAATGACATGGCGGGGGAAACCGGAGCACCCGGAGAAAACCCGCCCTGACGCCGCTTCGTCCACCACGAATACCACATGCGGGTCCCTGGGATCGAACCCGGGCCGCCTAGGTGGTAGGCGAGCGCGCTAACCGCTCTGCACCTCGTTTATTATCTGCGAAACTTCAAGAGTATTATCTTGAAATTAACTAATAGATCCCTGCTTGTTCTATGATATGTACCTTACTTTTTCTATGTAAACCAGGCATGGGCAAAATCAGCCTTGCTGGCCCACTCCCCTGAAACACGTTTTTTCCTCACACCACCGACCATCTCTTCCCTGTACTGCTGTTCAGGTTCCAAAACGCCTCATTCAGTGGCGAGTATGGCTGTTTCATGAAGAGTGGTAGATATGCGGATTTCAATTTGAAAATATAAAGCGTTGCAATATCAAACGCAACTTTTATCAGAAACATAAATCAAACTTTGGTGATCTTACAGGTATTTATTTACAGTTTCAAAAGGTGCTTTTTGAATACCCGTATTTGTAAACATAAAAATGGGACGATATGAATCCACTGTTTAATGGATTAGTTTCTTATTAGTTTGTTTAACATGTATTTCGTGTTTCAAAGTTTGAACATAATATTAAGTTTAAAACCAAAGAATTTATGTTGATCAAATAGTTTTAAAATATTTTTAAGGCTAAATAGCAATATAACTTTAGTGCTTTATTTATTGTGAAAGAAAAACAATTTAATCTGTTAATCATAACGCAGCGTAAGGATATTACGTGCATAAGATAAAGGAGGGTTATAAACTTGAAGATTATGTTATTTGCCTAACCACATTAGGTGGCTGTAATAATTACTGTGTGCAAAATATGTTTAATATAAACAAAAGTCAATAACACCGTAGAAATTATTACTACCACGCAGGTGGAGCCAACCCACCACTGCACTCCTATCTAAACAACCTCAATCACTCGGCAAGAGAATGTGGGGTGGGTAAGGCAAGTTCAATCGCTACCTCTCTTCTCGTGCCCTTGCCTGATGTAAACTTTTGAGGTCATGGATTGGAAAACCGATATTTCACATTGAATACATACAAAATTTCACACTGACAACATATTTAAATAGGATAAACTGAAGGCTCGAATTGTTTGAACAGAATTTATTACTTACAACAAAATGTGTTCTCAATTTTTGTGTAAATAGGAGTTTAAGGAATAATTGTCACACAATTTGTAATTTGTCAATGAAATCATATTCTTTAAGACATTCTATCACAGATATAAACAAATAAAAAATATGATGGTTGCACTCACATACCGTTCTCTACTCATTCTCATACAACTTATAAACTTATAAACGCTTATTCTACTACGTACTTCATGTTAATCGAGAAAAAAATATTTTCAGAAATTGTGTTAAGGCATATTGTCTTACAGGTACAAAGGGATATGGGTGGAACAGTGGTCTAGGGGCAACACGCTACCATCTTTTTTCTGAGGTCGCGGGTAAACCTGACGGAGGATGATGGATTTTTTCGGGGTAAAATTCTTAGCATGGCTTCCTTCGGAAGGGAAGTAAAGCCAGTGGTTCCATATCGTTGATTTATGACACGTAAAACCTGAAGACTGATAGAGAACTGATAAGAATTTAAGCGGTCTTTCATGCCCAATATGAAAAGAACCCTTCGAAACATAGCAATCAAAGACCTTACATAAATAGAAAATCAATCATAACAGGATGATTAGGAAATACAGAATGCTTTAAACAATAGACAAACCTTCCAAGAGTGTGTCGATATGTAATGGCTTTGAAATTCTGTTCTATTTTCATGGAGGAGGGGGAATAACAGCATCATTTTTAAGAAAAGTGAAAACGGAAACAAGAGATATTTTTTTAGTTAACCATTTCCGAAATATTCCTTGTTATTAGTTTGCTTTTTAAAATACTTATACTTTTCTAAAAAGGAAGCTGTTGTTTCCCCCCGCTTTTTCTTCTCTCTTGGCCATGCAAATAAATCAGAAAAAATATTTTTAAGTCATATTCATGGATTACTGTTTTCCATGAATTACTTTTGCACAAGTGGTAAATGTATTTAAGAGAAAGATAAAATCCTAGTACACAAATATGTAGTCCTCAAAAATGAATGTAATACGTAGAATTTTTATCGTATATCTCTTATGGTTTAAGAAAACTCCTACCAAATAAATAGAGCTTCACAGGTTATTCCTAGAAAATTCAAGACATATATGTTTTATCTGTCATGTATCTTAAATTTTAATTACGAAATTTAAGAGCAATTTTAAACAAAATCAAATGTTTCGAAAAATTTTCTTAAAAAGGGTAGTTGATGGGGGGTATTCTTGGAAAACATCGTTTGGGAGATACTGAACTTGCATAAATACCAAGTTTGGCATTTATCCTACACTTCGGCTTTGAGTTATGCTCCTCAAAGACAGACATGTGGATCTTTTTCTAAAATTAATTTGTTCTTTTTTGTTCAGTGGCTTCAAAACATATCTCTGGTGAAATTCCGACATCGAGTTCTTGGGTGGAAGACAATACTCAGTCTCTGGGCAACATAACTCAAAAACGAAAAGTCGGTTAGAAACTAAGTAGGTATTTAACTTCAATGCCTTTCTAGGGTGTGAAAGGAAGATTTTGAAGAAAATTCTGCCACCCTAAACTACCCTCACATGAAAATGTTTAGAAAATGTTGACTTTCTCGAAAAGGCTGTAACGATTTTGATTAAAATGCCATAGTACGTTTAAGATATTTTTATGACAAATGAAATTTATATTTTGAATTTTCTGGCTATAGCCCATGTAATCCTGTTTGACTTTTGCATAACTAGTAAACCGTAAGAGATAGACCAAATCTTACTATACAAAACTGTAGATCTTACTAAAAACACAATTTATCTCCAAATAATTTTTTTTTGTACAGTGAACCATTTCGGAGATATTCCTTGTTATTTGTGCTACTTTCGGAAAACTTGAACTTTGGTCAAATGGAACATCGTTATTCATTTTTTATGTTAGCCGTGCAAATAGAACGGAATTGTATATCTTTAAAATATTTGACTGTCGCTCAAAGCCTGCTGTGTTCCCATGTCCCCATACACCTACAAGGAAATAAATTTCTGCAAATGTTTATCACAACTAACACGAAGAGTTTCTAAGAATGGTTAGTACAAGAGTAGAAAAAATCATGTGAGTGGAACACATCAGCGCTATATATCACCTTTGCAGCATAAAAATATAAAATTAGCTCTCCATGTAACTAATCCCAGGCGAGTTGTCAAAAATAGAAGTAAATGCCAAGGTCGGAGAGGAATACCTTGTGAAGTTCAATAAGATTGTAACAGCACGTGGTACGCCACGAATTCCTTACGTTACTGAAGCCCCATCCGAATAAGTGTAATACTTTAATCCAATTTACACCGATGTCTCCCCTCTCGTGCAACTTCATACTACAGTGTTATGGTCAGTATACTCGCTGAGATTCTTCAAGAAGGTGCTCACTCACTCTATGAGTGCGGAAACAAGTTGTCATTTGTCTACAGAAATGAAGTAAACCGTTGTCTAGGTTACAACAAATATGCATATCTGTGTTTGTTAAACATGAGAAGCTCCGAAGGGAATTAAGTTCAGTGTAAATGCGTGCACTGCTTCTTCATTTGAATGCATAAATCCGTGTTACTATCTTGAGCAGCAATTATATAAACCATGAACGCTTTTCTGGACTGTTATTTTGACCAAGTATTTTGTAATCTCGATCGTGCTAGTTTGATGGCACGATACAAGCGGCGACAGTTGGTGATTTACCTCAATACTATTATAGAAGGATGTGTCCGTGGTGGTGACTGTGATAGAGAAACTGCAGTCAAAATGGCTGTATCTGCCGCCATACGTTATCACTCTGCCACTCGCAGCTCTAATGGTGCAGTTTGCCTTATGGGGAAGTACCACAATATCCTCTACGTGGCTGCCAAGCTGTGTTACGATTGGCGTCTTTCAGAAACGGACATAGTTGTCGAGCTTCTAGACGGAATCTTCAGCTGCGAGCATTCGTTTGAACGTCTGTTTGTGGGTGCGATATTCGGTACTCGAGTGACCAACATAATATCCGGATGGAAGAGTGACTTCGAGAACTGTGAGGAAAATGTCGATGCAATGCATTATTTCTTGGAGCACGCGACAAAAGCGAAGTTGGAGTACTCGTACCCTCACCTTTCAGGGAAGACGAGGTTGGTGGACGTTCCTATGGAATCTTATGGACGCTCTCAGCCACTGAGAGTAGCAATGCAGATGTTCAAGGCCGACGTCATCTTACTGCTGCTCCGGTTCGGCGCGAACATCTCCGTGAATAGCAATGAAGATGAAGCCCCCACAGCACCTCTGGTGAGGCAGTTGAACTCGTTGATTGCTGCCAACCGCACCCTGAGTCCCGACTCCGAGCCCATCATGTGCCTCAGGATACTTCTGAGGGCAGTACCTACAGCATCGGTGATGCCAGAGGCTCCAGATGAATCTGCAACCTGTGCAGAAAGGAGACAGTTCGTTCTGGGCCTCACGAATGTTAACACAATGTACTTCTACCCAAAGTTGAGAGAGGATGGACTGATCCCACCGTCACGTTCTGGGATCACCCCACCTGAATTAAAACACATTTGTCGTTGTGTGATAAGGGAATCTTTGAGAAAGGCCTGGCAGTTACCCTATGGAATAAGAGAGTTGAGAATACCCACATCACTCCATGACTACTTGGATCTTCTGGAAGACTGATCAAACTGCCATTATCAACCAAATAAACTGGTAAATTACAGGACTATAGGCTGTTAGGGTACACTTGAAAGAACATGTCTGCCAACAGATGCCTACAACTTCTGCATTTTTAATTTTTCTACTACTTACCAATAGCAAGTAGAGGAAGTTTGTGTTCCGCCCATTAATTCCATACAGATTCTATTTGTGTCAGCCTCAACAAAAACCTCTCCCCAAAGAATTTTTAAATGGAAACATTTTCGAAGTGTTATTCATTTTCTCAAAATGACTTCACTGTTTTAGTAAAATAACATACTGACATTTGCAAGGTTAATAAAACTTATAATTTTAATTTTCTGTGCATAGCTGCTTTTGTATAACTGGTTAATCATAGGAAATAAACAAAAACTTACTGTACAAATGTCTAGAGCTCAATGGAATATATAATTTATGTCAAATAATATTCTGAAGCAAAATTGTTTTAGAAAAATTTTTGTCATGCAACATCTGCAAAGCAATAATGATGGACGATTTTTGATCAAATGTGGTTAAAAGCATGTTATATAATTCATATCCCCTTCCCCTACTTGGGTTTATCCACTTAAATTATATAAACATTGGCGTTTTGTTTTTCATATTGTACATGTTACCACATTCTTACTGCTTAATTTGAGGTTATTTTTGTCAAAATACACCATGAGGGTCACGTGAAGTGTAATGTTAAAAAAAAAAGTGACAGACAAATGTGACTCAACTTTTTAGGTTTGATGAATACAACTTTGTACCAGCATTCGTTATGTTCTAAATATAGAGCATTTTTCAGAATGTTTATTTTAGATCTGGTCATAATTAAGCTTTCGAATCCGACGGGCGGGAATAGTGCAGCATTGTCATTGTAGGTGGCGATTATGCCAATCGAAGATAGTGATGTTGCCAACCTATGCATGAAAAACGAAGCGATATGTTATTGATCCGCGTAATGGGAAAGAAGTGTTTGTGAAATAAGTAGTAAGTGAAATGAAATGGTGTGAATCAGTAACCTAAGCTTATGTAAATAGTGTAGCAATTGTAATGATTGTTGGTGTAACCGCTGCTTGCGAGTTAACGTGAGCTTATAGAATATTAAAACATTTTAAAAAGGCAATTAAACCTAACCTGACCATCCGTGAATGAGAAAAGTAAGCTAATGCAGTAAATCAGAAATAGCCTTATAGTATGCACCTCGCTTTGCTCGCGTGCTTTGATGTAACCCTGGTTGCTAAGCAGTACCAGTAGTAGTGCGATACAGCCATTCAAGTGGATTTCATTACTGTGTTTGGATTGGCAGTGATGGAAAATGACGTCGTTTGTTGACATTTTAACATGATTTCAGTTGCTAAGCAACATTTGAGGTCTTCAAAAGTATTTAGATAAGGTTCTGTCACAAATTGTGATTTTCAAGGGAAAGCAAGTTAACTGTGCAATCTGTGGTCAAGTTGGTGTTATACAGAGGAAACGAAGATATTGGAATAATATATAGAAACCTGGTGCACGTGTTCGTAGTGCAGTGCTCGTGACTAACTAGTGTGCTTGTGTTTCAAGTCACAGGATTGTGGTGCCATACAAAGTGCATTTTATTTACAGTGCACGTACTTTTGATCTTGTCGTTTCATCTTGTCTTCTTTAATAATTTAAATATATTGATACGGTCAGGTGCCGACATTTAAGTGTTCCTCGGTGCCGGGAGGGATCCCACACTACTCGCCGGCCGATGGACGAGCTATCGTTCCCGGACTCGGACAAAGAAATGGCTGAAGCCGAAGCTCCGGTTTTGCCGGTTTCGGAAACTACTGCTAGCCTCCCGAATCCCGTTAAGGAAAAACTCTTATATTCGTTTAATGATTTAGCTCCATTTTTAGTAGTCATTACAAGTAGTAAGGGTGATATAGCTTCTCTACACCCATTGAAGCTCGGTAAACTTCTCTTTGAAAAATATGCGAAATATCATATCTCTAAATTACAAAAAGCTGGAACAAATCGATTTGAAATTTATTTTGAAAAGTATTCCGAGGCGAATGCATTTTTGCTATCCGGTTTCGACTCTGAGAATAATATGCGCTCTTTCATTCCTCAACATTACATTGAGACGAAGGGTATTATAAGAAATGTGGACACTGACATTACTGAGCAGGAGATTATGGAATTTGGAAATACAGAATCTAATACCCCCATTCACCATGTTTACCGATTCAAGCGCAAAGAAGTAACCCCGCAGGGTGAAACTGTATACCACCCTACACAGACTTGTGTCATTACTTTCCGAAGTCAAACCCTTCCTCGTTCTTTCCGACTATATTACAGCTCTTTTAAAATTACCCCTTATATCAGCCGCGTGATGCAGTGTTACAACTGTGCCAAATATGGACATTCGGCTAAAGCTTGTCGTAGCAATACAGTATGCTTTAAGTGTGCCGAATCACATACCACATCATCTTGCACATCAAATAACCTACGATGTGTACACTGCAAGCTTGCACATCCGGCAAATGCAAAAACTTGCCTTATCCGCCTTAGAGAGGAAGCAGTCCTGAAACGTGTCGCCGAGCTCCGGGTCACGCGCTACGAAGCTCTGGCGATGCTTAGGGGGTCTTCCTCGTTTGCCGATAAAGTGCGAGAAAATGCTCCACGTACAGAACGACCCGGGGAGACAACGCCGACACCCCAGACTCTAACGTTGACTAAACAGAAACGTCTGGCTGGAGGAGGGACCGGTGCCCCCCCGCCCCCTGTCGCCGAAAAATCCTCGCCATACTTTAGCACTTCCAAACGTGCTCGCCTGGCTCAAGAGCCGCCTCCGAAGCGCGCATTCCCCCACTCCTCTGGTCGCCTACCTCAGGCAGGCCCCTCTCAACCTGTATATGCTTCTCAAACCCCGAGTGCTCCTTTGAGCTCATTCACATTCCAAGCGGAGGCTCCCGCCAACAAACCTCACGTTGTAACACAACTAGTAGACAGTTTCGCATTTCGCCGACAACTCGAAGCTCTACGTCTCTTAGTGGAAACAGAAGAGTCGAACTGGGTCGAACAGGCAGGGCGTATTCTCGCGGGCCTGATCCAGGCACAGACGCTTCAGTATGCCTCCTAATTGCCCCATGGACAAGCCACTATCTATACTCCAGTGGAACGCACGTAGCATCCGCTCTAAACGGGCGGAACTCCAACAGTACCTGGCTAATAAATATGTTGATTTGGTACTTATTTCAGAATCCTGGCTAGCGCCACACCACACATTTCGCTGGACTCCTCACCGGATTATTAGGCACGATCGTAACCGGGAGGGGGGAGGTCTACTCCTCCTACTTCATCCCTCCCTTACTATTCTTTCCGTCCAGAAAATATCTAGTTTTGATGAACAATTTCAAGCAGTGCTGTTACAACTTCCTCAACTGCAGATCCTCACGGTTTACAATGCTCCGGCACACCATATATCGCAAACCTTTTGGAACTCCCACGTTCTGCTTAAACCCCATCTACCAACCATCATATGTGGCGACTTTAACCTCGGACTCACACCACAGCAGATACGGGACGGTGCACACACGCACCGGATGCTACACTTCTTGGCTTCTTCCCGTCTCCTGCTTCTGAATACCGATGACCCTACGCGCTATGGGCCACCTCCCCAACGTCCGACGTCTCCCGATCTTACGTTTATCTCTGACTCACTCTGGCCACAATCTACTTGGAGGGTGGATCTTGACAGCCTCGGCAGTGACCACAGGCCCATACTACTGCAAATTTCTCCGCTTGGTCCGGCTCAACGCCTTCGCCATATCCCAATACGCCCGCAAATACAAGACTGGAACCAATTCACGCAGGACCTGGATAGTGCCTTTCTTCAAATCACTTCCACACAACTAGCCTCTAATCCCCTCGACCTATTGGATGCCACGCTAAACACTACCCTCCCTAAATACTACCCCAAATCTCGTCAGTATGCCTTGACACGAACTGCGAAGCCTCAGTGGTGGACACCGGAGTGCTCTGCGGCAGTAGCTAAACGGCGCCAGGCCCTGCGACAGTACAAAGAATCTCCTACCAGATCCCTCTACTTGGCCACGCAACGACAATATGCCCAAACTCGACGGATTCTACAACAGGCGAAGCGCCTCGGATGGAGGAATTACTGTTCTAACCTCGCACCCCACGTCTCATCCTGTGAGATATGGCGTAAACTTCGATGGTTCACGTCGCGTGTTCGGGGACCAATGTCTCCCATAGAATATAACCCTGAGCTACAACAGGAATTTTTATGCTCCGTAACCCCAGATTACGCAGCCGAGAAACCGGAGGTGGAGGACACAACTGACAGTTGTGTGGAGTGTATTCCTGGGAGACGAGAGTTGATTTCCGCAGTGACGATCGAAGAACTAAAAATGGCTCTCCAACGACACAACCACTCTTCCACGCCGGGTCCAGACGGTATTTCCTATGACATGATTCGTCATTTTCCAAGCAAACTTCTACACCTACTTACAGAATGCTATTCGCACATCCTGACCACAGGAACGATTCCCGGAGGTTGGAACACATTTTATGTGATCCCTATCCTCAAACCGGGCAAGTCGGGCGACGAAGCAGCACACTATAGACCGATAGTGCTCGCCTCCGTACTGCGCAAGCTGTTAGAGCAAATATTGGTCTCGCGGCTATCCTTCTACCTTGAACGCGTTGGTCTTTGGCCAAAGGGACAGTATGGCTTTCGTAAGAGTTTCTCTACTACGCATAATCTGGTACAACTTACACACGACGTTCGAGTCTCGTGGCATCAGAACCAAGGGGTTTTAGCCCACTTTTTAGACATATTACATGCCTATGATTCTGTGTCTGTTGGCCCATTAATCCAAGGATTACGTCACTTTGCCTTCCCATCTTCCCTACTTACACTTTTTATCAACCTCCTGTCAAATCGCTGCATTTACCTTCATCCTCGCTATACGTTACAATCCCCACTTTTTTGTTCCCAAGGTCTCCCCCAGGGCACGTCCCTCAGTCCTCTCCTTTTTATCCTTTACATTCACACATTAAGTACATTACCATTTAAGCATAGCCAACTACTTTTATATGCCGACGACTTAGTCTTATATTCCCAAACCCCTCTACATACTGTGAGTCACTCTCCGACCACCCTTCAGGACGATTTAGACCTCCTTCTTGGCAAGCTCAAAGACCTTGGCCTGACGGTTCACCCTGACAAGTGCGTATCGATTTTCTTTAAACGCGGTCCACCTCTGCTACATGCTAATATGACCATTGGGGAAAATCCGCTGCCTTTAGCTCGATCCGTCAAATTTCTTGGGTTACACCTGGACCATAACCTGAGTTGGAAATCGCAGGCGATACACCTGCACTCATCCCTCTTGGCTTCTAGTACCCTGTTCCGCTACTTGCAAGGCCGTAGCTGGGGAGCACACCCCCAGAGTCTATACAACATTTTCTTATCTTTATGTCAGGCAAAATTAGACTACGGCTTGATAGTCATTACTCATCTTCCTAAGGTGTGGCAGAGGAAAATAGACTCGGTCCTATACCGCATTGGCAAAGCCATACTTGGGGTAGGGGGCAAACCTTCTATGAATAAGGTTTTCAAGGAGCTGGGAATGCAGCCTCTTCTGCATAGGCAGGTGGTTCTTGCAGTCCGATTTATAGCCAAACTATTTCAATATCGAGAAACGCCATTGTACGCGAAACTCCTGTTAAGTACACGCTTACCACTTTACCAAGTAGTTGCTTCCACACGCCATCCGTTGGTTTACTTAATAGTATTTCGGAAATGCCAAGAATTAGAGGGCATGCCCAGTTTCCCCCAGGTTACCGATATACTTAGTAGACTACTTAGTCCACCAACCACAGGCGACTCTTCTGACTGCCGATCTGCATCGCGGGGACCCGTCTACTCCACAACGGTTCCACCACTTCATGTCCCAACACAAGGCATCCATGACTCAACCATTTTTCCACCTATATACCGACGGCTCCGTTACCCCAACAGGTGCGGGAGCGGCGTTCATAAATTGGACAACACTAACGTCGGCACGAGTTTCTCTCCCTGCGGGGTTCTGCAATTATTTTGCTGAGATTTATGCCCTCTACCAAGCTCTACGATCTACTCTTGGAATTTCCAACTCCACGATCCTGTTTTGTTCAGACTCTTTGAGTGCCCTCCGAAGCATCAGCTCACCCAGTATGCATCCGGGGATGGATTGGTGGGAGGTGATGTGTCGACTAGAAATCTCAAAACACTTTAACCGCAGCAATACAATTCAATTCTTGTGGGTCCCGGGACATGCAAATATTTCGGGCAACGAAACCGCAGACCGCCTGGCTAGAGAGGCGGCTCATCTCCCCGCACCGATGGAACCGATAACCCTCCCTTGGAGAGATGCTGCACGGCTTATATATAACCACGTGGTTTCACACCTCTCTAACTATCCCGACGCACCTCCCCTAACGGAGTGCTACCCATGGTTTAAGAAATCCACTCTCAGTAGAGCTGCAATCTCATTGATCTCAAAACTCCGATTAGGAGTCGCCGTTACACCGGCCTACCTATTTAAAATCCGCCAAAGAGCCTCTCCAAATTGTGATTGTGGTGCCTACGGTGATATCAACCACATCTTTCTTAATTGCCCCTCACACGCACTCCCAGTTACGCAATTTATCAGCAGACTAGCCAAGCGTTATGGAAATGGCCCATGGAATATTTCCTCCCTGGTATATAGTGCGGATACCGATTTGCCACGGCTACTACTTCGCCATCTCGTTAACTGCAAAATGAAACTATGATCTGTGCTCCGATCCTCCTTTAGTGATGCAACGTTTTTCTCAGTTCTCCTACATATTTCGATTCGACGCAGACATCGATTACTCCTGCCAGGAGTGTGATAGTGCGTCCAAAAAAAAAAAAAACCCCAACAACAACAACAACATGATTTTCGTATGGAACAAATTTGGGCTAAAAAGCTAATATGGGGTTATTGCCGCCTTCGGAAGTGCTGAAATGTTATCCAAAACACGATTTAAATGTATTGTAATGATTTTTAAGTGATTTTGTTGCTGATAGATTTGTCCGTCTGACTCGGAAGTTTGTCGAATAATCATGCTTGCTTCATGTTGCTTTTCTATAAAACCAGTGAACATTGTATTGTGAATCTTGACAAATGCAATCTCAACAGAATAACAATGAAAACTTTGAAACAGAATTTAGACCCCATTAGTAGAAGTGTTGATGTTATTTTTAAGGTAAATTTAAAAAATATAGTATTTTGTGTTATAAATTCAGAAATATCCATTTTATTAAAAATCCTGCTCACCAGCCTTTGGATACTAAATCTTTAAAGCAATTTGGTGAGTTTGATTGCAACATCTTTAATAAAGCTCGCTAAGCAATAAAATTCCTATTTTGAATTGTGATACCTTTGGTGAATGCTGTTTGAAAAAGTGTTTGCACTAAATATTTGTTTGAATGTGTTATGTACATATATCTGAAATTTTAGTTTGCAATCTAATGATCACCGATAGCTCCAGGTGAAATATTTTAATGTGACAGCTCTTTCTCTGTGATTTTTAAAATAATAGAAACCAGAACATGCCTTCATTCTGAATAATTTTTGTAACACTATCTGACTATAAAACACATAACACCTGTAAAAGCACATAACTTAAGCTAAACATATTTTTGTGGCATTAACCATTTCCTGAATATTCCTGATTATTGGTTGGAATTTATACATACTTATAATACTTTCAAGTAGTAAGTCACTATTTGTTTTTTCTCGTAGTCATCATAGAGCATTATCTTTGGACCTACAACGACATGTGTAATAAAGTCATTTATGCGAACGCCTTCGATTTAAAATGAAGCAGATAGAATAATACGCTTTTGAAAGAATAGTTTGTGGTAGAGTAGGTAGGGGTCATATTCAAATATTTTTTTCTGTGATCAAATGTTCCCTGTGCTATCTGAATATGTTGTTAGCTAATGCTGGATTTCTGACAGTGAAGTCATTAATCCTCTTGCTCTCCAATATTTTTCACTGATGGATGGGGTGCTAGAAGTGGCCGGGCATATTAATTCTCTTAAAGTGTAAATAAGACTTTTATCTTTTGTGCCAGCTGAATAAGGCGTTTGTAGAGATACCTGGAAAACTTAGTAGACTCACAAACATAATGAGATATCTCAAAAGGAAAACAAACCATCCACAGCTTAAGTTGAAGTTATAGTGCTTACATAACCGGAAAAGAAAGACCTGCCGGCACCCGGTAGTTATTCCTGGTTGCAAATTAGAAATAATATGCTACGGAAAGTGTTGCAAACAAAATATTTATCATCGTTATGTTACTTCTGGGGAGTTCTACTGAAGATTTCTCACTCGTTTGGACTATGTTATTTATACATCAATTTTAAAATGTTACAGTGTGTATGTTGATGAAGTGATGCGTGTGACTTTTGATACCCTCTCCAATTTTATTATTTGAAGAATCTTCTGTCAGTTGTTCCAGTGGTGAATTATGAAATGGTTTTGTCAGGTTATGCGTACAGTGGTGATAATGGACATCAGTTGGCTGATAAACTTAATCGAGGCTAATCATGCGCTGTTTGAAGCGAGTTACCGCCTACTTGAGGTTGAAGAATTAAACTCTTTCTGAATCTTATCACTAGGAATTATTGTAACTATCGAGTTATATCTGCTAACTTCTGTGATATCAATGCTTTACGTTTAAAGGTAACTATTTCCATAATAATCCGTAAATTGTCGTGTGTGACAGAAATGTTAAACGGAAGGTTCTCTGGCGGTAACCGCTAAATCCTTACAACTCTAAGCGCTACGGCTGCCGATAATCGATCACACTGTAAAATACGAGGGAAAATACACGCCCTTTTATCAACTTAAGTCGCGTCTAAATAATGTCAAATCTTAAAGCTGAAACAATATTTTTACTGCCTCAATTGCTCAATTCTAAGAATTTAATTTTCCTTTCAGACTGTTCATCTCCAATGGATTCCAGCACACTGTGGAGTCATGGGGAACGAAGCTGCAGACTCACTTGCAAAGAAAGGCACAACAATAAACCAAAATTCTAAATTCAATTTCTCATATTCCTCAATAAAACGCTTGATCATAAAAAAATTTTGTCATTCATATCTACAAGAAATAGAAACAAATGCCAAAGATAAAAAATGGATTACACTACTTTCCAATCCAGATATAATCCCCCAGAGACCAAGGAAAACAGCGGTTGCAGCCTTCCGACTATTGACAAATCATGACTGCTTGGCAAGTCATCTCTACAGAATAGGTATCTCAGCCTCACCAATATGTGTCCTGTGTAACGATCCAGCAGAAATGAACGAAGACCACTTGAAGACCTGTGAAGCATTAAGATCAGAAGAAACTACAGTTCAAAAGTATTGGAAAGCACGAATGCTAATGGCTTCATTGCCAGATGCAAGGCACTAGAAAACAACAACAACAACAATTTTCCTTTCAGAATTTATCTACGTGAGTTTCTCCACGTACGAAATTTTGAATATAACTATTTGCAGTTACTTTAGTTTCACTAGCCTGATTGTTTTTGAACTCCTAAATTGCATCATTAATGACTCTCATAATAAATCTTAACCCATGCTTCTACATTATGCATTGGCTTTAACATAAGGAAATTATTTGTAGCAATTATTTATCTCTATCATTTCTTTTATAAAAATCCTACAAGTCTCTAATTTTGGTCTCAGTGTTTAAATCGATTGCAATGTGGTTTCTAACCACTATTTGTACCTTACAAAGTAGCATTTTTATGAACATGATTTCGTTAGTGGCAGCCATTTCACACGTGTCCATTTTCTGCTGCTAATATCCTGGCCAAAATACACGCAATTTAACATTATTAAGCGTTACTTTAATAGTTTGTTATGGAATCTGAAACATGGGCTATACATCAGCAAGAAAAAAAAAACCCCTTATCACAAACATTTCGGTTTAATTTTTTTCTGCATTTTTACATTTTTTACTATGCGCTAACAATAAGTAGAGAAAGTATCTATTCTACCCGGAAATACCGAGTTTTCACAGAAAAATACATGTCTTGAGTCTCCTTGAATGATAAAGCGGTTTTTTTTAGAAAGAAAGGTCTGTGGGTACATCTATCAAATACTTATGTTTTTCTAAAATAGGAATACATTATTTGTCTTATCTCATTGCCATATACAGAGAACGGAATTTCAAAGCCTTGACATAGCGGCTAGCCCTTAAAAGATTTGACTATCGCTATAGTAAACTGTATTGCCCCATTCTCGTTGTACCTACAGCGAAATAGGTACTAAAAATATTGTTTTTTGTTAAGGAATCGTTTACTTGCAGAATCAGCAATTTTGTCCCGTGGTTATTATTATTATTATTATTATTATTATTATTATTATTATTATTATTATTATTATTATTATTATTATTATTATTATTATTATTATTATTATTATTATTATTATTATTATTATTATTATTATTATTATTATTATTATTATTATTATTATTATTATTATTATTATTATTATTATTATTATTATTGTTGTTGTTGTTATTATTGTTATTATTGTTATTATTATTATTATTATTATTATTATTATTATTATTATTATTATTATTATTATTATTATTATTATTATTATTATTATATGCAAAATATCTACAAACGTTTATCTCGATTAATATGAATTTGGTACAAGAATAGGTGTTGTTGAGAAAAGTTTGTACAAGAGTTGAGAAAACCATGTGAGTGCAACGTATCAGATTTTCGGTGGTGGAACTACTCTTGTTTCAACCAAAGAATGCACTTACACAAGATTGCTTGAAGCAGTCTTCCGGTATCGTGGATAACGGCTCGACTGGAAGTAATTAGTGTTTTTCTGCGTAACTAAACTCGGCCTATGCCCGCGGGGTACTTTCACGCGGAACTTTCCTCTATCCACACCAGAAGTGAAACTTGCAAATTGGCAGCGATCACAAAATGGCGGGCCGATATTTTTTGCTCCCTTAAAAGGCAACATTAACGACGTAATCATAATCTTGATTTAATCAAAGGTATATTTTGCGGGACTTGCCAAACCAGATGGACAATGGAAAATTAATCTTTTTTTGTACCGGTTTTCTTAGTGATTACCTGGTCCCGACACCCGGTTGCTCTTCCCGAAGATCAACACGTTGCAGCGCGTGTCTTCAACTTCTCCTGGCATTATCTCTTAATGTATTTAACTGCACGACACATTACTCGTTATCAGAAATTTTAATCTTCTTGCAACTTGCAACATGCATGTTCAGTAAGAAGTGGAAAAAGTTTCATTTGCATTACTCTTTGGTTAAGAGATTCCTGACTGGTTCAACGTTAATATTTCCAAATGAATTAGTCAATACGGATTTAATTTAAGAAAAGATAACTCTTTAGTAAGGTTTCAAATCTTTTCCTCTCTTTAACCACCAGAGAAGTGTCGGAATGTGAGGAACAGGAAAGAATTGCTCTCAATTTAAACATCGATATAGAGATTTCAATGCATTCTTTGAGATATTCTGAAACAAAAATAGTCAGATGTGTGCGTCATAGGCATCTCAGGTTATGTAATTAAAAAATTATGTTGTTTAACGACGCTGTCAATTGCCAGGATCATATCAGCGTCGTCAGGTGCCGGGATTTCGTCCCGCAGGAGTTCTTCTACTTGCCAGTAAATCTACCGACATGGAGCTGTCGTTTTTAAGCACACTTAAAAACCATCGGTCTGAGCCGGATTTGATCCCGTGACCTTAGGATCAGTAGACCAGCCTCTAACCAACTGAGCCACCCAGACCGACTCAGGTTAAGTAGAGAAGGTCCTGTTGCCATCTGGTGGATCAGATCGAATGATCTTGATTGTTTTTCCAATATTTTAAGAGTGCGGTTGAGTGTAGATGAACTGACTAGGGATTCAAACACGAAGCATACTTCACTGTTAATAGTACTTGTATTTTAATATTTAAGATAGAGTTTAAATTACTATCAATTAATCATGTAAAAATTTACTAAAGAGAAAGCTCTCCACTGTGTTCTTCCTTTACAGTATTCTTTGGCTTCGTCTACTATCACAGATACCAACATGAGACTAACAAACACGCTGTACTTACTCAAATACAAGCGCAAAGCATAGCCCAGGGCTCTAAGCCGCAAAGTGGAGCGCAGCAAATCGCAACTGGGAAGCGACGACAAAGCGTAGCTGTATTATCAGTGCAGCAAAAATGCTATGATCACCAAACTTGCGGATTTCATTTGCACCCTTAGGTTGGAACTCTCAAAGACCCCGCGATGGCAGCCCTGAAACATTTAGCATTTTCTCGATTCTCCTAGATGAAAACTTGCAATATAAATTTAAATGCAAATTTGCAGCTATCGGATGTAAGATTTGGCACAAATCCTATGTATAAACCTTTATTTCCTGTAGTTAACTTTTGTATGTTTTAAGGTTTTCCATTGGAGGCATTTCATAATCTGATAAAATTCTTTACATACATTTCATAGATAGCGAAACCTTTTTTTGTTTCATTTTTATAGCCAGTTTTAAGTTCTTTGATCATATCAGGGGCTTGGAGTTGAGAAATAACTGATAGTGTTATTGCACGTTGAACTTTAGGTTTCTTAAAGTTGATTTTTGCCACTTTTAATATTCAACACACTCACATTTGCCCCCACATTCACACTTCCAGACTGTGGAAATAGGGAGTTATTCTGGTCAAAGAAAAATTCCCACCCCGGCTGCGACTTGAACCCAGGATCTCTGAGTTGAGAAGCCAGAACGCTGACCACTCGACAGCAGAGGCAGCCCGTAACCTTTTTCTTTCGTTCCTCCTAAAGCTTTGTGAGTTTTCAATGTAATTTTTATTTATATGTAAGAGAGAAGTCTAATGGCATATCCATAGACCACCATTAAAATATCTGTCTAAATCCTGCTGAGTAAAATCGACGTTGACCCTAAACGTGCAATCTCTTCGACTGGGAGTCGGTTGTACATGTTTATCTGCTGAACTGGACAATTTTGACACAAGTTACAGCACATCCGGTAGTCCAAATCCCAAGAATTTTCATATTGTGGTTATTGTAAAAAGTATGGACTTCTTTTCCTGTCTTGCCGTGCTTTTAATCTCAGTGCATTGGCTATTTCCGAGGAAAAAATCTGACCGAACCTCTTTTTTGGGTGTACCTTGGTTTCTCTTCCTGATGCTCCAACCACAGCATTGTTATTCTTTTCGAATTCTCTGGGGAGCTGTCTCGACATGATCAGCATTCGCAACGGAAGGCAACTTGTGGCTTCTGCCCAGAGCAAGGCACCATGGAGACGGGGATTCGTTCTTTCCTTCAGTGTTTGATGAAGGACAAGTCGGAAGTAATATTCGCTCCAGTAAATCTGAGGAGGAAGGTTCTTGGTAAGGGATTAGGGAAAGCAGAAAGATGAAGTGCAGAAATATTCACTGTGAAAAACATAAGCGTTTGTTTATATTATTCACCTCAAAGAATATGCTACTACAGAACACTATTAGGAATTTGGAGTTATAAATGTAAGATTCTTTTTCTTATTAAATAATAATACCAGGTGAATCAGCTGACTCTATTTTTTCGTATCTATGCAACCCACAGTTACTTTGTATTTCTTTTGTTTGTTTTTGTTACACACAAATGGCCTTCGGTTCTTAATGACCATTTAGCCAGCCAGATTTGTTTTTAGATGAATTCCACACACACACACACACACACACACACACACACACACACACAAACATACAACCACAAATATTCATAGCCGAGGCGGGACTCGAACCCGTGACTCTCCGACAGACGATAACACGTGGAACAGACTATCCATAAACTCAGGCTGCATGTTGGAAATAACGACTGAGTAAATTGCGTTGCAGCATGACGTTAGATGTAGAAATATTCTGCTCTCCGAAAACGCTCAATTTTTTCCATGGCTGTACAAGAGCGCTGCCTACTTAACATCGTGATCCATTTGAGGAGCTACGATAGGTATCGGTGTGTACGAGTTCATAAGAGCCAACGTTATGGTTGATTGAAGCTTGGTGCTGATCATAAAATCTCCCCGTATCAGCTGGATGATCATCCACCGCTGCCTTGCGCACGTGGGCGTGAGGTCGGCAACCGAGTTGACTACAAATAGATAAATCCCAGTAGGTGTTCTAAAGCACCCGAAATTTTATTTGAAAATAACGGGTTGAACCAGAGTATTGCTGAAAACAAAAAGACTAGGTACAATATAACTCTACATGTCGTGTAGATAAGCAGTTTAACAGAATCTAAAAATAAATTAGTTATTCTTAAAAGCTAGGCAGTACGTAGTTTTGTAGTAAGCCTCAGTACTATGATGCTCTGGAAATAAACTATAATTTCATATATGAACATAGGCGAATACTTCTTTGAGGTTGCTTATTTATAACTTCACTTCTTTTCTTGTATCATTTAAACAATACCAATATAACCAATGTAACTTGCAGCATACTACTCTTGAGCTTCCAGAAGGCGTTGTCGAAGGTAACAATATCGCTTTTCATGGCTTTTACGTGGTCGTACGTTAAATTATATCTTAAAAACGCGTGTAGTAGTATCCGCAATTGTTTTTTCCAGGTTAGCCAATAACTAAAGCATACGACTAAGCACATGGCTCCTTCGTTTACTGTTTACAGGAGTTTGCGGTGTCGACGCTGGATCTGCTTCAGGTGTTCAGTAATTTATTGTTTGAGTTGGTTAAAAACAAAAGCAAAACCGTTATAGTAATACTAGAGAACAGTAACAAAGGTAACGCGATACAGTAAAATACACGCGTGGCAACATTGGAGTATGGACAACGATTTTCAGTTGTTACTTTGGCAAGGCACAGGCCTTCTTGACATGGACCGTTTGTATCACCAGTTTTCAGGGCTCAATAATGATTTAGGCGCGATCACGTACTTCGTCATCAGTGATCCAGGGCTCAAGATGAAGTGTGCGAGTTTATACTTCAGTTGTTTACATTACAATTACAATAGGTTATAGAATATTATAAATTCCAGTAACCGTTTTAAGAAGAAACTTGAAGGTATTTTAATGTAACATTTCTGTAAACTGGGTCTCAAATTCATATTTTTTGGATACTATTTTACTTAAATAACATATGTATGTTAAATAAAGTGTTTGCCTTAAATAAATGTAATACTTCATGACCTAGTCGTGGTAAATATAGTCCTTCATGACATTTCAAATAATGGTCTTGAATATGCTAGTAATGATTCAATATTTAATTTTGATATTTGAGATTCTAAAATTGATTGGTTACATTTCATTACATGTTTTAGCATAAATTGTAAAATATGCTTATTGTTAAGTAAGTAAATAAGTCAATTTTCATATTTAGGTACAATTATAACCAATAATAACGATGAAATACAAGAAATCCGAAATAGAATACACAGAGCAAACAGGGCATATTATGGCCTTTTACCAATTCTGAATAGAAAAACAAAAATACGATTATACAGAACAAGTATACAACCCATAGTTATTTACGGATAACGGGAGCGAAGGTTGGGAAACGACCGATAGGTAAATCTAGGAAAAGGTGGATGGATTCAGTGAAGGAGGATGGTTATCAGCTCCTGAAATGAAAACATTGGCAACAGGTAGCCCAGATAGAGGTGATTGGAGGTCCGCTTTGGGCTGTAGCGCCATTGGAAGAATGATAATTAATATTTATTCTTACAATTCTGATTATACAAGCACACTCTTAATCTACTACATTAATAAAATAAAGCACATATAATTAATAACACCATATTTCCTACAACAAAACAAATATAATTAACTTAAACAATATTTCCCGCTATTTCCTTAGCTACCAGAAGCCAACAGCTATTCCAACTGGTGACCAGTTGGAACTTAATACAGTTTATTTCCCCCTCTTGGAGTTGTTTATTTCTATTACTTCCTCTTAACTCGTAATTATCCAACAAATGTGCATTTTAAATCTTTTAATGTAGTGCAATATAAAATTATCTTAAAAATAATACTTTTTAGAGGCTTCTCATGCAATTATTCTATATCTTAGATCGATGTCAACCAAACCTAAACACTTTTGCAAAGTTCTATTCATTATGAAGTGCTTTGTTGTAATTAACACTAAATTAAAGTGCCTCCGATAGAAGATTGTGCGTTGTTTTATTTATTTTATTTAAAATCTGTTACCTGAACAACAAAAATATATAATCCTTGACAATCATAAACGGAACGGAAACTATGTATTCAGTTCTATTGTTTATGTTGGTTTCTTTTGGGGCAACCCAAATGTTAGGTTACACTAAAATTACATTTCAACTCAGAGCGCGCTGCGGGTTGCTTAAAGATCCCAAATTCTTAACAAGTTTCTGGTTTTAATCGTATAATGTATAAAACTAAATTTAAATTGCTTCAGAAATATTTCTTTAAACCATTGGATACAAAATTCCATCTCCGTAGATGGATTTCCACGCGGAAGTATGGACGGAGTCACAAAGTAAAACTAATGGAAAATTTAAAAGGAATTAAAAATTTCCATCGGTTTTGAATATTTTATTCTTCGTTGCAATAACAATTCCTATAAACCCTTTAGTTTGTCATTCAAGCTTTCAAGAAGTCCGTTAAATCGACGTTAGTAAAAGTTTTGGATGAAGAGTTTCTGGCTCACTTGAGTTCTGTCCAAGTTTCGTAGAACCTTCCTTTGCATATAAATAGGTGAATATCACGGTGTCTTTTGTTGCGTGAAAGTAGATGTGCACGTATTTCGTTCTCTTTTTCAACATGCTATGGTGTTGAAACACGTACCTATGTATTGACTCGTTGTGCGAAAAAATTCTCTGCTATTACGTTTGGTATTTTCCATGAAATTGGCATGACCAACATAGATCCGGTTCAGACTCCATTAAATAAGGGGACTTCGGAACAAGGCAGCCGATCGATGGAATTCTGAATATTCATTCTGTTGAAATACGGCGTGTCTAACCAGTTCTGGCGCAAATAAGCGAACAAAATAGCACGCGGATCACTTTAGCAACGTCCAATAGGGCCGCCCTTCTGATGGTGTTTTGTTATGTTGACTGCCTAGTGAAATTCAATTCATTTTTTGTTTCATCTTTGCTTCTTTAACTTTAATGCTGTCTTTTACAGTGTAGTTTGCCCTGCGTTAATTTATGTTTTAAAAAAATTGTTATGTTGGATTTTGTGTTGACCAACTCCTCCTGTCACCCGCCATTAAGTTTCGTGTCAGTCATAACAACTGAATATATTAAATAACATTAGTTGTATTCTGCCAAGCAAGGCCTTGTGAAGTTGAATGAATTCTTTGGAATTATGCAAAACGAAGACTTAATGTTAGAACTTTATGTAAATGAACAGGGGTATATAATATAAACCACGAGTACTTAGCTTTTAGATATATTTTTAGTTAAATAATAACTATGGAACTTCACTGAACACAATTTAATGTGGAGCTTTAAAATGCACAATTATTAAAATCAAGTTTTTTTTTTTAAAATATCTTGTTGCAATAAACAAATGAGCTATTTTTGGAGTTGGAAGTGAAGAATTTCCAAATCGTTTAATAGCTGCGGTTCTATGCACACTAATCGAACGATTGCTGCTCTATCGATAGTTTGATCAAAGAAGTTATGTGCGAAGATATGTTTATTAGCGAATTTTAACACTGAAACCGACAACTCTATTTGTGTGGAACACTTATCTTAAGGCGTAAATTATCAGGAAGCCGTCGGGCCATGAGCTAAATAGTCAGATTTATCAGAAAGGGTGTTAGCAGAAAAATGCATTAAAATACGTGGTATTTCACGGTAATCGTAATTTTGTGAAACATTTTAAATTCTTAACACATTCTTGAAAACTTTTAATAGTACCAGTGTGTATGAGTAGGTATTATCACCTTTTGAACTTAAAAAATTATTGGACATGCTCACGTTCTAAAAGATGTTTTAGGGTGGTATCCGGAGAACTTTGAAAGTAATATAGATGAAGTCTAGATATCATTTTTATTTTTTCCGCTACGTATAGTAAGAAGGGGAAGTATTGTATTCGACTCAAAATTTCGATATCGAGTTTTCGTCGGAAATATATGTTTTGAGTTCCCCGACACCATAAAAAGACAGCTTTAGAAAAAGGGCCGCGCACGTGTGTGTCTGAACAGCGTAACTAAAAAAATCTGTTAAAACTAAATTTGGTATATCAGTTTCATATTTTTCAAGGATGCGGCGCGAATATGTTGAGGACAATTTCTCCACACTAAACTACCCTTTACATGGACATTTTTTTGATTGATAATGATCGACAGTTGTTAGTATTGCTGTTTCCAAAACTTTTTCAGCACAGAGTGTATTTATCCATATATAGTGCTCGTGGCAGTTGCAATGTTTGACATATTTTGTTCTGTTACAGGGCTCAGATCCAAGAGTAGCAACATGTCGTGGGAAGCTTCAAAACAAACGCTCCAAGCTCAACCAGGAGATAAACAAGGAACTCAGGCTTCGGGCAGGAGCGGAAAACCTTTTCAAGTAAGTTCATGCTACATTGTTATATTTCAGCAATAATGCTGTTCTAAATTTTAAGCAAATATATATCTCGAAATTAACCCTCTAATGCATAGATGGAGAGAACTGACAATGTGTCAACATGTCATATATCACAGCATGCATACGTCGATCTGAAATAGTTAATATCTAAGCTGAATGCAATATAGTTGCCGAAACTATATCCGGGAAATGTTTATATGTAGTAATACCACGATAATTTTGTGAGGGCGAACCGGATAAAAAATGTTCCAAATATGAAAACCTCCAGTGCTATTGTTTAGAGTATTCCACAAAGTAATCAATTATTAATTTTTTAAATGCTATTTAATATTAATAGTGATTTAAGCAGCTTACAAGTTACAGTAACATTCATACATTTTAATTGAGACATGTTTATGTTATAGTCATCATTATTTGATTTCTTCATGTTTACAGCTCAGTCTCTGATATATTAGCAATTTGTTCTGTTGGTGTTTCTGCTGCGAGTTCATAACCTCTTTCGTTGCAAAATATCTGAAACTGATTCCCGTACACATGAATTGCTCTTTAGCGTATTTTTTGACTTCGCCTCTTCAATTAAATTATTAGTATGGTCACTAGAATATTTGCCAAATCTTTTACCTGGCATTTTTTAATGATCCGTTAATTGTCTCTACTGCGCATGGATACTTCAGTTGTTCAGAAACGTAAGAAAATATTTAGCTTGGTGGAACCGCAAGGAGGAAGTGATATAACCAAGGCGATAATACTACGACCAAGAGATGATAATCCGACTAGTGGAATGATTATGACTTAACAGGTAGTACATAGATGAATATCACTTTGGATTTGTATACATCGGGTTTTCTTCTTTCTCTCACTCATACTTCTCAACTCTAAGGAGGACGGGAAATAATCCTGACTAAGGAAATATTGCCAATGCCCAGCCGGGAATCGAACCCGGGACCTCTCAATTTGAAAACTACGATGTTAAAACACTTCACCATGGAGGCAATCAATAAGCTTTGAGAGAATGATTTACGGGATATGAATGAAAAGAAAGAATATAGAAACTTGTGCATTGTGAGATATAAGTAAGATGAACCAGAGATAATGCGGAGAGGTTGTTGCACCTGGAGGCTTCAGAGATTACAAAAGCAACAAGTGGATCTGCAGCAGATGAGAACGGAGCGACAGCACAGATACAGTTATGACGTAACGGTTGTAGTTGCTGTCACTCACTCACTCACCCATAGCCACCAACACGCACCTCATAAACCACCATCTCCGTGTGCCTCGTCAATCGTGCCTTACCCGAGTTTTGTTTTACTAAACCGTTCTCCTCTAAAGTTCCAAGTCCAGGGCTTCTATGCTCCTTTCGAAGGGGAGTTTTTCATTGTAGGGCAACTGACACCCACAGATTTCATGAGTGGGGTGTAGTGCTGGAGGTTAGGCCTTGGTCAGCGCCCCGGTCCCTTCTGGTGGTATATGCAATCTTCGCTATGACGGGCCACTAGTTCTCCATCAAGTAGCCCCTCAATTGGTCTTTTGGAATCTAAAGAGCCACCCTGGACCAGTCTCCCAGTGGCTCCCGTCCCTTCTGGTGGTATATGCAATCTTCGCTATGACGGGCCACTAGTTCTCCATCAAGTAGCCCCTCAATTGGTCTTTTGGAATCTAAAGAGCCACCCTGGACCAGTCTCCCAGTGGCTCCTGCTTGGTGAACAGCAGGGCTACAACCATACCAAGGGGACGACTACTAAATTTATGTATGGTTTTCTATTTAGAAATCTCTATTAATTCATTGTGACGTTCAGACTTTAGCTTGTGTCCATTAACACATGGAAAAGGACATAAACTTAGTTTATGTCGTTCTTATAATGAAAGTATTTATAGCACTAATATACATACACCTGTATTGCAATTCAGTAAGTCTTCTTAGAGTGACTTCACACTCTTAATTAAATATCCTCTCAACACATTACGTGCAGGATTGTTGGCGAGTTCATTGCTAGAGCATATTTTATGCATCACTTTCTCTGCACTGCTAACAAACCGTGAATCTCTAGGGCTATTCCTGTCTTATTTCGCTAGTTGATATTCCTCGCGGATACATCACGATTCGCAACAGCAAGCGCAATCTCTGCTCGTTATGCAAATGTTATGTTTGCACAAATACCACCTCAGTCCACGCTTTGATTTGGTATCTGCAAGTAGTGCTATTATTATGTATGAGAACAAGCAAATTAGAGCTCCTGGGGTTCTGTACCAACAGGAGAGCACACTTTTGATGTTTTTGAGCCTCATTGACATGATGCATGAGCTGACATGTTCATACATCATGTATATCCATTTATTCATGTAAGGCTTCATAACCTCAAAAATAAGCTCGTCTGTTGTGACTGTAAAGAAAGGATAATCTAAATTCGCAATTAAGCGTACAAACAACAGTAGGTATTTAGAAGTGTTTACAAATGTATACGTATGCAGGTTCAATAAGTTGGCGAATTTGTTTGCATAATTTAAACATACACCCATCTCAGATTTCGATGCGCTACAGCGCCCAAACCACGCATTTCCGGACAGAGGTTCCTATCTGAAAACCGATCAATTTTCCGTCCCGCACAACATACTAAACCTAGTCCTTTTTTTTGGACAGCCAGTATATGTAATAATGGATGTTGCTTTAACTTTGTAATTTTTTAAAAACAAGGGCCCTCTTTATGGGAAAGTAGAAGCGCTGTGAAGAATACTAAAATGGTAATTTATGTAACGTTGGAAAGCTTGATGATTATGGCATGAGTAATGTTAGCCTCGCTCACTGCCGTTCTTCCAAAAATGTTCACGCGTGTCAAAGATTATTCACGAATAGGATACAACATTTAGCAATGTTAGCATATATTGTGTTAAATAAATCACTGGGTATCCATAGCTAAGAAGGAGCGTCTTCATATGATCGTAAATGAGACGTTAGGCATTCTCCCTTAGTTTCATTTATTACCTGGTATGTTGAACCGATAAGTGGGAGAGAAGTGAGCAGGTATTACGGACTGCGATGTAGCCTATTATCACCACAGCATGGTAAGTAATTATAAATTAAGGTCGTATTTAATAATTTAATAGGTTTTGCATCTTCGTGGCATAGAGAAAACAATATTAAATAGTTTTATCTTCCGTCCATAAGCCACTGCAACTTGGAATACGGTATTACGTGATTGGTGTTATTGACACGCATGGCATAGTGAGCCAATTATGCAAGTTTCTGAATACGGTAACCTGTTTATAACGTGAAGATTGCATAAATATGTTTATAACTATATAGTTAGTAAACCTGTAATCAGCATTTTGCTGAGAATTTCCGGTTTTGGATAAGCAAACGGTGTTACCATGTTTAATGAGTTGTGTAGGTACTAAAGACAGAAACTCATGTTTAAAAAGCTCTACAATTATTGTGTACAATAACGTTACCTTCTCACTCAAGAGCGACTTGACTATTTACTACAAAAATATGTGCTATACTTTATACTTATTGGAATAAATAGCGCATAAAGGAAATTGGTAGGCGCCTTCTGCGTCAACAAGTCAAAATAAGTAAGTACTATACGGCACTTGGAGGTTGGGGCTACTGTTTAGTTAACAATGCATAGTGGCATTAGCGTTAGCGATCAGAGGGGAACGAGGGGGGAATGTAATACTAGGAATGTACAATGAAAACAGTACATTTGTAGACCTCAACCTTAAATTGCACTTCCGGTGCCCCGCCCACTTGTTGCATCGCTAATTTTTTAGTTCCATTTCCTAGTGAGCGAGGCCGACTAGTTAGCCTATTGACCAGTAATGTCCAACCTTGGCCATGCGCTAATGACGTTACATGGTCATCTACCCCACCTCCTTCGTTTTGTGTATGAAGCATTTCCCATTCACTCACTCAGGTGAACAAGGATCAGAGAGGTTTGTTTTTTTAGTCGCACGAATGTCATAGCTCGGTGAAAAGTAGGTGAGGGTAAATCCGCCTTCCCCGTTTTTTGCACACGGTTGGGCATTTCTGCTATTCTAGAAAACGTGACCTGTCTGGCTCGCGTCTAATTATGAATCTAAATATTACGGAACAGTTGGAATGCACAATCGTAATACTTTATTACAATCACTTTTGGAGACAACTGTGGTTCCGAGATATTCTTGTACTATTAATTATGTTCGATGTTTACCAATTCTCTCTGTGAAATACAAAGTGATTATTCAGGGTTCTGGGCCGTAGTCTAGTAGAAAGTCTCCTTCCGGACGTTTCGTCCGAAACTGCGTCGCACATCCGTAGCAGAGTACTACGGTCACACCACTGAGGACGTTCGACGCAGCTTCGAACGAAACGTCCGGAAGGAGATTTTCCACTAGACCACGGCCCACAAGCCCGAATAATCATTCATTTTGTATTTTATGACACCGGCCGTGAAAGCGTATGCATTTTTATCAATTCTCTCTATGTATTATATTAATGTTTTGTCAGTCTAATACTAATACTACTAGACCAGTTTGAATAAATAAGTCCTTAGCACACTGGGCGTAGCATAAAAACAGGAATGTATTTCTTCCCTTGCCCATAATGTGGTCATCATTGTAAGGAGCGATTTTTGTACGCTGTGAAGTCGGAAGCCAGAATTTCAACAGACTGTAAACGCGACTTCTCTGCGTTTACCTGAAATAAGTTGGACATACAGAATACAGGATATAATGCAGAGAAGACACCTCACGCAGAAGGAAAATATGAAGTGAAGTCACAGCCAGACACACCACAGAGATGCGCAGAAATCCCTAAAATTTCTTGGTTTGAAGCCAAGCCGAGTGGACGATGAATGATCCATACGACCTATGGGAGACCTTTGGTGTACACAGACGTCTCTTAGAGCAAGTGACTGCGCCATCTGCCCAGCACTGCCTTATTCTGCGGAACCTGAAAGCACATCTGAAACATGAGAAAGCTACGGACTGAAAGGGAACGAGAGGGAGGAAATCGGGAAATAATTCTGGCAGTAGAAAAAAACCACAAAAATGTCCAATATCGTGGTGGGCGTTCAGGAGATTGAACCTGGGACCTTCAGAATGCGAGCCTCACACGCACTAACTCGCTCGGTATAAGATGGGTACACCAAAGAACCAGATTTTGGAATTATTGCCGTTAAGGGTGGTGATAACCAGGCATAGGAATTCTTACACAGTTGGCTTCAACTTATCAGTAGTTAAACCATTTTCACTATAAAGGACATGGACAATAGGAACTAAGGGTGACTGATAGATAAAAACATGTTTAGAGCAACCCCAAAATACTAGAGGATGTGTGATGAGGGCGGGGGTGGTTAGTAATCTGTGATATCCTTACCAGTTTAGCAACAGTTCAACCTTATTTCCCTCAGTACTAGTTAAATATTCTAAACCTGGCGATTACTTACCGACGCATCTGCTGCAAAGAGCAGCGCAGATGAACAATTCTGGTTTATCCATGAATGTGTAATAGTTGATTACTAAGTTATGATGACCAGAAACAAGTGCGTGTGGGCAGAAACATCTGAAGTGCTTCGTAGTATTGCAGCCGCAATATATGTTGCAGTAAGTAATTCTCTGAATGTTGTTGTTGCAAAATCCTGTTTTCTTCTTTTATCGAACTTGTGTTTCTGCTTCATTCGGTTGTAAACAAGCAAGTTTGTAAGCTTGCATGGCACCTATATCTGCAGAAGTTACAGAAATCTCTACCTATTATATTTTTAAGACGTAGTTTTGGGCAAATGTTCGCCTACTTTATTTAGTTTTTTCTTCTGCTGATACCTATTTGTGCATAGAAAAAGTGGCCCTTCCCCTAGATCACGAGGGTGATATTTTCCCCATATTTACATACATAGAGTGTTAGGGATTCTAGTGTAGATATCCATGTTCGTAACTCAGGACATAGTAATGAACAGAATTAGGTATCTGTGTAGTTAAAATTCACTGAACCCATAATAATTACGCCAAATGTCTATTCTAAAGTAGAGATAGAGATGGGAATACTGCCATCAAATGAGAATGAGTTGTTCCAAGGGTTAATTGTTCTCCATAACACAGATGAGTATCTGTACACTTTCGGCGGTTGCTTCTGATTTCTGTTATCCATAATGCTCTATCGTTCCACTTTCATCTTTTAAAGCCAAATTTAACCATAGCTACATTAACTTAAACGAGTCCTTTCTCTTTCACTTTTTTCCTGTGGAAAGCCAATTACTCGTCTAGGCAATTTCTACTCCCCCATTCTTTGTACATGTCTGTACCACTGCAATATCTGTTCTTCAATTCTATTTATCACTGTATATTCACTTCAGGTGGCGCCGTGGCCATATGGTTAGACCACTTACCTCTCACCAAATTGGTCAGGGTATATTTTCAAATACTTGTACATTTTCAAGCAGGAAGTCCCTATGCATTTTTATTGTCCCTACTGCTTATCTGAGATAACTGGAGAAATGTTGTATTCAACCCAAAACTTGGATATCAGTATTTCACAAAAAATACACGTTTTGAGACTCCCTGAATACAAAGAAAAGCATTTTTAGAAAAATATTCTTGTGTGTATATGTATGTATCTACAGAGAGCATAATTCAAAAACTACATATTGGTTAAACACCAACAGTACTTACAATCTGTACTCAGGAGTGTTTCAAAGGACTTACAGTGGGTGAATATTGCGGATATTAGTGAATCAAAGGCACCAAATGAAAGCATGGAAAGATGTGTGTGTGTATGTGTGTGTGCGCGCACGCGCCTGTGAACAGTGTAACTCAAAAACGAAAAGTCGGTTAAAAACTAAATTTGGTATTTAAGTTTAATACCTTTCAATGATGCCACACGAAGATTTTGAAGAAAATTCATCCACCCTAAACTACCTTTTATATGGAAAATTTTTCGAACATTTTGATTCTCGTGAAAATGGCTCTAATGATTTTGTTTAAAATGCTATTTGTTTAAGATAACTATTTGGCAAACTAAGTGTGTATTTTGAACTCTCTGGCTATAACCCATGTAATCCTGTTTACTCCTGATGACGTTTGCGTAACAGGTAAACTGTAAGAGATAGACCAAATCTAACTATACAAAAATGATCTTGTTAAAACACACAATTGAATTTTTTTTTGTTTTGTTTTTTTGTGGAGTGTACCATTTCGGAGATATTCCTTGCCATTTGTGTGAGTTATGGAGTACTTATACTTTTATCAAATCGAAAATCGTCATTCATTTCCTATATCTTAGCCGTGCAAAGAGAGTGGGGTCTCAAGATCTAAAAGATTTGACTATCGCTCAAAGCCACATTCCCCTTGTACCTACAAGGTAATGAGGAATAAGACAATTCCTGCAAATGTTTGTCTCAACCAGCAGGAAAGATATGGGAATTAGAGTTTGTAAGAACGAGAGTAGAGAAAGTCGCGTGAGTGCAACATACCAGATTTTTATAAAAGGGCACTTCATGTGGTAAGTCGCTCTTAGTTTTTATTATTTTTCTATCTTGTTTTTGAGATTATGCAAGAAAGAAGGCATTTTAATACAGCTACCTGTTTTTAAAAATTCTGACTATCAATTTAGTCTATTGTTTCCTTCTTATACTTGCAACTAGTTGTGAAATATGTAAATATATGAAATATCTTTATTAACAAGAAGTAGAAGAAGAATAAACGTAAGAATAGTTTCTAGAAAATTGAAAGTAGTGTGAATATAATGCATCCTATTTTTCTCTCTTTCGAGGGTAACTTAAAGTATAATATCTGCCTGTGGTGTATGCCTTGAGAGAGAGCTGAAGTTGAACAGTTTTTACAAGAAGTGAGTGTATAGGAATTACGACGAGCGGGTTAGACTGCCAAGAGCAGCAGAAGCAGCACGCGCCAGTGCACCTGTCACTCCTGCCAGTGCATCACAAAGTGGAATGTCACGCACAGGGCACGTCTAAGTGCACTCGAGCAAGCGACATTCCTTCCTGCAGTCGCTCCAAGCAGATGAACTTGACGTTTATGTGTTTCCACTATTGCAACTTGCAAGAAATTGATACATTGTCATTTCTAAGGACGCCGCTTCGTGCTGCATTAATGACTTCCGCATATCACTACCAAAACGGGAAGCAGATCGCTTAGCTTTTGCAATGAAGCACCTCCATTTTAATCTATGTTTGTGAGTGTGTGCATGAGACTGCGCTGGGAGTAGCGTGTTTTTACTTTCTCTATCGCTTACCTCTAGAGGAAGTATTGCATTTGACACTGCTCTGAAAACATTAAGAAACACAGAAAATCTGTGCAGAAATATGTAATTCAAGGTCTGAGAGCTTAATTCGTCATCATCGCCCACAAATAAATAAATGAGTGAATGAATAAATAAATACCGAGCGGAAAGCTGAGCGGGTAACGCCTGTGGGCCGCATTCGGGAGGTACGGGTTCAATTCCAATGAGCCGACCAAGCTGACTGACTGGGGTTTTGGCTGATTTCTCTCAGTCCCCAAGATAAATTCTGGATTAGATATTTTATGCTACAACCCGAAGTTCCACTATAAGTCTAAAACAATAGTAAAAATGAAAAAAAAAGCAAATGGTAATGGTGAATGCTGTGGCCTTTATCCACAGATAATTAAATCAGATAAACTGCATGGCACCCTAATGTCATCTTCTCGTCACAGACACAGTTACCCCGCACTAATTCCTCCGTGGACTAGTGATGAAGCAAGACGGTATGCTATAGGGATGAGACCTTGAAGACTAACTGTCCACCACACACCGATCTACCAGTATCTCCTAATAGATCCGTCGCGATATGACTACGAGGTTAAAGCGACGGAAAATAGAGAAGTAAACAAATAAATGTGCCATTGCCTTGGTTCCTACATCCTACATTCAGGATTTTTCTTCATTTCCTTTTGTAATTAATTACATCAGATACCTAAAAGCTTTTTTAAGAAAAAAAAAAAAGACTGTAACCTGCAAATAAATATAACAACAAAATAAGGCAATTTCAAATACAACTTCCTACCTTACCAAGTTACTAGTTACCAACAGCCTTCCCTAAAAACTGGAATCCAGCAATTACCTATCCTAAACAACGCACTAATGATATCATCATAGTATCACTAGTAACCAATATTACTAGCCTACTAGTATTACGTAGTAACTGGTTTTGGTTACTATTTCACCTTCATTTTATATGGCTAAAAATATAATCTTTCTTATATTAATTTTATAATCATTAAATTTCTCTAAATATGTTTTTAAATCAATATTGTATACATTTCTATTTATTTTCTTGTCTGATTCTCCTACTTCTGTGTAACCTGTTACTCACTCACTCATTTTATAAGGTCTTTTTTACATTTGGGTTACACTCTATAGTCATAGAACTTATGTAGTTGTCTTAAGCTACAATTCAATTTTATCAAATAGTCTTATCATGTTGCGTAATTCATAAATGTCACTTAAACTTAAATTTTCACTTCTCACTTTATTTCACTATTAATAAAGTCATCTATGCTCGAGCACACCATAAACTAACATTTATTCGCCACTGTGTGGACCTCATTATATCCACCTCTTCATAGTGACACTGCTATCCACCAATCAAAGGTGCAGACGTTCATAACAACACTGCTAATCCACAATCAAAGTTGCACCAGTTCATAACAGCACTACCTTCCACCAACCAAAGGTGCAGCTGTGCATAACGATATCAAAAGATCCGCATATAGCAATCGATACTTTGCCATCTGCGCACATTTTCATTCAGCTGAAAGCGAAACTATCAATTCCCGTATATGAAATAAAGCGACTCTGTTTATTTAATTATTAGTGTTAATATTGTAAATTTCATTCTAATAAATTCAGTTTGTTTTCTCATTTTTTAAAGTCTACTTTTTTTAAGGCCATAGCATATGTACATACTCTGTATCATTGTGTCAAGGACAAGTAACAGTAAAAGTTGAAGGCGCAGATATTGATTCTCGTATGTGCGATCGAATAACAATGTAGCATTAAAATGTGACAAAATGTGACACATCAGTGACAATAACATCCACCGTAGAATATTAAAGCATTTCATAAATGTTTTAAACTTGACTCATGGTCGAGCATAAATAATCGTGTGAAACTTAATTATAACAGCAATTAAGATACGAGTATGAATATTATGAAACACTACCGCTCGTTTCATAATTACTACCATTATGCTCTCGTTGTATAATATACTATTACCACATTCAGTTTACGTTTTATATGCATGCAACTTGTATTTTAGTTCACAATACATTTGGATTCAGGGTGCTTCTAAACTGTACTTCCTATGAAATATCAGTATGAACTTTTGGGTGGAATGCATTACTTCCTTTGCTTAACATACTCTCTGTTCATCCGATCATTGCTTTAGGGGAATGAAAGGGAGAGGAGAGGCATTCCAATAGTGTAATCAGAGTTTTGTAAACTTCTGAGCAAACGTTGCTCTGTTGGTTACGTTGCCAACTTAACTCCAATGTTATTCGCGCTATGTTTACTCGCTGCGATCGTACTTATCACTAGTTTTATGTCGGAATTATGTAAAACTAATGTAGAAACAGATAATCCGCCGCCTAGCAGTGCTGTGAAATCTGTTAATTATGTTGTGGTTGTAGAACAAAACGGTTCGGAGTGACAATTCTATGCGTAAAATAGAGTTTTATAGGATGATTGTAACAAACCAACCTAAGGGGCTCTTAAAGCGGACACATTTTTTGGTTTTATTGGGCCAAACTCTCGTTTGCTTGTGATCTCATTCCCATAGAACTAGCTTGGGCCAAGGAAACATGAATACTCAAAGCAATGTAACAGGTGAATTATTTTTACAGAAATTGCACGATATAACATTCGAGAATACATACAATAACTTGAGCTGGAAACAGACAGGCTGTTGAAAAATATAGAAAATCCAGAACATGATCAGTGGAAGAAAGACGGAGTAATTGAAAACATCGTTTACGTTTTATAAGCTATACGTACTCCATGAGCTGAAAATAACATTTAAATTGCGCTATTTTGAGCGCGTTCTTTGCTTTAATCTAGCGCGAATACACATTTCAAGCTCGGCACCATTATTGCAAGCGCGATTAGAACACGACTGCTGCTTCAGATATCGCTGTTTATATGGAACTGTTTACTGACGTCCTGACTGGCTGCATTCCTGCCAGGGGCCATGAGCTAGCATAGAAAATAAAAATGTAGAGACCACGGAAGTAAATTAAGTCATCAAAGGAGTTCTCTAAGGTTACGCCCAACAATGTGCAGGTACACAACAGAGTGCAATTTCCCGATGCATGAAAATAGCGGCGTATGCAAGGCAGGGCATGAGCAGTACGCTTGGTTTACAATGCAATCGTTTCATTTCCAAAGGAAACAGGGCGAATCCTGTTTGTTGAGGGAATGCAGTACAACGTCGCTGCGAGGTACTGTTGCGTACCAGATGAAAGGCTCGTTCATAATACGCCCGACAAGATCTCACAGTTAGATGTTTCCCATAAAACATGCCTTGTTTAGCATTTGAGAGAGCCGCGAGGAAAAATTCTATTATGTTCGTCCTTTAACTACCGGTATAAAAGATTTACTTGCCTGTGCATTCACTGAATGCTCCATTGATATTCAGAGAAATGAAAGATAGCAACAACAATGCAAGAGCAAAGGTCTGTGGCCGATTATATTTCTTCTCTACAGACATTCGAGATTATCGACGGCATTTGCATATGATTACAATAAAATACAGACGCGATAACAGCTTTATTGTTTAAAAGCTTGTTCACTAACAATAATCCTGAAAAGGAGTGTCATGTGGCATCGCTGGCAGCAATAGGGCTGTCTAACATGCAGAGTAGATTATTCGTCTCATATTCCAGGGATTAGGAGGAGAAAAATACTAGATTAATATAAAAGCTTACTACATTCTCTACCCACACAAGGATACGATGCAAAGATTTTCAAGAAAATCCTCTCCCCCATACCAAACTAAAACTTCCTTTGAGAGGTCGAATTGGAACTGAAAAACTCAATGCCACAGCTGAGATTTGAACCACACACCCTCCGCTACCAGCTGGGTGTCTAAACATTTAAGCTACTATGACAACCAGCCAGAATGACATTGTATTCCTCAACCAATTCCTATTTCTCCCGGTAAACCTGGCAGATTGTCACAGTAGCTTAATGGTTAGATCACTCGCTTGTTAAACGGAAGGTCTGTAGTTCAAATCTCAGGTGCCATTGAATTTTTCGGTTCCAATTCTGCCTGTCAAGCATTGCTCACACACGGCTTGTGTGTTTAAAAACACCAACAGTAAGTTTGTTGACATAAATAAATAATAATTGCTCAAACAATTTTGATTAAAATACCATAATATATTTAAGATATTTTAATGGCATATGAAACATATGTTTTTTTAATTTTATGGGAGTAGCCTCTGGAACATCTTCATTGTGAATGGCTTTTGCATAACTGATAAACTGTATGAGAAAGACAAACCCTTTCTACACAAAAATATAAATATCATGAAAGCATATAATTATAGTAATAAATTATTTTTATAGAATATTTGAAAAAACTAAATCCCTAGCACAACAGCCCAGGAAGGACCAAGGCTTGCCACCCAGCCGCTGCGTCCCCGACCTCTACCCACTACAGGTGTCATTAGTGCGGTGTAGTATTCGAGGGTGGGACGTGGTAAGCGCCCGAGCTCTCCCGCCCAGTTATGCAGCCTTCGCGACCTGAGGTCGCTACTTCTCCATCAAGTAGCTCTTCAATTGGTCCCTCCGGGACCTAACGAGGCTGAGTGCACCCCATGCCACACCTCCCACCGGGGAAAAAATCCCCATGCCGGTGCCAGGGATCGAACCCGGATCCTCCATACCAGAGGCAAGCGCGCTATCAACTGCGTTACCGAGGCGGTCTTTAAAACTTTTTTGAAATCATTGTTCGTTTATTTTCTCCAGGTCGTCAAGAGTTTTAAGGAAATTTCCCATTCAAAGTCACCCTTTACATGGTAAAATGTTCATAAATGTTGATTTTCTCAAAAACTTAAATATTTTGATTAAAATATAAAATATATTTATGTTGTTTTCTTGACAAATGAATTGTTTATCTGAATTTTCTGGCAATAGCTTTAGCTTCTGAAGTGCTCTACATTTTGGATTATCTTTTGCATAACTGGTAACCGTAAGAGAGACAAAATCTTACTATGCAAAAATATAAATCTTATTAAAACACGATTTAAATATATTCCATTTCCAATATATTCCTTGCTATGTTAATGTTATAATCGTTGTACTTTTCTCAAATGGGAAGTCATTATTCCTTAATTTTTTTCCTGAACATGCAAAGAGAATGGATTGTCAAAGCCATCACATAGCGACCAGGTCTTAAAGGTCCGATTATAGCTTAAGCTTACTGTATTTTCCTATTCCCACTGTATCTACGAAATAATGTGTAATTAGACAAACGTCTATCTTGATTAAGTTTAAGTACATGTAAGAATGAGCGTTTTTAAGAGTATTTTGTACAAGAGTGAGTAGAGAAAGTTGTGTGAGTGTACAAATCAGACTTTTTTATTAGCTTTACACATATTCATACGCGCGCATTCATACTATCCGACTTAAAAGGAGAATGAGGAATAATTCTGAGTAAAGAAAGCAGATTCCAACATAAGTGAATTAATGAGGATTAAGACTGAAGTGAAATAGATTTCCTACTGTGTACTGTCTTTTCCTGCAGGTTCGCAATTCCGTGTCGTTCCGACATCATAGCATCCTTGCCCATATTTCATTCAAATGTTTTCTACTCTTTATGCACGGTGAAAGGAAGAGCTAATGGCGTCGTATTAACTACATATCTTAAAGCAGATTTATATGACAAATCTTTTTTGCCATTTGTAATAGATGAAGAGTGAACACGAATTAGCTTTCACTGCCGCCAGATGGATGCAAGTACTGAAGCTGTGAACTGGATCGTGTGAACGTTAGTGTATTTCTCCTCATGACGTGTGGAAAATTCCTACCCTTTACCATATTTGTATTCAATAACGTGGACTATTTTTCTTGTTATTAGGATATATTGATGCTGTGCATTGAAACATAATATCAACATGCCTTGTCCATTTGTTCTCCTCAGTATCCTTTAAAGAATGCATGTGATATTATTATGAACTAGTTTGGTTTAAATCCATTGCACAGATAATGCAGGAATAATTGCATGCAACCTATCACACTCAAACGGCTGTGCTTATATATGTGCACTGGTGTATGACAGCAATAGCCTGATTTTACACATATCCATTATATATAGGGTCTTTCAAAAGTGAGTTCAAACATTAAGCCGCTATAAAATGTGTTATAATATTTGAGATAGGAGAATACCTTTTAAAATGTTTATCTTTGGTTAATAGCATATTATGCAACGAAACTATAATGGTAGTAATTAAAACGCGAGTACATATTAGGAAATGAACGAAGCGAAACGACAATTTATGCTGGGCCATATACCTAATTTTATAGTTGAAATATTGTAACATCTTGTGCACTCACCCGGGACAATGACCTACATATTGCATCAGCTGATATTTGGAGTTCTGTGCATGCGCTAAACGATCGATTCGTTTCCAGCACGTCACAGCTATATGATGAAAATGATAGCATTGGAATGCTACGTAACATTGATAAACAGAAGGCAAATTGAATATATTGGTTTTCAGACGGAATTTTATTTGGAAGTTTATGCTGTACTGAGGTTAATTTGTATGTTGTGTGTTAGTTGTATCTTACTTAGTTGGAGTAAGTTGCATCTCACTGTCAGTAGCATCCGACATTTTAGCGTTTTCTAAACTCGCGCTAGTTGCGTTTCAAGAATAATCGATATTGCGCTTTGCAATTGCTGCATGGGAATTCTCTGTTTGGTGGAACACCTGTCTTTTAATGAAAACTGAATTGTCCGATTGGATGAATACCAGTCCTTTAACGAAAGTTTGAACTTAGAGAAGTCCATTAAAGGATCGCTATTTGACTTATAATTAATAAATTTGGGCATGGTCAAGCATAAAATAACATTATCTGCTGCTAGAGACCAAGTTAGAGAAGTCTGAAGGTATATCCTCATGAAGGCCAGGGCCTATGATGGGCTGTAGTACCATGCTTGATGATAACGATGAGATAGGATGAGAAGTGAACATCACAGTGTTGGTTACCTAATGGCTGCGCTAGGAGTTATGCATATTGTGACGCCGGCCGGCTGACAGCGGCGGCAGCAGCGATAGCACACCAAAGAGAGCTAGGGTCAAGTTGCCTCACGCCACTGCTTGTCAATACGCCACTGAATACAATCAACGCGGCAGAACAAGCGGGTTTCTAGAATGTTCGCTAAACTTCTGCTGCAGACTTGCTTGTGAATTTCGAGAAAGATCCGTGCCACGTCATTCCCGCTATAAAAGCTTGCGGGATGCGAGAGAGTTTTTGAGGCAAAAGGGAAGTTGTTGGTTCGTGAACAGGGCAGCTGTTAGTGTGTTTGTGTGTGTGCAGTCAGCGTCGTGAGAAAATTGTATGTGTAGACAGATACAGTTTGAGACATTGATACGTCGCTTCGTAGTTAGTCTTGAAGTGAAGCAGTTTTAGTGAGCGTTGAGTGACAGCGTCGTCAAAGCCAGCTGTCTGAGAGAAAGAGAGAGTAAAGAAAGACAGAAAAGTGTGTGTCAAGGTTGTGAGAAAAGAGCTGAGAGTTGTAAGTTCACAAAGCACCTAGATTGTGTTAAAGATGTAAATAGAACTGTGTTTTATGCTTCAGTTTTAGAATAAAAATAAGGTGAAAAGAAAAAATAATTGGACTTTGTTATCATTTTGTCACACTGGTGTCAGGAGTTGGATTTGTCAAACTGGCATTTGTTCCCATGCAATCAAATTTCGATCCCATCCCACTTTTTAAAAGGATAGGTTCCAAGATTCAGTTCAACCGAATCGGCATTGCATGTAGTATTCAATCCGGAATGAGAACTCAAACCGATTTCAGTTCCCTTTAGAAATGTAGTGAATATACTTTTGACAAGATTGGTTCACTTGTACCAAACATGTGTGCCAAAAGAATATATCCCATACTGTGATGTACATACTCACTCTAAGATGTTAATCTGTGTTCTGCAATAATAAAGTTCCTCTTGGATATTAGGTAGTTATTTAAAAGCGACGTTCTAATCAGTGAATGACAGGTTAATGCAGTGCGCACAGCAAGCAGTACGTCGCCCTAAGGCACGGAACTACAATATTGTTATAGCTGACATGTATGACTCGTTGCGTAATGGAAAAATAACTATCAGCAAACATGGAGGGGAGGGTGAGGTATGGCAGCTCAAGAGGTAGAGCGGCTCATGTGCAATTTTTACTTTCTACTACTCTACTGTAGCAATGGTATAAGTGAAGGTTATACAAATAGGGGGACAGCTCACACTCTGAAACCATTCTCCACGAGGAAGGCATGAAGCAAAGAAAACACAGGAGGCCATAGGCCGCAAGCGCCGCAAAGATGCGCGGAAGTTCCTAACAGTTCCAGGCTGGAACTGTCTCACTGTGGGGCTACATGGAGAGCGTAAGCAGCCCTATTGACAAAGGAGCCTCCTAGTGTCTATGGGGAGTATTTGAGAAAGTCTAAGCAATATGCCACGCAAACTGAAAGCACACCTGAAAGATGACAGAATAACGAAATGAAAGGGAAATGATGGAAAGGAAATCGTATAGATGAGTAATCTCCAACATTCGACCATCGACGAGAGAAACCTACCAAAAACCCAATGTCATACTGGTGGATTGACTGCGACCAAACCCAGGTCCTCCCGAATGCAAACTCAAAAATGAAAATTTGCATAGTTTCCAAACCATAGTAACAAAGTTTCCAAGGACGCAAGATGATTTTCAAAAAAGTTTCGTCACCCCAATTAATCTTTACATGGAAACTTTTTCGCCATTTCTTTTTATTTTCTAAGAAATGGATCCAATGTTTTGATTAAAATATTATATTTACATTACAGTTTTGAATTTTCTGCGAAGAGCCTGTAAACTCCTGGTCATTCTGAGTGGCTTTTGTATATACACACCCATTATGACAAACACATTTCTCTGTCATTTACCACATCCGAGATATTGCTTAACATTGATTTTAATTCTCAAATGCTTATACTTGCTTCAACTAGCAAACCTCTATTCATTTTCCTCATAGGGATGCAAGGAGCATGGAAGTTGAAAGCCTTTACGTGCATGACGAAACTTTGACCATTATTTCAGCCTATTGTATTCTTATATCTGCAAAGAAGGTATAAGTGCGTAATGAAAGTCTCGATTAACGAGAAGTAGACGGAAGAATAAGGTATTATTATAATGCGATACAATGTTGTTTAGTGGGTTTAAGGGCACTCAACTTCTAGGTCATCAGTGCCCTTATAAAATTCATGGCAATAGCCAGATATCTCGTAAACTTCAATCAAAAATAAAATTACTAGTACCAAAGAAAAAAAATACACATAAGCGTGAAAACAGTGGCAATAGCCGGATATAAAACAAGGTAATAAATATGTAAAAAGGCATAAACAAATATCTAAAATTTTAAATCCTCAAATTGATATTACAATCTGCTAAAAACTCAAAATCTCTATCAACAGCTGTTTTGTCGTCCGCTAAGACCTCTGCAAGTCTGGCAGGCAGCTGCAGAGAATCTCGAAGGTGCGCTAGAGAGCAACACTCTAGCAGCACGTGGCGAACTGACAAAAGGTTGTCACACAGCGGACATAGAGGGGCAGGGTCCCTTTTAAATAGGTAACCATGCGAAAAATTGCAGTGCTCTATTCTTAATCGAGCCAAACTAACCTCCTCGATAATGTGACACCAGGCAATCGCGCGCCTAACATGTTCAAGGTCAAGCTACCTCACACCACTGGGCGTCTGTGCACCTCTGAAACGAGAGCCAAGGTCACTCAACCTCACCTCACTCAACCTCGCGGCGAGTAAACAAACGACAATGGAGCGGCAGAACAAAGTATTTCTAAACTGTGAAAATTCTACTACGGGCTTGTTTGTGAGAGGTTCGAGAAAAGGTGAATTTCGAGAAAAACCCGTGCTACATCATTCTTATCTATATAAATGAGTGCGGCTAGGAGAGAAGTGAGTTGTTTGTACAATGGAGTCGTGAGTGTTGAGCAAGACGATTATTAGCAGTGCGCGCGCGTGCGTGTGGGGGAGGGGGGGGGGGAGTGGACAGCCGTCGTTGAGACAAGTGTAAGTGTGTGTAGTCAGAGACAGTTTTAAGACATGTAGTCATCGCGCCGGAGTTGTTGTGTTAAGCAGTTTTAGAGATTCTCACAGTCGAAGCCAGCTGTCACACAGAGAGAACTGAAAGACAGAAAAGCGTGTGTTAAGATTACGAGAGGACAGAACAGGTGTGAGTTGAGGTCACGAGGAGTTCTAGACTGTTTTAATATAAACCAGAACTGTGTTTTGTGCTTCAGTTTTTGAAGAAAATAAAGTGGCAAGGAAAAAGTTACTGCCAAATTGTTACTTGTCACAATAATGTGCGGAAAAGTGAGTAGAAAATGTCATCAGTAAACATTGCAGAAAAACTGTTCTCTGTCGACACATGAAGTTGATTATTATAAACATTTTAAACGAAGTTCTTAGAGTTCTTGTAGAATTGTACGAAGTACATACAAACAGTTATAAGGCTATTTTACTGCATATGATTTTTACAATAAATACTTTAAAATGTAGTCGCCGTGCTATCCTTCTGCCCTCTATTACTTGCGAAAATACTTTCTTACCGATCTTTAACCATCTTCGTTATTTAACGAGCAATTTTACCGAAAAGTAAAGCATCTAATGACAGTAATCTTTATCAATTGCTGTAATGACGTACAATTAAATAAATTACAGGCTATGGGAATACAATCATGACGTTGCATCATAAATGCGTTTTCGCTTATTATAGTGTTGCGAAATTTTCAGATCAGTAACAGTCTTAAAATTATTTTAATTGGTAGCTCCTTATTTAAAAATAAATAAAGTTGAGGTCTTTATCAACAGTGCTTCATCGGTTCATCACTCTGAGATTACCGGGTCTCGTTCCCTTCCCTCAGATTGCAGATAACTGTTTAGAAAATGTATGTTTCAGATAGTTGCCATAGAGTTAACATTTCCCCACATTGTTCTCGAAGAAACAAATAAGGCTAAAACAAGTCACCCAAAGCTTTACAAAAAATATAATAATTGTACTCGCATGATTTTCTCTACTCACTCTTGTACAAAATATTCCTAAAAACGCTTAATCTTTTATCTAATTAATGTTAGAGATAAATGTTAGTAGAAACGGTTTTATTACAGAAGTACTGTGACAATAGTAGGCTTACGTAAGTAGAGGAAGTATTGCATTCCACCCAAAAATTCGATGTCGAGATTTTATCGGAAATATATGTTTGGAGGCCCACTGAATAAAAAACAGCATTTTTAGAAAAAGATCTATGTGTGTGTGTGTCTGTCTGTCTCTCAGGCTGTGAACAGCATAACTCAAAAACAAATTGGTATTTAAGTTTAATGTCTTTCAAGGATACGACACGAAAATTTTGATTTTATGAAAAGCAGCTCCAACAATTTTGATTAAAATGACATATGTTTAAGATATTTTTATGACAAATGAAATGTGTATTTTGAATTTTCTGGCTATAGCCTATGTAGTCCTGTTTATTCTGGATGGCTTTTGAATAACTCGTAAACTGTAAGAGATAGACAAAATCTTATTATACAAAACATGTAGATCTCGCTAAAACACAATTTATGTTCAGATACATTTCTTTGTAGAGTGAAACATTTCGGAGATATTTCGAAACGTTAGTTTCGGAAAACAAACTTTCGTTAAATGCAACATCGTTGTTCATTTTTTAATATGTTAAACATGCAAAGAGAACAGAATCTAAAGCTTTAATAGATTTGACTATCGCCCAAATCTTACTGCATTCCAATACTCCCCTTGCACCTACAAGGAAATAAGCAATAAGACAATTTGTACAAATGTTTGTCTCAACTAACACGAAGGAGATGTAGGAATAAGAGTTTGTAAGAATAGTTAGCACAAGAGCAGAGAAAGTCATGTGAGTGCAACATATCTGATTGTTTAAAAATTGAACTTTCTTTAACCCTTTAAGTCATATCGGACGAGATGAAAGAAATGTAGTTATCTACCATTCATATTTCAGGATAAGGGAAAACCCTGTAATAATGTTATCTAGGCAACTGACCCTAACCGAGATTCGGGCTCTGGACCTCTTAAATGTAAGGTAGATGCGTTATCCCCACATCACAAAGAAGGGCTCAAGTCCTTTGATTTCGTTTATCCCTTACCGTTTAGCTATTATGCAAAATTCAAGATATGCCTACATTTTATTTGTTATAATATCTTTAAAATGTGATATTTGATCAAAATTTTAGAGCCATTTTTGAGAAAAAAAATTCAAAAAATGTAGTAAAGATGTAAAGAGTAGTTTGAGATGAGCGTATGTTCTTGAAACGTTTCGTGGGGCATCCTAGGAAGATGCTGAATTTGAATACAAAATTTGGTATTTAACCGAACTTTAGTTTCTGAGTTATCACATATTTCCTATGAAATCTCGATATCAAATTTTTGGGTAGAGTACAATACTTCCCCTGCTACGTAGTAGGAAAAGTAAAAACAACTTACCAGACATTTTAAACAAAGATGGTAGAGATATGAAAATAGTCTTCTGTTCTTTCATACATTTTTTCTTCGACAAAACTAGCCTGGGTGTTTTAACAAATGTGCAATATCGTATTCGTATTTTTTTATATTATCGATTTATATTGTCGTTTAAAGTCTTTCACTTTTAATTTTGAATGTGCCTGAACTTAAAACTTAACTCCATGAAAATCTTATTTTTCGATTAGAGATAGACAAGTAAAACATCATCTAATAGCAGTATCAAATCTAAATGAACCAATTAAATACTGTGCAATTTGCTTCCCAGTCTAGTCTTTCTGGATAAGTTAGCTTTTTTAGCGTTTCTTAAGCAGGAAGTTTCTAATAGTAATGCATTGTGCATGTGATGGAGAGGTGAAACTCTTGTAAAACATCACGAGTTCAAGTCCAGAGGTTCCCAGTGATCACGTCACTTCCATTTGAGTCTCTGATTCATATGTAAGGGAATTTCCGGAATAGTGCAGCTCAGTTCAATAAAGTGACATAGAAGAGGTGACCAGATCTTCAGCAGAATTTTAGGATATTACTCGTATGAAGAGTCTCCGCTGACTTTCATCGTTATGCCACGATAACTCTACAAAAATGGAGATAAAGCGTATCATATGCACAAACGCCGACCCGCACCTGTAGCCGAGGTCGTTAAGGCGAGAGGTCTGCGATTCAAAACCCGCTAGGACTGAGGTTTTTCCCAGGATTTCCTCAGGCCTCGTTTCTGCCAAATACCATAGAGGTGCCCTAAACCTGGCCTGGTACGTTTTCTTCTCAAATTTTCTTTCCCAATTATTTAATGTACCTATATCAGAGTCCAATGCCTGTGGTTCCGTATTTAGTAAATACGGTTGTTAGATTACTGCCACAAATGGGCCTCACATTTGCTTACCTCACAGAAGGCAGAACTAAGATTTTTCTGTGCCTGTGTAAATATTTCCTTGGGGTGATGGATCTTAAAATACTGGTTAAAATAAGTTTTATATAAAGATCAAACTGCAGGTACTACCAAAGAACTTTCTTTCTCAAAATTGAATCTTTGTTGTCGAACCAGATTCTGGAGAATAATAATGAACTAAATATTTTTGGGATTATAAACATTCCTTTTACTATCGATTCTTTAACAAATGGAAAGACGGCAAAATAAAAATATCTGCCTTAGGTAAAATTCTAGATGTAATATGCTTGTTTCTTTCAAATCACGGATTTTTATGTTATAACAGATACCTTATTTTATTATTTTTTAATTTCTTTGTCCTTTACCTACGGTAGAAAAGAGGACGTACTGGACGTACTGTATTCCACCAAAAATTAAATGTCAAGATTTCACTGAAAATATATTTTGAAGCTCACCGAATTCAAAGAGGCATTTTATATTTAAAAATGTGCGTTTGTGTGCGCGTGCATGGATGTGTGGTTTCTGTAAACAATACAACTCAGAAATGCAGTGTCGGATAAATAAAAAATTGGTATTGAAGTACAGCATCCTCCAAAGAAGTGTCATTAAGATTTTCAAGAAAATTCTCCCGTCCACATTACGCTTGAGATGGATTTTTTGAAATTTGTTTTTTTCTCTAGAACTTATCACCTTACTTGACCACGTTTTCGGAATAGCTACTTAATTGGCACCAAAAAGCTGAATACACCACAGACCAGACCTTCCAGTGGGAGAAATTCCCACGTCGATACCGGGGATCGAACCCCGATCTCCTGGCATAATTAAAAAACGAATAGTCGATTAAAAACCAAGGTTGGTATTTAAGTTTAACATCTTTCAAGGATTTGACTCCAACATTTTCAAGAACATTTCTCCAACCCCTTACATGGAAATTTTTTGGAACATTTTGATTTCTCAAAAATGGCTGTAACGATTTTTATTAAAGTTACATATGTTTAAGATATTTTTATGGCAAATGAAATGTATATTTTGAATTTTCTGGCTACAACCCATTTAGTCCTTAGATTGACGACCTTTGCACAGCTGGCAAACCTTAGGAGATAGACAAAATCTTACTCTATAAAAGATGTTGATTTCGTTTAAGACACAACTTATGCCCAAATGAATTTTCTTTACGGAGTTAACTATTTCGGAAATATTCCTTGTTATTTTTGTGATTTTTGCAAATACTTAACATTTTTTTCAAATGGAACGTTGTTATTCACTTTTCAAGAGAAAAGAGAACGGAATTTCAAAGGTTTCATATAGCGACCAGCTTTAAAAGATTTGACTATCGCTCAAAGCCCACTGTATTCTAATATTTCCCTTGCACCTACAAGGAAATAAGCAATAATTTTTGTAAGTGTTTATCTCAAGTAACACGAAGAAGATACAGGGAATAAGAGTTTGTAGGAATGGATAGTACAAGATTCGAGAAAGTCATGTGAGTATAAACACATCAGCTTCTTTTTTTCTAATGTGCGGGCATACTGTCTAATAGGTTAGCTTAAACGTGCCGGTTTTGCATGTAGCGTCTTGTATACATGAAGACATAGGCGGTCCAGCTCAAATCAAGACCCGTGCAGTACATATCCTATTTGTGGTTTACCGTTAAACTAACAGATGGCGCTGTTTGGCAGGACGACTTCCGGGAGACAAATGAACGCAGGCAATCCAAGTGAAGCGCTGAGCTTCTCCATGTGTTGCTTTTATTGCAGGATGCAACACCGTAGGTGATAAAGCTCATTTTATTTAGCGTTGTGGCCGGAATAATCCCTTTATGACAGACTTCAGTACGTATCATAAAAGTCATAAAGTTTTATAGAGGCACACCCACGTGATGCGAGCTTTACTAAGCATAATTTCTTCTTGTATTTCTATGAAAAACGCTTTAACCACGTACTTGACAGCCGTTGCTAAGGCAAGAGTTACTAGAGAAAGGAAATATTACAGATGCACTCAAATTAACCGACTGGTTCACAACAGACCGGCAACGTGAACGGAAAAGATACACTTTCGATGAGCTTATCGATGAAAAGGGAGGTCGATATTGCATATTGGAAATTCATTTGTTTCTAACTGACCAATGATATTTTTCTAGCTTGCGAGTAGAGAGAACTCTAGCGGTGGGGATATCTACAGCAAAAATCTAATACGCACAGTATGAACCTAAAATGTGCACGGTAACGAGAATAGTTAAAACTTGGCCGTCTTCATTCCCAATTCCAGGGCCCGGGAAAGCTTCCCATCGATTGTGAACACTCCCATTTCAATACATGTATTTCAACGTTCTCGTTCTGGTTATCGTCACCGTTGCTGGTGGTTGCGAACCAGTCTTAATTCAGAATTAAGAGGACTTTAGAGGCTACATTAAAAATTCAAGGTATACAATTCATTTGTAATAAGACTATCTTAAACATCCCTTTTCTTTTTCTCTTCTTTACCTGTTTGTCCCCCCTAGAATTTACAAGCCAGTGCCTAGGGTCAGATGTCTGTCGGAGAGCACAGGAACCAATGGATAGGACAGAGTGAAGACCTAGAAACGGGTGGTCAGCCAAGCACCAGGTATGATAGTGAGGAAGAGGATGATATGTAATGCAGGCGAAATCGATAATTGGAAAAGTGACAACGGAGCAGTCGATGGAGTGAATGGTGGAGAAAACTGAAGAACCCGGAGAAAACCCACCCTGACGCCGCTTCGTCCACCACGAATACCACATGAGGGTCCCTGGGATAGAACCCGGACCGCCTAGGTGGTAGGCGAACGCTCTAAGCGCTCGGCCCTGGTGCTACCCCTATCGTAAACATAAAAAGCTTTAATCAAAATCGTAAGAGCCATTTTTCAGAAAATGAAAATTTATTTTCCATATAAAGAGAACTTTTTGTGGAGAGATTTCGTTAAAACCGTATTGCGTCCTTGGAAGATGCTGTTGGTATTTAACCAACTTTTTGTTTCTGAGTTATGTTGTTCAGAGACGCACAGAGAGCTTTCTCTACTTCATTTTGCTTTGTCCAGAAGACATGAAAATGTCAAAATTCTAAGACATATTCGATTGAGATATAAATATCATATTACCAGTTGTGTTTTCTGAACTGGTTGTGCACCAAATGGTCATGAAATGCTTAAGAGAGACTAGGTATAAACGTTTGCTTGGAGGCTTCGGGGCGCAGGCAGTAACCCGCAGCAGGATACACACCTCGTTAGGACCACGCCCCAATCAGACGCACTGCCCTGTGCTGGTGTCGATGATGATGGTGATTACCCTCCCAGGAGTGTGTACGCTAAGCCGTGGCAAATTTGCAGGTCGACAGCATGCAAGCAATGCCGCTATTACATTCTTCGCGCAATTCAGCAGCCAGAGGCGAGAAATTCCTAGCAACCAAACTGCCAATTGGAATCGCTCATTCCACCACGTGTGATGTCATTTGTGATTTCACGTAGGCGTTATAGGAAAGCGTGGTAACAATTTCATGATCAACTGGTTCAGGTGCTGCCACAAGCTGCATTTACTGAAGAAAAAGAGTTCAGTTGTTCCAAGATCTGCAGCTGTTACAACTTGCGGCAATTTCAGTGTTAAATTAGCAAAATAAAATTTCGATATGTTACATTCATATGACTTTCTCTACCCATTATACAACAAACTACCCTTCTAAAAAAGCTTGTTTTTCTATCTCAGGTTAATTGAAATAAACATTTGTACCGGTATTTTTATTAAACTATAATACCTCCACAGTTAGTTCCACACTTGATGTAAACACAAGCTAACCCGCGATACGCCGAAACCAAAGCACACCATAAAATGTAGTACCCTAAATATCGGCGGTTATCCGTGGGTTTTCAAGATGTATGATAGCCCTGGTAAAGACTACTTTAATGTAACGCGATAGCAGCAATATTCCTAAAATTCCTGAGTAAATATGGTTCTGTTGCAACATAAATACGAGGCATGAGTCCACGTGGTGGTTTTTTTTTTTTTTGTGTTAATCGCAGGTGATAACACCAGGTTATCGCGGAGGGATACAAGGTGCGGATCTAAGGCTGGATGGAGTAGACCAGAAATACCCGGCGTTGCCTATGGTGTGACGAAATATCCTTACAACGTTTAGACTTAGGTTGTACTTGCCCAGTAGCCTTATGTTTCTTTGGATATTACGTAATACACTTAAAAAGAGTTGATTAATACTCTTGCGTTACTGTAAAGAACACCGGCGTGGGAATTTTCTCCTGTTGGGAGACCTAGTCCGGGGTGCACTCAGCCTCGTTAGGTCCCTGAGGAGCCAAGTAAGGAGCTCGTATTTGATTGAAAAGTAGCGGCCCCTGGTTGCAAAGACCGCATATACCGGCCGCTAATCACGTCCCACACTCCAGTACTGCACCTCACTCATAACGCCAGTGATGGGCAGAGGTGGGGGACGCAGTTGCTGGGCGGGGTTAGCTTTTAATACTACTAGTGTCTTTATTTCTTGGATTGTTCACACATGCAGTTACTTTATTGTGTAATATTTTGACGCTGTATAGACACGAGATTATGATAAATTTGTTCTGAAGCTTCCATTGTTTATTCTTTTTCATCTTAGTGCAGAAATAGACATGAAAAATTCAAATTTCATCCAAAGTGGTTCGTTACGTGATAAATTTAGCATGTAAACCAAAAGAAGTATATCATCCACAATTCAAATACTGTTGATGTATTTTTCCCAGTACTTGGGACTCTACTAATGCCATGTTTTTATTCAATGAGTGTGAACTACGTTATTACGTGCAGAGGTTGTGATTTATTTAGTTGGTGCACACCAGATCCGTGGGATTGGAGCCTCGAGAGGCTTGAGAATAAGGTCAACTTTATTTACTATTTGCACTCGAGGCTGTGGCAATGGACTGACATTCTTCTGCCTGTTAATTTCATTAATTAGATTTATTTCTAGTTTCCCTACCCTAACCTAAGGTAGAAGCAGCATTGTAATGACACAAAATTGTGTTACCTCGATTTAATGAAAAATTGGGTTATTGTCTCCACATAATCACAGTTGTCTAATTCAAGGTTTGAGATGGGTGTGTTCATACCTGTTCTGCCACTTAAGCCTCCGTTGTCTTACTAATTGTTTTCTTGTGTCATGAGTTCAAAGTTAACGCCATTTACATCGGAATGTGAATAAACAAGTGTTGACTTAGCTTGTGGCAGTGTCACCCAACTGAATATTATGTGACGTCATCGAGCAAGTCTCCCGGCTCTTTGCTAAGAGCTCAGAAGTGTGGGGCAGACAAGGCAAGGAGAAAGGTGAAATTACGGTCAATAAAAGCCCAGTGCGATAAGCGGAATGTGTTATACTTTGTATCTAAATGATTTTAAGGCACTCTATCTACTCTTCTCAACATTATTATCAACATTCGCCAGTGCATAATAATTATAGTGACAGGTGAAGGCCACGTAACGTATTTCTTCTCAACCATGTCCTTTTATTCTCTGGAAGTTGATGTAATGTTTGTTTTCGGAACTGGTTGTATACCAGTAACTTACTATTGTGCATTATTCCCTACACTGAATTTGCCAGCGAGTATTTCCGGCTTTTGGACAGACACTTCCTCTATCGTATTCAGAAAATTATACTTTATGACTCTGTAATAAAGAAACACTAAGGAACCGCATAGGAATAGGAAGGGACTCGACCGTGAATTTAACAGGGAGCTGTCATGTTTCGGTTGAGTGAAACGGGTGCCTGGGTTATCCACCTTTATATTTCAACAGTCATTAATCTATGTATTACATTCACATGGGTTTCTATACACAATGTTCAACCAACGTATTGTTCTATCTTCTAGTTTTTTGCTTTCCCTACTACGTATGGTAAAACAGAGCAAGTATTGTATTCCACCCAAAAATTCTATGTCGAGGTTTCACCAGAAAGATATGTTTTGAGGCCCCCTGAATCCATAAAAACGCCTTTTTAGAAAAAGGTCAATATGTGTCAGTCTGCGAAATCGAAAAGTCGGTTAAAATCCAAAGTTGGTATTCAACATCTTCTAAGGATGCGACAGGAAGATTTTGAAGAATATTCCTCCACCTTAAACTACTCTTTACATGGAAAATTTTTCGAAAATGTTGATTTTCTTGAAAATGGCTCTAACAATTTTGATCAAAATGCTATAATGTTGAGATATTTTTATGACAAGCGAAATGTATATCTTGAATTTTCTGGCTATAGCCAATGTAGTCATATTTACTGTGGATGACTTTTGCATTACTGGTAAACCGTAAGAGATAGACCATATCTTACCCTGCCAAAATGTAGATTTTGCTAAAATACACAAATTTATGTCTCAATAATTTTTTTGTAGAGTGAACCATTTCGGAGATATTCCTTGTTATTTGTGTGAGTTTTGGGAAACAAACTTTCGTCAAATGGAACGTCGTTATTCATTTTTTGATATTAGCCGTGCAAAGGGAACGAAATTTGAAAGCTTTAAAAGATTTGACCTATCCCTCAAAGTCATATTTCCATATTCTCATTATACCTACAAGAAGATAATAAGATAATTTCTGCAAATGTTTATCTCAACTAACACGAAGAAGATGTAGGAATAAGAGTTTGTTAGAGTGGCTAGTACAAGAGTAGAGAAAGTCATGTGAGTGCAACACATCAGATTTTTGTATATCTACTTTACGCTACTCTAGGTCAGAGTTTAAGCTAGAAAATAGTGCGCAAATCAAAATTAACACTTGGGCAAAATATCTACTTCTCTGTTTACATTCTACCAAGTAATGTGCCTTATTCTTCTTCTCCCCACATATGACACATTTCCAGATTCATTCTCTCTTAAGTCTAAACTCGTCCATGCTGAACCTTCTGCTACTTAATTCAATTTTTTTATTTTCCAAACTCCCCCATGTTTCTTGTTTTTCAATATTTTCTATCCTATCTCTCACTACGTTCCAAAACTTAACGTCATTATATCTAATTTCCAAATATCTCCCATTCCTATCTTCTCTCTTTCTATCGCTGTCCATCAGTCATTTCTATTTCTGTTGGTTCACACAAATTTTCAATATCTTCATTTTCTCTTTGAAGGCACTTAAAACTAATATTCCAAGATTCTTTCCATAACTATTCCCTTTCTTCCTGTTCTTCATATTTCTACCAATGCTACCCCCCTTGCTGCTAATCTGCTTAATCCCAAAAGTATATTGCCATATAAGGATAGTAAGTGGTTTAAGTGGACCGAGGAAAAGTTTTCGAGGATCACTAAACACGCTTAACACACTTATTGCATACAATTTTTGGAGAGGTTCTTAGTAATATAATATGGCGTATGAATGGAATGTGAAATACTATTCTCATTCATCTTTCTATGGTGTCTTGATGGTTGAACTAGATTAACATATATTTACTATTAGCATCTTTTGTGTCTCTCTTTAGATTTTTCAGGTATGAAAAAAGTACAGCCTATTTTCCAGTTTTCTTCCATGTAAGAGTTAACACATTCAACCAAGTTAGTCGCCATGATTACTATGGGTAATTTGAGCACGTAAATATCAACCCCCTCACCTACAAAAATATTGAAGTAGCAGAGCACGTACAGAAAGAAAGCAATTGTTACGTGAGCGCAGGGCAGGTGTTAGAAACGGTAGTCACGAAGAGGAAAGCAAAATGTGATAACCTCAAGCTTTTGTTGCATTGTTGCCTGATGGTGTCCTTCAGAACGGACAATCGTTTTACTTCAGCCCGTAAATCTCTTGAATGTTTATGCATGTACACGTTAACAGTTTAACGTGACCTCCCGCTTGGAGGTCCTCATTTCTTTTGTTTCCAAATCAAATAGCCAGCTCCTTGAGGCATCAAGAACGTGAAGGCATGGTCGGTCGAGCCCCCTCCCTCGCATTGTTTGAGGGCACGACGCAAGCTCTTCATGGTTCGTACTCAATTAACTCCGTACGAGGGGTGCGCCATGCAAATGACGATCGTCAGGCGGACACAAGCGACATTTCGCATGGCATTCACGCTGTCATATGTGCAATGCATGATGGACATTCTCGATATGGAGAATGTTATCGAGTCCGATGAACTTGATCAAACGCAGCACAGCGGGCATTCGGAATTGCCTCATGTGGAGCGCCTTATCCGCCACGTGTGTGGCATTGTCCTTTCATAACTTTCAGACACAGCAGAGTTCCCAACATTTGCTCCTCTTAACTCACAAGCATTTCCACAATTCTTTCAGCGTCTGATGACAATTATTACTTTCCCTAACCCATAGTAAGTAAGGAAGGTATACACACACCCACAGACACACACACACACACACACACACACACACACACACACACGAAATATAATCATATCTAACATGTATATGGACGATATTCTTAGAAAATTAAAAGGTGAAATACCATTAGGAATAAAAATAAATAAAAGTAATGCATTATGCTACTCTTTGCGGTCGGTCTGGGTGGCTCAGTTGGTTACACCCTGGACTACTGATCCCAAGGTCGCGGGGTCAAATCCAGCCTAAAAAGACCGTTCCATGTTAGTAGATTTACTGGCATGTAACAGAACTCCTGCGGCACGAAATTCCGGCACACCGGCGACGCTGATATGATCCTGGCAATTGAAAGCGTCGTTAAAAGAAACAACAAGCAATATTCAATATACGATTAAGCCGGTACAGTGAGGTCTACGTTCGTTCGCTGACATTTATAAACACTTAGTGTAGAATCCATAGCATATGGGTTCACCCCAACAGTAATAATTTTTTTTTTTTTTTTTTTTTTTTTTTTTTTTTTTTTTTTTTTTTTTTTACTTTCTAGTAAATAGAGCAAGTATTGTGTATTCCACCCAAAAGTTCGATCTCAGATTTGACCGGAAATATATATTTTGGGGTCCCCTGAATCCAAAAAAGAGCACTTTTAGAAAAATGTCGTGCGTGCGTGTGTGTGTGTCAGTCTGTGGACACCATAGCTCAAAAATGAAAAATCGGTATTTAAGTTTAACATATTTTAAGAATACGACACGAAGATTTTGAAGAAAATTCCGCTAACCTAAACTACCCTTTAGATGCAAAATTTTCCAAAAGTTTTGATTTTTTCGAAAATTATTCTAACGATTTGCCATATGTTTAATACATTTTTATACAAATGAAATGTATATTTTGAATTTTCTGGCTATAGCTCATGTAATCCTATTCACTCTTGATAACTTTTGCATAACTTGTAAACCTTAAGAGATAGACCAAATCTTACTATACAAAAAATGTAGATTTTTCTAAAAGACACAGTTTATGTCTTTTTTTTTAGAGTGAACAGTTTCGGAGATACTCCTTGTGATTTGTGTGAGTTTTGGAAAACAAACTTTCGTCAAATGGAACATGATTATTCATATTTTTTATATTAGCCGTGCAAAGTGAACGGAATTTGAAAGCTTTAAAAGATTTCACTATCGCACAAAGCCTACTGTATTCCCATATTCCACTTGCATCTACAAGGAGATGCGCAATAAGATAATTTCTGTAAATGTTTATCTCAACACGAAGAAAATATAGGGATAAGAATTTGTAAGAATGGTTAGTACAAGAGTAGAGAAAGTCATGTGAATGCAACACATAAGATTTTTTATTTTTTACCTTTTTGTTTTCGTTTATTCCGTTTATTCTGTCGCAAACACACATGTACAAACACAAAAATACCCCATTCGAATCCAAGCCTTTGCGCAGCGGAGTTTTTAGAGTCAAAGATACACTTCAGAATATAGTGCATCAATTCCCTTTATTTATGCTATCTCATGTATTTATTTAGCGCAGTATTCCAACATTATAAAAATAAGTGAATAAACGAAGTGGGTAAATATTGTTTTAGCATTTCGTGAATGAAGACCTAAAATAAGAGTTTCTTTGGCCTAATTTTTATTCAGTTGCCACTATGACACAGTTGCCTGGTGGTGTATGCTTCAAGGATACACAATGGAAGTCTTTTTGTTGAAATTGTGGGAGTAATATATTTTTCATAGTGTTTTTGCTCGACGAAGAAGAAATGTGGGTTAGCTATTGTGTTTCTGGTCGCCGCTATAGAGGACGAGCAAGAGAGAGAGAGAGAGAGAGAGAGAGATAAAGCATAAAACCAATAGTTCCGTTCAAATACTTAAATCTGTCGCTCATAGTGCAATAAATCTTCCGTTAAGTGGCTCGGAATAACAGGACTTCACGGGTAGAACATGTTTGTCCTAAGCAAGTTAAGCGAAACACAAGTTTCTTTCTTTTTTACTTTCCCTGCTATGTATTTACTGTAAGTAAACCAAGCGAGATGGCTCTGCAGTAACTTGTGGGTCTAGCATTCGGGAGGTTGTGGGTTCGATTCCTGACCAATCGGTTTTGGGGCTTTCCCGAGGATAATTACATCCGCTCGTCTCTCCTTATCCTTTCACCTTCATTTCAATCCGGTCCTTTAGGGTCGGACGTGTTGACGATGCACCCGTAGAGCGTTCTCTCCTCATCCCTTCCTCCCGAGGTCTGACAGACAGCCTCAACAACTGGCTCAATGTGGATTATCCTCCGTAAATACTTTATCTCTCTCTAGAGTAAGTAGAGGAAGTATTGTATTCCACCCAAACATTTGTCGACATTGTTTTTAGACTCCCTACAAATACAATTCCTAGCGCAATAACCAATGATCTTACTTGTTCTATTACTTTATCGTCTAATACCTACTATTTTTGTTCTTATAGGCTGAGACCACATAAATGCATGTATTTTAAGCTGATAAATTCAAGTTAAAATGTTTATGTCAAACTAATTAACCTGTTAATGCAGTTGTAAATGATGATTGTTGACAAGAATGAGTGAACCACGCAGACCAGATCAGAAATGAGCTCCATTAGCTGAGAAGGAAAGCATTATGTCGTTTGTTTCTGTGGCATTTTTACGAATGTTGTTTTCAGTCAGTCGTATTCTTCCACCTCGAGTAACAAAATGCGACAAAAGCGACTGTAACTCAAACCCTGCTCCTAGGTTAACAAGTAGGCAATAAGTGCTTGTCTTGTAACTTAAAGCTGTTACAGAATACGCTACATTACAATACAAATGCTGCATCGGACGCTTGCCTTGCTCTGCTGGTTTAGTATGTCGTTCCGGATAACAGCCCATTAGCACTTTGTGGTAACAGTGAAATTCTGTGGTAGTCAGTCGTTCCAGGCAGATGTTTATTCGGCGGTTTATTGGTTCGAATCCCGTTTTAATCTTCTATGCTATTATTATTTTTTTCTATAGTAGTATGTGCAACGAGGAAATAATGCGGAAACGTGATGGAAGCTATGGCCTGAGTAAAGAAACCACACTTCGGAATGGGGAAAAAACGTGGCTTACGTCAGTAATACACCTGTATATTTGCAATACATTCATATATGATTTTTTTCTGAAAACGAAATAAGTTACGTAACTACTCCAATGTAGTAGATATAGGGTGTTTGGAAATATGGTGCTAATGAACAAGCATGTGAACACAGAACTCTGTTTGGTTCATCTGAGCATTTTTTCTTTAATCATCAGCACTTCAGTGATTGTTTTGGGTGGCTTTCGCTAACTAGTGTAAAATTTTAACATAATGTTAACTAAAGTTGGTATACATTTAGCTTCATCGAACAGAATTCCGTTAAACTTCGAGCTAAATTGTTATTGTGGTGTTCTTACGAAGAGAGGCACCTCACCGCACTGCGATCCAGTGCGTATATCTTATTCTGAGCAATCGTCCCCCAGGAGGAAGAGATGAGGTGAAGGGAAGCACATGGAGGCCGAGCAAGCCACAGAGACGAGCAGAAGTGTCTGACATTTCCAAGGAAAACTATCAGGCAATACTATAAGTGGGACAGGGAAGAAGCGTTACACAGCGCAAGCATCCGCATATACCCATATCACAAGGTCGACAACCAGAGCTGAAACAACGAAATGAGAAAGGGAAGGAAAGGAATCTGTGGATTAAAGAAGCCGCATTCACCTAGCAATAAGGGAAACCGTGGAAAAACTCAAGTCAGAGTGAGCGGTCGACGGGGATCGAACCCGCAACCTTCCGAATGCAGGCCACAGACGTTACCTCCTGAGCCATCCCGTTTGGTAGTGCCAAGTTAATATCATCATATCGTTATGTTGAGGGAGTTTAGAAAATCTTAGAAGCTCAAAAATGCCAAACGAAAGAAACCAAGTTCTTGACGAGGAATTTGCTATTTTAAACGAACCTTCGTTTTTGAGTGTTACTCTCTCTCTCTCTCTCTCTCTCTCTCTCTCACACACACACACACACACACTCTCTCTCTCTCTCACACACACACACCGACCTTTATATATACAATTGTTTTTTATTTAGAAGACTTCAAAACATACAGTTCGGTAGCTTTGATGCAGTACATAAATGACGTAGTAAATAGGATTACCGATAGTATAGATAGCATTGGTAGAAAAAGAAACACAATACAAAATACAACAAATTAAGAAACGTAATAAGAAATTCAAACACAATGATCACCAAAAGCTGTGATCATGACTTTCGTCACTGTGATCAAAATAAGAATTGTAGTTTTTGGTTCATGATCACTATCAATGTCTACTTAGAGGAACTTGCAAATGTTTTTGAAGACACTAATATTCCGTAGGTTTAAGCGGCCCTTTATATTCTCTCTCTCAATTTCGAGGAGGTTCAAAGTTCAACGCTTCCGGTTTGTAGAGGAATCTAGTAAAACGAAACAGTATGAGGTAACGCCCGGTAGCTATGCAACACACCTAACGTTCAGGTAATGCGGGTAGGTTGTTAACTGGTAATTTTGCTAGAAAACTACCGTAGTCTACATTTGCGTATGATAGCCTGCGGTAGTCTACTCTAGTTTTACAGCTCTAATCACAGTAATAGCAAACGGAACTGGAATGTTTGTTTGTTTTTTTTTAATTTATTTAGAGTCGCTTTAACAATTAAGTCATATCGCGACTATTCTATGAAATACAGCGGTATACAATAAATTTAGTACAATTATTTTACCAAAAACATGAGAATACAATCAAATCAGTACGACAAGTATCTTTCATATTATATTTTCGCATGCAAGCCCGTACCTTAGAACTGGAATGTTTGTATTCTAAAGCACTGTTGGCTTTTATGGAAAATTAATAGATATATGGAACAGCGTCTCGTTCTACTATTGTCGTGGGATGAGGGGTTTACCTCAGATCCATTTTCTAAACCCAATTCTATCCTCTACCAGTCCATTGAACTTGTCCAAAGTTTTTCCTTTATTAGCCACCACTCTTTTAATCGCTTCTTCCCACGTTGTCTTCGATCTTTTCCAGCTTTTCCATGTCCCAATTCTTAATCCACATTTCTTGCGCAAACTTCATCTATTTATCCGTCTCTTTCCCAGGCTCACATCCTTCTGAATCCGACTTTACTTAAAGTGGGCAGTTAGCCCAGTGCTTAAGGTCCCTGTTTTATCCCCAGGGTAAGCTGGTAGATCCTCAGTTCTTGACGTAGGGATTGGGCATTTTCTCCCGCCAATACTCTGGAGGCTGTTTGCAGTGGTTTCCCACTGGGCGATAGGGCAGCCACTTCCCTACGCCGAACATCCTCCCTTATCTCAGATTAATATTTTAACTTTAAATGTGATTCTAGTCTAAAGAAAATATTCGTTAACTACTTTAACGAACATTGTTCATGAACTTTGTAATCGATGTTGCTTATTACGCTTGTTAAAACATTTATGATCAACTTCAATGAAGACTTAGCATTAAACGGGCAGTGAATAAAAGTAAATTTTCTTTTGTTTCAGAGCTACAACAAATAGGAAGTTGAAGGAGACGGTAGCTTTGGAGCTTAGTTTTGTGAATTCCAATCTACAGCTTCTCAAAGAGCAATTAGCCGAGCTCAACAGCTCAGTGGAGTTGTATCAAAATGACAGGTATGCTGAAAAATCTTGCGATAAGTTCTATTTTCTGATAATTTATATTATGTTTATACAAGGAAATACCTTGCTGCTGTCTTTAAGCAAGTTCGTTCTCTAACTTTTCTTGTGTTTTATTTGTTTATTTGTAGTAAAAACTTTTAAATGCAGTTTAAAATGGGCAGTTGTGGCCAAATTAGATCCGTTGCAGCTTTCGTAGAAACAAAAAGGAGAAAATGACCTTAGACTGGACTAGAAAACAGTTTTATTTATGAATACAACAGGCAGATGCCAAATTACTTCATATTTACATGCAGTTCAACAAAGAATATATGCGGGCTGTTAGTGGTATAAGTGCAGATACTTGTGGACAGAGTAATAAATAATATTTCATCAATATTTGTTTATTTGGGGATTTATAGTTACTTATTAAGAGTAGTAAGTTTTCAGGTTGGTTAGTACACAAGAAGGTGTGGTATACACAAGTGACGTGTTTATCTTCTATCGAGAGCGTGGAGCGGAAGGCGTAAGGTGCAGTGGGGAGGCCTTGCGGTAACGAATGTATCAGAACTGAATTCGAATGCTTTCTACAAAGCTAATTACCCCACACTGCTTAGGCTAATAGGTAACGCCTTGAGGTCTGAACACGTAACAGCAAAGCGAATAATCTATATTTACAGACGTTGTTCACTTCGCGGCGTAATTGGGCCATGAAAAATCAGATAGTAAGCTATGTGATTGGTTTGTGGTAAAGAGCAAAAGCTATAAGAAACAGAGCAGTATATTTGCTTCGCTCGTGGGGGAGTTGAACACAGGGCTCTGTAATCTCTCAAAGCAGCAGCAGTCACTCTACCTCACAACTATCGTCGCCATCTCACTTTGTCACATTAACAATTGCTCACTATTTCATTTGCTAACTGGATCTCTTGCGACCACGCTTGCTTGTATAGTCGCTGGATTTTCGAGAGCGTTCTAGAACAGACATGGGCAAGATCGACTCAAAAGGGCCACTCCACTAAAACGCGTTCTTGTCTCACTTCACCGGCCATCCCCTTCACTGCTGTATGCTTCCGAGACGCCTTATTCAATGGCGAGTGTGACTTCATCGGTATGTCTGTTTCATGAAGAGTGGTAGAGAGAATTTGTTGTAAGTTACAAGAACTTGTTTGTTTACAATTTCAAAAGGTGCTTTCTGAATACTCGTATTTGTAAACATATGAAAGGGACGATATGATTCCACTTTTTAGAGGTTTAGTTTCTTATTAATTTAATATAACCTATCATATTTTGTGTTTCAAAGTTTGAATATAATATTGAATTTAAGAACTAACAATTTATTACGTTAATGAAATAGATTTAGAATATTTTAAGACTACACAGCAATGGAACTTGACTATTTTATTTATTGTGAAAGGGAAACATTTTAGTATGTTAATCATAAGGTAGCGTAAGAATATTACGTGCATAAGACAAAGGAAGGTTAAAATCTTGAAGAGTAGGTAATATGCCTAACCACAGTAGGTCGCTGTAAAATTATTGTATGCAAAATATGTTTAATATAAACAAAATAGTTAATAACAACGTAGAAATTATTGCTACCGCGCAGGTGGAATGAAGCCACTCCGCACTTGTATCAAAACAACCTTCGTCACTCGGCAAGAGAATGTGGAGTAGGTAAGGCAATTTCAATCGCTACCTCTCCTCTGTTCTAGAATATTGGGGAGGTGGGGAGTAAAAAGGTTCCAGTAGGTGCATAATCCCTTTATCTTCCGTGACGTTTGTGGTGTTTAAGTCCATACCGACTTTTACGGAATAGTTGCTGAAAGTGAATCCTATCGTGGCAAGGAAATTAAGTGCATGATGCGTTTACTTACACAATGGTTCAGCTGGGTATATTCACGTCAGCTGTTGAAATAAATATCTGCGCAAATCATTTCGCATAGGAGTTCACAGGAGGTTGCAGTTATCGCTCCAAAAAATACCGTAATGCTAATGTAAAGTAGCCTGACAGTTACTTCTTATAGACAGATCACAAATGTAGTATCCAAAATAAATAATGACTAAATGCCTGATATAACCAAAGAAGGACACTGAATTAGGTAAGCAGGAAAAATACCCATGCATATATTAGGAATAACTTATAGACTTTATATATTCCAAGGTTATTATGTACCCACATTAATGAAGTTTTTGAGAGTCACTTATGGCCATTGTCTGGAAGAGTGATCTAAAACACACTTGCTTAACTGGTTCTTAGGTGGAGAATTCGGTGAACACAAATAAGGATATCCTTTTCCCAGAGATAAATAGTACAAATTTCATGAAAAAATGTTTTAATTTACAGTGTCAAATATGGAAACAGGAAAGTTCAAATATGTAAATGGTCAGGCTTGTTAAATTCTGTACTGAAGTTTGAAAGACGTGCACTATTTTAGGAAACGGTAACATCATTAAAGTAAAAAGGGAAACAAAAATAGCTGATTCTTTACATTCGCATAGCTTTCGTTATTCGTAACTGACACTCCTACACACGATGCTGTACTAAACAATGTGGCCTTACTTACACTACTTAGCAAAAAAACCTCCGAACGCCTGTTTTGCTTGTCCGCTTACTTGGTGCTCGTTGCCGTCTGCCGCTATCATTGAAAGGCGCGGATGAAGCCAACCATCTTTAAAACTACTTTTAAAAGCTTTACTTACCAACTTTAAGAAAGGAGATACTGAAACTGGCCACCATCATTGTCCATATATTTTTGGCACTTGTTTAGGAAACTCCATCACTCGCCATAGTTTACGTTGAGAAATGCTGGAAATTTCCTGACGGATATTCTGTTTTAATTCTTCCAGGGTATGTGAGTTTGTCTTGTACACTTTACTTTCGACCAGGAAACTGAAAGCAAAGGAATCATTTTCAATTAATTGTGGTTTTCTAGAGACACCTAAGTAGGTTTAGGATCTTCGGTTATATCAAACATTTATTCATTGTACGTTTTGGTTACGATTTATAGAAACATATGCTTCACTATCGAAGCTATAATTTTTATTTTAATCAGTCATTCAGGATATTTTTTTTGCTGGTAACTACAAGTGTGAATTCATAAGCAAAATATTATTATTATTATTATTATTATTATTATTATTATTATTATTATTATTATTATTATTATTATTATTATTATTATTATTATTATTATTATTATTATTATTATTATTATTATTATTATTATTATTATTATTATTATTATTATTATTATTATTATTATTATTGTTGTTGTTATTATTATAACTATGCTTATCTTTTATTTTGTTATATTAAACATTAAAGTAAAATCCTTCTATATGTAACGTAATAAGGTCTAGCATAATCTTCGAGGCAAATGCTCTTGAAGTTAACTTTTTTCGTATAATTGAGTGCTGAACTTCTTAATGATAGATGAATTTTGTGCTAATAGTTTTCATTGATCCCAGTATTCATTGCTTGACTGGCTATATGCATGTTACGGTTCATCTCTTGCTCTCCGGCGCAATCTTTGTATCAATAACCATTGCGGTTTGTTCAATTTTTTTGTCTCGTTTTGCTCTGTTTTTGTTGAATGACGACCAGCTGGATTCCGGAGATGCACGAACGGTCAAGTCCACGATGGTGACTGAAATTCCGCTATTCTTTTTTATCGGTCATTATCTTTTCAAAGGGGATTCTCCTGTGTGAAGAGGCTCACGTAAGGACCGAAAAAATAGACAAAACATAGCCGCACGCCAGATCTCGCTCGCTTCGCTTCACTGCATATTCGTCTGCTATAGTGTTGGAAGTGCAAGGATGACTGATGGAGCTTGACCTCTTAGGTTAGTTAGCATTCATTTAATATTCCACCAAGCGCAAACTCTTGCTGACTGCCTTCTTTTATTTCTTTATCTGTTAATGAGGAAGTGGAGAGTGATTAAGTGTCTATATACTCCTCTTTGGGTCTTTTCTTTGAGTTAAAAGTTCCCATACACCTTTCATTTCTCACTACAGATGTCCGTTGCTTGAATACTGTCAGACTCAACTCTCTATACATTGTTGCCTTTGAAGGGGAACACCAAGCGCACTACGACCTACGGGTAAAGGTAAAGGTAGTGGCGCCACAACTGGGGCAGAGCACCACACATAGGTCCTTAGGGTCCTTTGTGTTTCTACCGTGACTCCAGGGAGGTAGGAATGAGAGGAAAGACCCGACGGGCGATCAGATCCAAATGAACAGCAAGCGGAAGCCTAACGTTTGCAGACAGAACGTCTCCGACTCCGTCCATCGTCGTACTCGGTAGAAACCTCCACTTCAGGTCCGCTCAACGAAGATGACATCCTGCCGGTGCAGATCCAAGATGATTCAAATATATCTTGTCTTTTAAAACATGATTTAATTTTATTGCATAGAAAATTTTTGTTCATAAATTTTAAGGTATACCAGTTCAAAGGATATTCCTAGAAAATTCAAGATATACAGTTTATTTGTCATTATACATTTTGAATAAATAGTGCTTTGGTCAAAATCATTACAGCAAATGTTTATTAAAACATTTTTGAAACATTTCCCATGTAGAGGTTATTTGGGGTACGCAAATCTGCATGTCGCATCTTTGGAAGATACTGAATTTAAGTATGAAGCTTGGTACTTCCCTGACATTTCGTTTTTCAGTTTCTTATTCACAGACCACAAACAGATACACACGCTAAAATGATAAAAATCAAAATTAAGAAACCCTCCAGTTCAGCGAGCAATAACACCATCAGTTGTTTCTCAAGGCAAAGCCTACGATATGACTAAAGAAGTTAAAGGGAGCTATACAAATGAAACAAAAATAACATGACTAAAAGGACTTACAATGCCTGGAAATTAGAACGCGAACATTTTTTAGTTAAAAGATTCATAAGATGCTTTCAAAAATGCTTTAATTTTCGTTGAGAACGTCATAGAGTAGAAAATAATTGTTACTACACAAAAACTACGGATATTCCACTAATAACATTAAACGCAAGTAACGATTTAGCAGCCGAGGAAACGAAAGGAAGTAAAATAAAAGACAATCGGATCTGTTTATAACGGTATGATTATGTGATACTTAAGCCAAAAGCTTTGCATTCTAAATAAAGAAAACGACTTGCATTGCCTAGTGCTATCATTCGTAGCGATATTCATTTGTTGCTGATAGCAAGGAGCCGCAAATTTTCTGGGATTGGAAGAACTAATTTTCAATAAAGCTTTTAACAGAAGTGAAGTATAGAAAATCACAGCTTATAATTTGTTCTTAATGATGTATAGAGAGAAAGTGTGTGCATTTACTTGTATAATACTCAAGTAGGTAATGTTGCAGGGTGATAGTGCTGTTTGTTTAGTAAGCGGGAGGCTCGGGTTCAATTCCCGGGGTTTTTCTCCTCCTGGGACACCTGGTCCGGGGTGTACTCAGCCTCGTTCGATCCCTGAAGGTTCAATTTTGGAGCTACTTGATTGAGAATTAGCAGTCTCTGGTTGCGAAAACCCATACACTGGCCGGGAGGGACCGGGGCGCTGACCACGTCCCGTCCTACAGTACTGCACCTCATTCACGACACCTGTAGTGGGCAGAGGTGACGGACGCAGCAATCGGGCGGTAGGCCTTGCCCTGGAAAGCGCTGTTGTACCGCAGGGTTAGTTGGTTAGGTAATGTTACAAACTCAACATTCGTTAGAAGATTCGTTAACAGTTTAAAAGTAAACGTTTATAAACTGACTAGAAAACTGCTGTAGCTATGTTAAGAGTCTGATAGTTTTAAGAAGTTAAATAGGCTGCATTAATAAAAAGTATTGATAAAAAGAACCTAAACGTGGCAAAAACGCTTCGTGTATTTTATTTGATTAAATATCACTTAAAAGTAAATTTGAGCAGTTTCAATCTTATCTGTTATGAAGTATGTATTTACACCACACTTTATAATATTTAGTGGCACCAATGATTTAATCCCATACTAAAGTTAGAAGTAGGCTTTTACAGTGGTGTTGAAGTGTTCAATTATATCATCTCAGTAAAATTTTATAACTATGCTTTATATAGTTTAGCGTTAATGCTCTAAATTTCAAAATTACAAGTTTCAAAATATTGAAATATGTAAAACAATTGATAAGCTGAATCATTTGTTAATACGAGGCATTGAAATTCCCAAGCAGCTACAAGTTATCTACATATATGTGAATAGCAGCCATGAGCATTGACGGGCAGGTAAACACGATCTGGTTAGTGCTGTCTGAAAATATTAATAGACTACATAAGAATTGTTTCTTAAGTGTGACGTCACTGCACTAGTTCCGTAACAAGCAGCTTTCATTTTTAATGCTTGGATATTTATATTCCTAATTTTACTGACTTGTTTTGAAAAATTCTAATAATTAGATTTTAAGGCTACTTTTCTGTAGCCGAGTTATTTGTATTGCGTATTATTATTATTATTATTATTATTATTATTATTATTATTATTATTATTATTATTATTATTATTATTATTATTATTATTATTATTATTATTATTATTATTATTATTATTATTATTATACTTTTAGAACACACAAGAAACCAAGTTTGTAACTTTTTTATTGTTGAACCTGAAAACGTTTCTGTAATGTAAAAGTGTATCAGGGAAAAAAGTGTTCTTAAGATGAAACTAACCTAACAAATTGTATAAACTGCCTATTAGCTAGTTTTATTTCTTTCGGGCTTGTCGGCCGTGGTCTAGAAGGCACTGTTGATGCCGACGTTTCGCCAAGTACTGCGCTTGGCATTATCAGGGTAGGAAAGAAATAAAACTAGCTAATAGCCTACGTTTAGAGTGTATAAACTGCATTAAAGTGGCTTCCTGGAGAGATTAGAGTGATAGAAGAAACAATCTGAATTCAAATATTTTGTCATATAAGTGATTCATTTGTTTTGGTAATGACAATCTTGTTTTACTTGGCTCATCTTTGTTTGCCAAGCACTGTATATCAATCCATTTATTTTGATGGGTGGTTTTGCAGCATGGAACCTGTCATGCCCATGATTCCGCTCGGCCTAAAGGAGACCAAGGAAATAGACTTCCGGGAACCTTTCAAGGTAAGCACGGGCCACAAATAACAATTATGATTTCAGCTGCTGTATCTATTTGTGTTATTTAATTTCTTTTGGAAGTGGTAATGAAGATAGCAAAAATAATAATCGGCTATATAACTGCGCGCTCTCACCGAAGAAGATTGTAGCAATTTATTACGATGATTAATGGAGGTCAAATACTTGTTTTCCTGGTGTTGGATATTTCTTTTTTCGTTCTTTCTTGGCTTTAGTTATGTATGCATTTAATCCCCACCTGTGCGATGGGTTTCCTAACTGGAGGTATGATTAATAGTAGTTTTTATGAAGCAGAATATGTTTCCTGGCAGATAAGAGGTTTAAAAAATTTTAAAGTTGAACAAATTGCGTATATTCAATTAGTAATGAATACTACATTACTACAAAGACGAATAAAAAAATTAAAATACAATTTTAGTCTCTGGGCGTTTATTTCAGCAGAAAATAATTTTGTGTAATATTCGTCACTTTACTCGAGCCACAGTTCAAATACAGAACATTGTAACAAATATTCAATGAAACAGCATTAAGCTATACTTTTTACTATGCTAATTTTCTTCCTTAGTAACTCGTTTCGCTACAAATTTGTTGTGTACAAATCATAACTTACGCTGAAGATGCGACCTCGTAACAGCGGTTGAATAAGTGACCACACACACGCCTCACATGGCTCTTTCACTTGCTCGCTTTCACACGTTCATATTTTCGGTATGAACACTGTTATAAATACGTGAGTCATTCCTATATTAAATTTTGTTGAGTGTTTAAATAAAGAATGGGATATATTAAGTTAACTTCGTTTATTAATTATTCAAATGAACTAATTGTGTTTGTTTTGTTGTATTTTATTGAATTATTATATAAAATTATTCATATTGCTCTTCTTCTTCTCCCTTTATTTCGGTCAGTAACCAAGCTTTTTTGAACGTAATAGTGCTGTATTTATAGGTTTTTACATTCAGTACATAATATTAAATATTTATCTTAAAACATTATTTACTTTTATTTCTTTAAATACATTTGCTTTCTTGTAGCTTCTGTCACTGAAAACTTCGCTGAAAACATCCAAAAGAATCGAGGACTTGGTTTTAAGGTCAATATCGTTTCCGTTATGCAACAACTTGGCAGTGGCGTCAAAAAGAGACCGCATTTTACTCGGTGCAGCGGCGGGCCTGACCTTGCCCTTCAGATGTGATTTTCTCGCCTATACTTAAACTTCTTCTATAGATACATTCATCGAAATCTTTATGTTTTAAGGATGGTATCTGTATCGTTTAGCGTGATATATGATTGGAGAATCATGGTGAAGGAATTACATCATCTCAATTATCATAATGGTAGACACGTTATTAAGGTTTTATATGCATATTAAATTTAAATTCAAATCATTAATAGCATTAATGATGTTTGAGGTTTTGATCGTGCTGCAGGATTCCATGTTATAGAACTGTCCAAGTGTTCATAAATCTAACAATGTAAATATATTTAGAATAGTCAATATATTACCAGTAAACCTACTTCCAGCATAGAAAGATACTGCCATTTTGAATAATTAACTTAGGTATGTAAATTAATTATGTGAAATTGAAATTAGGTTCATCTGGCATGAAAAAAGTATTATGTTTCAATAGCAACTTTGTATGTTGCGTGGTAACGATGTTCAAGCATTATTATCGTTTGAAAACATGTTACTTTAACCCTGTGATGTTTGAGGTTAGAAATAATTTTATGTAGGTTGGCAGTACTACTTTTTGGTGCAATGTCCACTGCAGTTTAGTGTAATTTCGGCCATAATGAATGCCTGGGAACCGCCGATAAGCTGTTTTCCCTATATCTACCCTCCCAACACTTTAAGGGAACACTTAAGTGATATTTTGCCTGTTTGGTCAAAAAAATCTATTTTTGGATTTTTATTGCAAAAAATGCACCATACTCTAAAAAATATATCTGCGAGGTTTTAACCCCCTAGGGAGGCCGGAAAACATATTTTGTCTAGCACAACGGTGTTCCCCCCTCACGCGATCTTAGATATCCCACGGGGAGGGGGGGGGGGGTTCAGAAACCGTAGATCGTCCCGCCTAAGGACGAAGATTTTACATATGTAGAGCATATTCCCTACCATGCAATGTCGACATCCACGCCGACACTTACTACCCTGAAAGCGACTAGCCAGATGAAGGAGGAAAGGAAATGACAAGTGAAGTCGGGTATGTTGTGAACGTACCCAGCATTCGCTTACCGACCCAGAGAAACCCCGATAAAACGCATGGGTCAGGTAGGCCAGCTGCTGAGATCGAACCCGCGGCCCTCCGTATATGGACCACAGACGAAACACCTGAGCCATCCCGCTAAAATGAACTCGGGGTCCCACTTTCGTCTTCTCAGGATCAGGGAGGGGGAAGGTTTTTATTTAGATAACTCGCCCTAACCAAGATTCAAATTCGAGACCTCTTAAAGGTGAGACAAACATGCTTCCCATACGCCATGGAGGTAATTTTGAATGTTTTGTTTTGGTGGTCTTTGAAGAGGTCATAACGCGCCGATGAGTGGGTTTGTGTAGTGCAAGAACGGCGCAATTGAGGCACTTACTATTTTTGTTTTCCTTCCTTTTGCAAAGAACCATATCACAAAATGAACATGTTCTCAGTCTTGTTTAGAAAAAATACAAGCTGTGAAAAAAAAAAGGAGTTTATGGGCTTAAATTCTTATAATTAGGACTGAGTGAACCTCAAAATCTACGATTTTGTTTCTTCTTGCTTTTATAAGCCTTGCTGTAGCCGACGGTTTGTGAAAATATTACGTGAGAAAATTATTGTATGTACTCCGCGTGTGATAAAAATGTATTCCCATGTTTCAAACAAGTTGCTAAAAGCATAGCTCTTAAGTTTTACTGTTACCAAACGCAGCTCTTTTTAAAAATCATGTGTAATAACTCATTTTTTTCTTTCCTTTTCGTTGGGCATTTATTCGTTTTGTTCGGAAATTTCAACGTACTTTGCTTCATAAATGGGGAAATAATTCAATTGCAGATGTCCGTTAAGCCGCGTTAACGTAGAAAAAATGACGAAGAAGGACTGAAATGGCAGTTAAAGACTATGATTATTAGTGGGAGTCTTGAAAGGAGGTAATTACGGTGATTCAAATTACAAGCACTTTTATTCTTTGTGAATCGGTTTATGAAGAGATGGAAAAAGCGGGTTGTGAAGATTCTTATCGGGCGGAATCGGTTAATTATATACCTCATTTGCCGTTCCGAGGATTTTCTAAAAACCTCTATGCACGCACAGCAAGTCAACCTGGAGACTTGGTGACTGTGCCCAAAAGACATTCTTTACTCCTTGTTATGTTTGTTTTTTCTCCTAAATTACATCAAGGGTGATTCAAAATATTGAATAATAGGATCAATATAGATTGTATCAATACATTTGCATGCAATTGTCATCAAGGTCATTGTGTAGTTGCTGTTTGGACAGCTTGGAAAACAGCGTCATCTTCAACAGCCTTGTAGTTGATGCCGAACCTGGTTGTTGCGTCCTTTGATGCTACATCTCATCATTGCATCAATTTTAATGCTGTTTTAAGGTATGCGTGAATGAATGTGAAAGGACAACACTTGCATTTGTACACATACTCTTCTTCTTTGTCTGATTACCCTCCCCTTATGTAGGACTTACGCCCCCTAGGACTTACAAGCCTGTGCCTAGTATCAGACGCCTGTCTGGGAGCAGAGGAACCTATGGACCGGAGAGAGTGAAGACCTGGAAACGGGGGGTCAGGCAAGCACCAGGTTATGTTATGGAGGAAGAGGATGGTGTGAAATGCAGGCGAAACCAATGATTGGAAAGGTAATGATGGAGCAGGTGGAATGAGTGGCGGGGGTAACCGGAGAACCCGGAGAAAACCCGCTCTGACGCTGCTTCGTCCACCACGAATAACACATGCGGGTATTTTTGTAAACTGTCCTGCAACACGATACAGAACTTAAAAATATTCTGCTCTAATGCGATCAATCATGTTCTTCCATGCCTGTACAAAGATGATCTTCAGTGGATTTTCTTTGTTTCCTGGAGTCTTTTGAGACGTGTTCTTCACCTTACTTGACAAAGAGCATGATGGCTCGATGACAGCAAAAAAAAGGGGGGGGGGAAGAGGGGTGATTGATGTCTTTGCTTTTTTTGAAAGCGATCCAGCAATACAAACATCACATCACATCACACACTTACACACACACACACACACACACACACACACACACACACACACACACACACACACACACACACACACACACACACACACACGACATTTGTCATATGTATATGTATGCTGGTGAGGAAAACTTGTATTATATAGGTGCTTAAAACTCCTAATTGAAACCAAATGGAAATAGCAATTTAAGTAGAACTAGAGGAATATAATATCATATACGTTTTTATAGTCATTTACGATTTATGTAATATATTAGTGACAATAAAAATCTCTATGTTTAAATAAGTTACACTTTTTGTTAAATTGACCAACCATGTTTAGAAACTAGAGATAAATCTATGTGCATAGTTTACAATAATATGACGGACATATCATGACAATACAGTTGTTATATTTTTGTCTATATTCCTGTTGTATTCCTATGATTAGCAGTAGGTTAGTAAAGGTAAATTAATGAATTATAGTTTGAGCTAGAGGGAAAACATGCTACTTTATCTACTTATTTGTTTATTTATATATGTATTTATTTAGTTCTTCTATGCAGCAACAAACATTGACATCACTGTGGGAATAAAGTTCTGTTTACTTTTTTGTTATGAATTTCCACCTTGATATTTGAATTCAAATTTGAATTAGCATCTCCCATACACATTTCCCTAACCTGGGCGTCCATCGAGTTTTCCCCTTCGATTTTAGCCCCTTTAAGGCGTGCGCTCTTCTAGCCGAGAGTGTGCCTACCAATCATGATAAGAGGTGTGTATGACAAACTGAATGCATTCACTACCTGTTTCTCTTTTAGTCAATACGATTGAAAGCGTACACTGCAGCTCGCGTCTACGAGTAAGATAATTATCTTAGACGTTGTTTGTACCTAGTACTAAAACCATTTCTAGAAATAGATTTCGTGAAAAAGATAGAAGAATAAGTTTGTTCAAGAGTGAGTAGAGAACGTCATGTAAGTGCACATGAGTTGTATTTTCTGGTAGTCAGCTATTTTTTGGCTTTATTATTTTGTGTACTTTAAAAGTGTCTGCTGGTTCGTTTTACTTTTAAGGATCAAAATTTGTGCACTTAAATTTAAACAAACCGTGCACTCATTCAAATCGAATGCAGATCTTGGCCTAATTAAAGGAAAGTCTTCCCTTTTGCCGGCTATTTAATTCAGCACCTCTAGCTTTAAAAGCTAGCAGCTGAAACGCACAGAGCTTTAAACAGTGATCCCATGGATCTATAAAAAGAGATGTGTTTGTAATTCTGTTTTATATTGAAGATGTTTGCTACGCTGCATAAGCAGGTAGGGTGTAAATATTTTCCGTAGTGTGTGACACGCATACCTACTTAAGAGAGTGCACACGCCTTCAGCTATGCAAACCTTGGCACACAAACACTCATGCCACTTCCCAAACATTGCTATGAAGATGTGCTTCGAATAACGACTCGACTGTGCTGGGAAACGCTTTCACTAATATGTTTACCCAGTGACAATGACACCGCTTGGTAAAGCACATGCCAGGTTCCGGGCCTCCCAGCAATTGATGCAAAAAATAGCCTATCTACGGTTGCTCTCCGTGTATTGCATGAATTATGTTGCTACATATGCCACTGTTCTTCTTATTCCTGAAGTATCGCTGTCACAAGCTCCTTAAAGGAAGCGAATAGGCATGGTTATTAAAGGTCAGACGAAATGGACTGGTCATCCATTCAAAGCCTAACATTGTGAGTTTAATCCCAGCGACTGCAATCAAATATGACTGTAGTAAAGGATGGGGAGGGCCCACGTAAAATAACCAGTGCCATGGTAAACTGGATGATGACAGTTACTTTAGGCAACAATTACTTGGATTTTGATTTTTGGAAAAGAAAATGATAAAAACACTACAGTAATACTGAAATAAATTGATACATTATGATATGTCAATAGAACATGAAAATGACAAAATCACGTACAATATTCCAAAACATCTTTGTTGCGAATGCATAGAGGGTTAACTACAAGATTTACGTTCTATCTAAATCCTCAAGAACGAGCGAGATGGCTCCAGATGGTTAGACTCGCATTCGGGAGGTCCTGGGTTCGATTATTGCCACCAATATTCCTGATCCATGGGTATTTTGGGACGGGGGAGGAGCCGCACCCCGGTCACATCCCCGAGTCACCTGACATGGGTAGTGACTGCGCTTTGTAAAGATGTATCGATCTTAGTGCCGAGGTGGCGTTGCGGTTGTCTGTACTAGGGGGGTATTAGTCGGAACCAGGATGGCAAGCTCCATGCGCGAACCTCGAGTCAAGATGAAGAAGTACCTGTAAACCTGTAGCGGCCACCCTCGGTGGGTGTCCCCTTGAGGATCTCCGGCCGCCCATTGGGTACTATCATCTCATCCCTTCAGCCCGGGGTCTGGCGTATAAAATTCCAATCAGCGTGATCAGTGCGAAATTCCCTCCGATATGTAATCAATTAATCAAACCCTCGAGAGACAGAGCTTTCAGGCAGTAGCATTGGTCCACACACCAGGCACCGTGACCGAATCGTTAGACCGTACGCCTCTTAGCAAGATAGCTGTGTTCGATCCCACCTTATGTGGGGTTTGTAGTGGACAAAGTGGCGTATGGGGGAGTTTTCTCTCGGTTCTCCGGTTTTCCTCGTCATTCATCCAACTGCTTCATAATCAGCTTTCCTTTCCTTTCATCGTTTCATAGCATCCCCCTCTTCAGCCTACAGTCATCCTTGATATTGTCTCTGTCTACTTCATGTTAATCGAGATAGACGTTTGCAGAAATGATTATATTACATTTTCCTTGTAAGTATAATAATGGAATTTCGTTAATCCTTCGGTGCCACTTAGTCCATAAAAGAGCTGCTTGTGCACCCGGAATCACCCAGGAGACTGAGGCGAGTGAAATGTATGTGGTAGGACATGCTGGAAATTATGTTCTACAATCTTTGTATTACGTCATGAGAAACAAAAGAATGGAATCTTAGCCCTTCAAAAGTTGTATTATAAAATAGGAAATTTAGACTAACAGTACCTTTTAACGAGATATGCAATTTTCCTCAGTAAGTTTTTGTCTAGCTCAAAGGTCTCCTACTGGTACAAAATATTATAAAATTCATTAGAATGAACTATGCTTAACAGACTACATTATGCAGAAAATCTGAGATATGTGTGTTTCAAACCAGTATGTTAGTTATGTGATTTGTAAATCAAAATCACCAGAGCATTTTTTCCAGAAATAATAACAAAAATAAAGCGAAAATGTTTCTTTGTTAAGGGTAGTCCAGAGTGTGTTAATTTCGTGAATGTCTTAGTGTTGTAGCCTTAAAAACGTTGGACTCAACTACCAAGTTTGTTACTCATATGCATTTTAATTTTTGAGTAATGCTGTTTATAACCCACACATACAGGAACTTTTTCTAAAAATACATTTTTGTGTTCAAAGGAGGTCGAAATTTGTGAAATATCACATTTTTGTGTGGCTCAAAGCACTGTCTACACCTACCTAAGCAAGGGTAATAAAGAATATAAAAAGGGATTACATAAATTTAATTTTCTTACTTTGAACTTTTGTTTTCAAATATATTGGCACTCATTGAAATAGACAGGCCGGAGGAGAAAAAGAGATAAGAGAAAGTGAACTATTAAACTTTGCTTTCTTTACGTCGACGATAATTGATTAAAAACCGAAGGAGGGAGAGCAGCATTTCAAGCGGTAGCAAGGTGAAGATGCAAGCATTCTTCACTATCCAATTTAGAAGCAAGCTCTTGTAAAAACAAGTGAACCTTGATCATAATTTTCCCTGGTAAAGAGCACCCTTAATCTCTCTTAGACCACCCATCAGGTATTTAACTCCACAACGCTGTTGTAAACCGAGATTTAATCTAAAGCTATTTTTTTCTCCACCCTATCAACACCCTCATTGAACTCACCATCAATCTTGGCCTTCAGATGAACACTGGAGGTTGATTGATGCAGCAGGATATAATACGAGATTAAACAAAAAACAAGAGCTTATTAAAAGAACTTAAGGGCCTACCTTTCGCAACGCTATAATTCCTGTGCAGGAGACCCTTACTGCTAAAGAAATGGGCTTCTTACGGCTTGATCTATACAGACTTTGTCCTTAAACTCTAATAAAAACAACTTGAAAACAATAACTACTTTGTTTTTGGTAATATCCTGTGTTCTGTAGAGCAGGGGTTTTCAGCCTGGCGTTATTTAACTCACTTCCAAATTGTAAGAAAATATAGTATAAAAGTCTGATGCTTTGCACTCACATGATTTTCTCTGCTCTTGTACTAACTATTCTTACAAACTTTTATTCCTTCATCTTCTTCATGTTAGTGGAGATAAACATTTGCAGAAATTATTTTACTGCTGATTTTCCTATAGATGCAAGAGGAATATGGGAACAAAGTAATCTTTGAGCGACAATCAAGTCTTTTAAAGCTTTAAACAAATAAAAAAACTGAATAAGGACCTTCCATTTGAGAAAAGTTTAAGTACTAAAAAACTCACAAACAACAAGGAATATCTCCGAAATGGTTCACTATAAAAATGCATTTGCACATAAGTTGTGTTTTAACGAAATCTAAATGTTTGGTTTACCAGTTCTGCAAAAGTCATCAAGATTAAACAGCACTACATGGGCTATAACTAGAAAATTCAAAATATGCATTTCATTTGCCATAAAAATATCTGAAACATGTGGCGTTTAAATCAAAATCCTTAGAGCCATTTTTAAGAAAATCAAAAATTTCGAAACATCTTCCATGTAAGGGGTAGTTTAAAGTGAAGGAACTTTCATCAAAATCTTCGTGTCACATCCCTGAAATATATTAATGTTAAATACCAACTTTGGTTTTCAACCAACTTTTCGTTTTTGAGTTATGCTGTCCACAGACTGACAGACACACAGACTGACACACACGCACGCGCTTATATTTTCTAAAAATGCTCTCTCTTTTTTTTTTTTTTTTTTTTTGGTTCAGGGATCCTCAAAACATATATTTGCGGTAAAATCTCGACATCGAATTTTTGGGTGGAATACAATACTTCCTCTACTTTACGTAGTAGAAAAAGTATAAAGAGTACACTAATAGTTGAAATGGGTATGGAAATTGCTGAGCATACTATGGGGCGGAGCATTTGGTAGCAAATGAATGAAAAATTGAATGTGTTGTGAGTCACTAACCAATGTTGTCAACAGTGGGAATGAGAAAATACTTAACCTCAAAATAAGTTACCATCAGAAAGCATTTCACGCATTTGATTCAGTAAAATAAAACAGTGGCTGCCTTAGAAGCTGGACGAGATATAACACGCAGACAATTGCAATTATAATATAAAATTCAAGAAGCATAAATAATGTATGCAAAACTGCAAGTGAAAATATAATGGTGAAAGCCGTAGTTATCCGCTATGGAATTATCATAGATAAACCCACGACTGGTTACGAATTTATCTGATGCAACACGTAACCTCCTTTGGGATTTATTAAAACTACTTCGCGAAAACGATTTAACTGATTAATAAATAGTAATTCCTTCAGTACTTGTGTTGCTTAAAATCAAATCACTGTCTTGTCAGCACGATATATCTACCAGATGAATGAGAACTCCAAATTTATTATGGAATACTAACCAATGCTGCCAACATTGGGAATGAGAAAATGTTAACCTCAAAATAAATTACAACCAGAACACAACAGTCGCATTTGATTGAATAACATAATTATATGGAAATAGAACTATTTGATTGTTCACCAATTAAAAACACAACTGGATGACCGTTCAGTAACGAGACTAGGATTTATCCGATCAAATGGAATACTTACAAGCGGGTTAGATTAGATTGTATATTCGCCAGAATTGTTACACTTTTATGCATGTTTCGTCAAATTCTAGCCACACCAATACAACATCCAATTAATGTATTTACAAAAGCCCGTATGACGTGCATTAAATAGTCAAAAGGACGTTTGCAGAAAATGATCTACTGAATAGAGTATATATTTTAGAGGTAGATTCTTGACTTTCTCGTAATTTACCAGAGAGAACCTGATAGATTCAGAGACTTTGTGTTAATTTACATGTATCTACATGGTGAACAAAATTTAAACTTTTGGTTAGTGTGTGTTGTTGAGTTTCTTAGATTGCACAGATGACATGCTCGTACATTGTTGAGTTTCAAGATATTCGTATTTTTATGAATGATGGAACCTTTCTCTAAATTATAAATAAATGGTAGAAGTACAGTCCTTTTCGGTTAAAAGTAGCTTTGAGACCATAGGACACACTAGGCATACGTATACCCTTAGAAACTTGTCCATCCTGAGGTTTAAATTTTGGTTCAGTTAGCTGAAGAGCTGCACATCATTGGCTAGAATTTTCATATCGGTCATTAACTAGGTTCAAATCATTTCTGTCTTGTTACCACATCTCTAGTAAACAATGTAAAGCGCCCACGTTAAATAAACGGTAGTTAGCATGCATGAATGCTTATGGGGCTTGGTTAGCACTGTAGTGGTACAAAGTTTTACGTTTATAAAAATATCAGCAAAATTGTTGTTTATTTATTTTAAGCTCTTAGAATGTCATTAGCTTTAATTAAAATACCTTAAAGAATAACCAAAGAAAACAAACATGCCAAATGCATCATTGAACTAGAAAGGGTTAAATACGAAACAATGGTTTCAAGTACCTTGATTGACTTTTTGTAATTTAAACTCTTTATTATAATATAAATTATAATATAATATAAATTGGTCTACATCCGAGTCATTCTTTCACCTTATTCGTTTTTATGAAATATCCGGCATATGCACGTAATAGTAAAGATAAATAGAAATACGTATAATTAGTGAGACAAAGCAAAGCTATCATAAAAGAAATACATCTCTAAAGAGTAAGTAAGTAAGTTGTGAATCCCTATAAGATAATCTGTAGGCTTTCTGGGCTGTTGAAGGACTCCTGCATTCCACATCGCCACTCCAGACGTCAGTAATACCAGGTTGTGATCACATTAAGCCGGAAAGTAGCCTTAAAAGCGAGGGAAGTATCCGATAGGGGATGGTGCCCCTGGTGCTGCATTCCCACATGTTACATGTCGGTAAGACCATTTATTGACCGCGTCCCTAATATTAAATTAAATTCTTTAAAAACCAAATAACCTTCCTAGATGAAAACGCATATGAGATTGCGTCATAAATGAACGTTATTAGATGTAATAACTGTTATGTATAGGCATAATCCATTAAGTAGGTAGTAGCTGGTCGAAAATAATGAACTCTCGTGGCCTGGAGGACGGGTGGATCGAGTGAATGGCCGTAGAAAAGGATGCAGCTTACGTGCTTTGTTTTATGCATGACATTGTTGTCTGCGAAGTTCTCGGCCCTATAGCTGAATCACTGTCAGTCACTTCCCTGTGCACTTTAACCACTAGTGCAATGTGTTCATATTATACAGGTATTAACCTAATTTATTACTTCCTAATGCTTACCTAGTATAATGAGTGAGTGAGTGAGTAGGGTTTAAGGGCCCGTCGACAGCTAGGTCATTAGAGCCCCTACCTAGTATAAGTAAATGTATTGTATGCAATTTATTTACTTCCTCTTAAACGAGGTAAACATTTGCATAAAGATTGTTATTGCTACAACAGAAGCTACAACAAATTAGGGGAATACAAGACTGGCTGGCTTTTTGTTTTTCTAAATGTTTACGAATCCAAAATGTTGCATATGGTGCATTTTTTCTTTTCAAGTTCCTTAGAATTTTGTAGAAAAACAAGCAAAACTATAATTACAAAACTTTGAGAGTGATTTGGCTTTATCGATATATTTTCAATCGCTTCTAAACTTTTGTGCTCAGTTAATATACCTACTGTAAGAATATGTATTGATAATAGAAATGTTGACGTTCCTTCGTGATAGATTAAGTAGCGTTGTAAAACTACCGTAGGCTACTGTAGACTGCCATAAGTGTAAACTACTGTAGTTTTCCTGATATAACCCACATTACCTGTACGTTAGATGTGTTGTATATCGGCATTGCCTCATATCGGTCGCGTTCTTTACATTTTTGATCATGTTTTACCAGATTCCTCTAGAAACCGGAAGTGTTGAGCTTTGAATCTTCTCGAAACTGAGAGATCAGACAGTGATAGTGATAACGAGTAATATTATTTTGAAGCGAAAAGTACAATTTTTATTTTGATGATAGTGGTCAAACTCATGATCACAGTTTTTGGCGAATTTCTCATTAAATTTCTTAATTCAGTGTACTTTGTATTATGTTTGTTTCCCTACCAATTCTACCATTACTACTGGTAATCCTACCATTTACCATGTCATTTATTTTCTTTACTAAAACTACCGAACCATAGTTTTGGTAAATCGCAACTCTAGTTTTAAGGATTGGATTATACAGCTTAGAGACCGGTTCCAAGGGCAGGCAAAAAACATTCTGGTAAACCAGCAACCATAGAAAACGATATAAACGCTTCACAGGAAGTGCAGAGAAAGCTTCGTGTGCAAGGGATACAAAGATTCTTAACGCTGAAGAAACAGCAGTAGCGGTTATTATAAACAGAAATATTCACTGTGAGTGAAATTCAGTGTTTCTCTCTAAATCTAGAATTCAATGAATTGTATTATTTTAGATTAAGTTACGGGTTGCTTCTGGTTTTACTTTATCTGCTGTATACGTAGCAGGCAAAAAAGTTACAAAGAGTGCCAAGGAAAATCTTCGGCCGATTTTGCATTGTTTTCTGGGGACTTCAGAGGCGTGAGCTTCACCGCTAACCTGGGTGTTCATCAAGTTTTCCCCTTAAATTTTAACCCCTTCAAAGGGGTATCCTGTACTAGCCAGTAAGGTATGGCTACCAATCATGATAAGTGTGACAAACTGAATGCACTCACTCTAATTCTTCCTCTTTTACCAATACGACTGAGAGCGTAAATGTATATTTCGTTTCTACGCCGTCTTGTAAACTTTGTTGTGGTTATTGGTGTAACTATTTAACAGAACGAATGGCACATCGTGATCTAAAACAACCAATGATAAATATTGTGGCATAAATGCAAGTTGCAGTTGAGATTTTCTTTTTCACTCTTTGCACCTATTGCATTTAATCGAAAATACACCCTTTGGGGACACTGAATCAGAAAAAGCAGTTTGGAAAAAGGTCCTGTGTGTGATGATAACCTAGCTACGAAAATTCGGACGTTACCAAACTTGGTATTTACATTCAATATCAAATACACTTCATATGAAAAATGCTTCAATTCCTTATTTCCCCAAAAATAGCTCCAAATATTTATGATTAAAATAAACATAGTAAGTAAAATGTATGTCTCAGTTTTCTGCCCTTGAACCCAGAAGGCATTTTATATAATTATGTGTTAAGTCGTAAACCTTAAGGTATAGGAAACATGTGTTTGTGTAGATGCTACACAAAAATGTAGATTTCTTAAAAACACAATTAATTTTAAAATCTGAATTTTTCAATACCTTGTTGTTTTTTAAATTGCTGTCGCCATTCAGTTATTTCTCGCTGTAGAGAATTAATTAACTCGAGCAATATGAAGGTGATGGATCAATAAGCTTTCAAAAAAGTAAAGAAATCTTTTACATAAAACCAAAACGATTTTTTTAAATGAAGTGAACGTAGAAAATGAGCAGCGTGCTTTCAGTGGTGAATGTTTACATTAATATTCTCTAAGAGTGGGAAAATAAAATGCCAGCACATATACAAAAACGGCTTCATCAGGAAGAGAAAGTAGGCGCCTTTGATTTAAATCTCTAGGAGATTAACCGGTTCTTGAAGTGAGTTCGCTGTCATTAGCACCAGTAATAGGATGTTATCTGTTGATATACCCACCTGCATCATACGATCTGATCGGAGAGAGTGCAATTCGGTCAAGTGTCTGAAAAATGCATCAACTAGAAAACTGGTTCACTTCCAATATCCATTTTTATGTGTAGCTTCCAGTTTATATGGGAAAGTCAGACCGTCGAATGATACTCATTTGGACTATTTCATGGCTAAAATATCCATTTGTATACCATATCAGAAAGATTTGACCAGAAAATATAAAATTCTATAAAATGTAACCTAAAATATATTCATTTCGATTAGTGAGGTTCGACTTACTCAGCGCTCCAACTGAGGAAAATTAATCCCAAATATTACATGGATTTCGATCTTTTCTTGTTATAATGGAAAACCATTTGATAGTCTCAAAAAAAATCTTACTTTATTACTTTCTCTACTACGATATGGAACATTTTTCGAAAATTTTGAATTTCTTGAAAATGGCTCTATCGGTTTTGATTAAAATGCCATATGTTTAAGACAGTTTTATGACAAATGAAATGTATATGTTGAATTTTCTGGTTATGGCTCATGTAGTCATGTTTACTCTGGATGACTTTTGCATAACTGGTAAACTATAAGAGATAGACCAAATCTTACTATACAGAAAATGTATATATTGCTAAAACACAATTTATGCATTTTTTGTAGAGTGAACCATTTCGGAGATATTCCTTGTTATTTGTGTCAGTTTCGGAAAACTTAAAACTTTTCGTCAAATGGAACATCGTTGTTCATTTTTTATGTTAAGTGTGCAAAAAGAACGGAATCTCAAAGCTTTAATAGACTTGACTATCGCTCAAAGCCTACTGTATTCTAATATACCCTTTGCACCTACAAGGAAATAAGCAATAAGACAATTTGTACAAATGTTTATCTCAACTAACACGAAAAAGATATAGGAATAAGAGTTTGTAAGAATGGTTAGTACAAGAGTAGAGAAAGTCATATGAGTGCAACCCATCAGATTTTTCTTGATATAACAAATAATATTTCTTCTGGAAAAATACATCAATTACTAAAGGAACAATTGTTACAATCACGATTGTCAAGTTGAAATAGAGTACTATTTTTATTGTTAATCGTTTGTAGTGGGTAATAAATTGTTTTTCAGTAACTGATGGTATGCAATTAGCGACAGTGACTAAGCGCTGTATCGGCTCTAAGAAAGACACTTTTGTATTACTCCGCCCAACGCGTACACGGCATATGTAATTCACATGCGATAACCGCTCATTTCAGTGAGCTGAGGTTACTATTTCTAAGTATTAGTGAAAATGTAGTACATTGGAATTAAGTCATTACACGTGCACATTAGGGTATTTTAAAATTAGTAACATAAACAAAAGAGGAGCTCTATTTTTTACTGTCACGCCGAGTGCTGCGGTTTGGGGCCAATGAACTTGGGGCTGTCTGTTGTCTTTGTTTACCTCAGGTGCATTTGTCATTTCGGGAAGAGTGTAGTAATAATTTGTATAAAACAAAAGAATGATCAGATGATAATTTGTATATGATCATTCAACGTCCCTGTGTATGAAATAGTTCAACATAGGGGCATTAATTTTTCATATTAGACTGTATTGAAATAATAATTCAAAATTCTAGAACAAACAATACAAAAACGCAGAACAATGTGTGGAATCAATTCAGTGATTTCTGTAATAAACAGGTGTACGCACTCTTGCATATACTTCAATTGAAGATTGAAATGGATCAAAACATCCGCAGATAAAGCTGGACTAGACACAAAAAGAGGAAAGATAGCTAATCATTCCAGTCAATCGGCGTTCGTATCGCAAATGGCACAAGCAGTAATCCAAGAACAAGAATTAATCAAAGCCACACGATGTAATAATGCTTTGGCACTTCTACAGATTTATAACATCAACATACGGAACTGCTAAAGAAAGTGCGAAAGTCTGCTTTTATATCTATATCTTCAAACTCGATGTGCATTCTTTCTAAAGGAAATAGCACTCCATTTCGATTTGACAACTGTGTTTTTAACAAGCTCTTGTTATAATGAATGTACTTTTCCAGAAGAAAGGTTATTTTTTGATGTTAAAAGCCTGATGTGTTGCACTCACATGGCTTTCTCTACTCTTTTACAAACTATCCTTACAAACTCTTATTCCTTTTATCTTCTTCATGGTGGTCGAGATACACATTTGTAGAAATTATCATATTTCTAATTTTCTTGTAGGTGCAAGGGGAATATGGGAACAAGCCTTTCAAATTCCGTGCTCTTTGCTTGTCATTTGGAGATAAATTGTGTTTTAACGAGATCTACATCTTTGTATAGTAAGATTTGGTCCATCTCTTACGGTTTACCAGTTATGCAAACGTCATCAGAGTAAACAGGGGTACGTGGTCTGTAGCCAGAAAATTCAAAATATGCGTTACATTTTCCATAAAAATATGTTAAATACGTGGCATTTTAATCAAAATCGCTAGAGCCATTTTCGAAAAGATCAAAATTTTCGAAAAATGTTTCGTGTAAAGGGTGGTTTAGGGTGGAAAAATTTTCTTCAAAATTTTCTTGTCGCATCCTGAAAGAGATCAAACTTAAATACCAACTCTTGTTTTTAATCAACTTTTCGCTTTTGAACTACGCCATTTACAGGCAGACATACCAACACACACACACACACACACACACACACACACACATACGGAGGACTTTTTTTTAAAAAATGCTCTTTTTTTTTGTATTCAGGGTGTCTCAAAACATATATTTCCGGTGAAATATCACATCGAATTTTTGAGTGGAATACAACACTTCCTTTACTTACTATACGCAGTATAAAAAGTAAAAATAAAATGAGAGTTATTTGAGATTATCAACTGCTTTGTTGAAGAGAAAATTGAAGTGCATAATCGTAATGAATAAATTTTATTGTTTTTTATATAATTTGACATTTTCTTGTTAAATCTTTGCGATATAGTACTTAAATTTATAGTTCATGTACGAAATAGTCCGAATAAATATAATTCGACGGTGTGACCTTTCCAAATAGATTCACTCGCTCCACTAGAGAATTTTTCGGTTTGCTCAGACATCTTAGATACTACTTGTAATAAAACTCATAATCTCGAGAGGGATTTATTAAGACAGTTTATTAATAAAATGTAACAAATTATATCATAGTCCTCTTCCTGCCACGTATTAGGCCTGGTGGCCTGTTTCGGTCGTGTCTTCATTGAACGGCTTGAAGATCTTTTTCCTTGTGGATAATAGCTTAGTATTTGGCCTGGAATTCTTGTGGCAGACATACTCAGTACATTGGACCTCCCATTTCAATTGTGAGCTGTATCTATGATAGGATCAATCTTCAATTCTTTCATATCTAAATAGTTTTTCTCGTCTAAGTCGGGACATTGGCAATTAAACATTTCATTTCATTGGCTGTGGTGCCATATTCACCACTTTGTGCATGGTGCAGACTTCATTACATGAGAACTGATCTTGTCAACATCTTATGTAGGTATATATATCCTTTGGGAGTTGGAAAACTTCAAAACTCATATTTTACGGGGAAATTTCGTCATTGAATGTTTGGTTGGAATACAATGTTTCTGTCAGTTACCATAGATATGCGGCAAAGAAAGTAAAATTGGATTAAACATTTGATTGCAAATCACTAATATGGAGACAAAATAAATATAAGATCAGGAAAGTGAAATGAGCTGGATCACCGTTCTATTTATATCTACCACAGTAATTTGTGCAAATTTTAGCTTGTTCAGAATATTTAAAATGTATCTCCTAATTTTATCGATCTTAAAACTATTTAAGATATCAGATAAAAAAATGTTACAGAACGCAAATGCATGCGGATAAATTAAGCCAATAAGCTCGATTAGGAGGTTAGGATGTTTTTTCTCAACTACACCTTGATTTAATTAAAATATATCAGTAGTTATTTGGAAAAAAAAAAAAAAATAGCCAACCATGTTAGTAACACCAACGCGTTCAGCGAATTCGGTAGTAGTCATAAAGACCCATGAACATCCAATATATCAAGGGAAATGCACAGTATAGTTGCATGTGTGCAGAAACATTAGATATGAGTATATCTATAACATCACTTACAACTTGCTTTTATCATCTTCAAGGGCGTCGGCATACCTTTTTTCAGGGGGGGGGGGGGGAGAGCGTATATTAGAAGTTTGCTATCAGACAATATTAATTCATTATTTTGATGACAACAACCTGTAAAAGATATGAGTTATAGTATTTGTTGCGTATAGCCATATTAATTTGTGGTGTAAAAACTGTTCTTTACATCAAAATTAAAACAACAGTCTAATAATCAGTAATAAACTGCACATTAAATTTATTAGTTTTCAAGGGCGAAGGGCCTCCCCCCCCCCCCCTCCCCCACCCCAACCCAATTCTCTTCGCAACGCCCATGATCATCCTAAAATTGCATCTAACCGTCTCCAATACTTCTGAGAAAGTTGGTCATTTAACTAGAAAATGTCATTCAAAGTAAAATGTAGAAAGTAAACTTGCATGTATCTGCAAATAAAGAAATCAGATGCTTCCACACAGAAGCAGCCGTGTTTAACGGTAGTATGAATATGTAAATCAAAAACTCCCCTAAGCGATGGCAATTTACCTCTGTGCTCCAAAGAGTGTAGGAGTTGTGTTTTTCTGTGAAATGTTGCAGAATTCAAAGTGCAAAAAGACAGATGAGGTAAAGCTCATTTAAGATATATGTAGTGTGCTTAAAATGATAAAATATGTGTCAATTTAAGGAGGATATTCCAATTAATAAGACTGCACAGGTGCATATGCCCAAGCAAGATGAAAACCGGTTTATTTTAAGTGTTAAAGAAGTCAACACTGTAAGTGCTAAAATCTTTGAACCTTCATCATGAAGCATCCACTTCTTGCTTCAACCCCTACTTGTGCGAAGGACGCTAAGTGTCCTTGAGTCAGTGCTACCAACTTTCATCAGAATGCCAATGACCGAGGCTGCAGGAAGATTTTTCCGATGCTGCGCGTAACCACACCTACATCGTAAGTAGGCCAATGGTGCGTCAGACAGGTCATGATGAGCTGTGCCTTGCCCCCAATGGAGCTTCTACAGCCTCCAGGACCGGTTGGCTTCTTCAGCACGTGCATCTAGACACATTCCAAACTGTCTACAAACTGAATAGCTCGGTAAAGGTTTCTTTCTAAACGCAGGTATCATTTATCTTCTAAAGGTCATAAACACAAACGCTTTTGTGAAGACCTCTGAAGCCTGCGGCGGTTAAGATTCTTTCGGTTTAAAATTTTCACGCTCTTTTCGTCTGTGCTCTATTGTGGCACAGATAACTGGTTGTGCTACTCTAGGATTAAACACGAAGGCAATGCAATCACTGAAACTTGTAACATAACATTTCTTGGTCTTATTATAAATCATAATATGATTTGGAAAGATCACAAGGACTACAACCCACAGAAACTAAGATCTACATGTTTTGTAATCAGATGATTAGTTCATTTTACAAATAAAAGCGTCCTAAAACCAGTATGTTATGTCTTATTTTCATTCAATTATTACTTTTAGAATAATGCTCTGGGGGAAATTCAGTAGGTGCTAAAAATATTTATTTCTCCAAAAAAATAAGACAAAGAAGAAAAGAAAAATAAGAATGCCTGGCGTAAAGCAATGCACTCATTGTAAATCACTGTTCAAAAATTTGAAATATTTCACTAGCCTGTCAATATATTCTATCTGTATTACTTTCTCTACTACATATAGTAAGTGGAGGAAGTATTGTATTCCACCCAGAAATTCGATGTCAAGATTTCACCGGAAATATATGCTTTGAAGCCCCCTGAATTAAAAAAAAAAAAAAAAAAAAAGCCCTTTTAGAAAAAGGTCCGCGCGCGCATGCGTGCGTGTGTGTATGTGTCAATCCGTCAGTCTGTGGACAGCATAGCTCAAAAACGAAAAGCTGGTTAAAAACCAAAGTTGGTATTTAGGTTTAGCGTCTTTCAAGGATGCGACACGAAGATTTTGAAGAACATTCCTCCACTCTAAACTACCTTTTATATGGAAAAATTTTCGAAAACTTTTATTTTTTCGAAAGTGCCTCTAACAATTTTGATTAAAATGTCATAATGTTTGAAATACGTTTATGGCAAATCAAATGCATCTCTTGAATTTTCTGGCTATAACCCTGTAGTCCTATTTACTCTGGAAGACTTCTACATAACTGGTAAACCTTAAGAGATAGACCAAATCTTACTACACAAGAAATGTAGATTTCGCTAAAACAGAATTTATGCCCAAATACATATTTTGTAGAGTCAACCGTTTCGGGGATATTCCTTATTTGTTTCGGTAAACAAACTTTCGTTAATTGGAACATCGTTGTTCATTTTGTGTTAGCCGTGTAAAGAGCACGGAATTTGAAAGCTTTAGAAGATTTGACTGTCGCACAAAGCCTACTGTATTCTAATATTCCTCTTGCACCTACAGGGAAATAAGGAATAAGGCAATTGTTGCCAATATTTATCTGAACTAACACGAAGAAGATAGAAGGGAAAAAAAATTTGTTGTTTAACGACGCTGTCAATTGCCAGGATCACATCAGCGTCGCCGGTGTGCTGGAATTTTGTCCCGTAGGAGTTCTTTAACATGCCAGTAAATCTACTCACATGGAGCTGTCGTTTTTAAGCACACTTAAAAACCATCGGCCTGGGCCGGGTTTGAACCCGCGACCTTGGGATCGGTAGCCCAGCGTCTAACCAACTGAGCCACCCAGACGGACAAGATAGAAGGATGAGAATTTGTAAGAATGGTTAGTACAAGTGTAGAGAAAGTCATTTGAGTGCAACACATTAGATTATTTTTAATTGTAGAACCTCGATATAAAGTAGTAAAGGGATCCCAATATTTTCCCAGCTGGGACCTCCTTTGTAAGATCTGATTACAATGTCGCCTCTAGTTATTTCAATTATTTACCCTCTCAGAAAATTCATGACTGCCCCACCAAAGTTTCTTCGTTGCCAAATCTTAAACTTCTTATTCACATCTGAAACACTGTGACTTGTCAACTTTTGAGAATTCTTTCCCTTTCCCAATTTTTACAGCTGATATACGTGTGTATTTGTAGGCAATTCTGATTTTTGAACGTACTGAGTTCTCAGTACCCAAACCTTGAATCCGTGCATTTTTGTTGGAACGTCTAATTGCCTTATCTACACTCATAGGTAATTGCCTTTTCTCAACAAGAAACTTGGCTAATGACTTCTTACTCACTGGTAGAATTGCTTTTTACATTATCCATTGATTTTAACATATAGAATTTATTCCCATTATTTCTCTATCTCTCTATTATTTATTTATAAAATTACCAACCTTACCGCATAATGATTCCTGTGTCAAAATTCGGTTATCACTACCAATTTATGAAGAACACATGTGAGGGACACCAACTTGCTCTACAAGTCAGAAAAAGGTAACAAGAAACACCAATGCAATCGCCTTGATCCCCACTGTCGGCCAACCGTACTGTTTTGTTTATATCTCTTCCGCACTTCCTGGCTTTCAAAGAACGAAAAACAATAGAAATGAGAGAGACGATGGTGCAGGAAAATGGCTGCGCAACTAGGAATGTTCATCAGAAAATTACGAAATAAAATGGTACACAAAGGTAACTACTCACCAAGATAATTTACCTGGAATGTTTATGTATAACTGCTCTTCTCAAAGCTTGCATGAAATGTGCATATACAAGGCATGAAGATTCCATTGAGACCCATTGGTCTTCATATCCAATGAACAGATGTGCTGATCGTTTTAATTTGCACTGAGTGTATGTCATTTTGATGTGTTTATGTGTCATAGTAACGAATTTAAATTGATAATATCAAATAAACTTTCCGATAGTAAAGGTCCACGTGCGTGTGTGTCTGTCTTTCAGTCTATGGGCAGCATAACTCAAAAACGAAAAGTCGGTTAAAGACCAAAGTTGGTATTTAAGTTTAATATCTTTTAGAAATGCGACACGAAGATTTTGAAGAAAATTCCTCCACCCTAAACTACCCTTTACATGGAAAATTTTTTGAACATTTTGATTTTCTCGAAAATAGCTCTATTTTGATTAAAATGCCATATGTTTGAGATATTTTTATGGCAAACGAAATGTATATTTTTAATTTTCTGGATATAGCCTATGTAGTCCTGTTTACTCTGGATGACTTTTGAATAACTCGTAAACCCTAAGAGATAGACAAAATCTTACTATATAAAAATGAGATCTCACTAAAACACACAATTTATGTCCAAATACATTTTTTTCTTTGTGAACTGAACCATTTCGGAGATATCCCTTGTTAGCTTCAAGGAAAGCTTGGAAAGCTTCAAGTTTTGTCAAATGGAAGTTCGTAATTCATTTTTTATATCTTAGCCGTGCAAAGATAACGGAATTTGAAAACTACAGGATTTGACTATCGCTCAAAACCTACTTTATTTCCTTATTCTCCTTGTACCTACAAGAAAATAATAAGATAACTTCTACAAATGTTTATCTTCAATTAACACGAAGAAGATAAAGGAATAGGAGTTTGTAAGAATGGTTAGTACAAGAGTAGAGAAAGTAATGTGAGTGCAGCACATCAGATTTTAAGTATTTAAGTAACCGAGGGACAGGGTCCAGGCGGTACCATACCAGTCTTGCATTTGAAGGATTTCAATTTCAAACTCCGAAGAGCTAAGGTTTTTTCGTGGTTTCCTCTGATAGCTAGGATGAATATCACATTACGAAGTTTCCTTTTCTCTGATTCCTCTTAGTTCGTCACAGGATTACTAGAGGTTAAACCCATCATTTTACCTTCTATACTACATACAAGTAAAGGAAGCGTTGTATTCCACTCAAAAATTTGATACCGAGATTTCATCGGAAATACATGTTTTGAGGCTTCGTGAATCTAAAACAGAAGCATTTTGTGAAAAAGGTCCCTGTGTGTGAGTGTGTGCGTATGCGTGTGCATCTATCTATGAGCAGCATAACTAAAAACCAAAAAGTTAGTTAAATACCAAACTTGGTATGTAAGTTTAGTGTCTTCCAGGGATTCGACACGAAGATTTTCAAGAAAATTTCCTCATCATAAACTAGACCATGAATCAAGTTTAATACACTTGTAAGGTGTTTTTAAAATTCTACGCTTCGTGTTATTGTCACATTTTAATCATGTATTTGTTTTTCGATTGCACGTAAATGTGCAATACAACATAATAGTATTAAAATTATAGACAAAAGTAAATTATTATAAAATTTATACCGAGTCACAGAATAACTTGCTATAACTATTAACACACAAATTCAAAGTTTATAACTAAGAGAAACCATAGTTGCGCCTTCAATTTTTAGTATTATGCTGATCTTGACATAATGATATAGGGAGTATATAGGTTGTAACCTCTAAAAAGATAGAGTTTCAAAAACGGTAAGACAAATTGAATTTAATAGGATGTTATTTACATTACTAACACTAATCAAATAAGCAGAATAACTTTATTTCGATAATTTCGCTTTCAGTTGCTTGGAAGTGTGCGCAGACGACGAAGTATTGATTGCTACATGCACATGTTTTGATTGGTGGATTAGCAGTGTCGTAATGAACTAGCGCCTCTTGATTGGTGGATAGAAGTATCATTATGAGGAGGTGGATATGGGGTCCAGCATAGTGACATATTTACGCTACATTATGGCATGGTCGAGCATAAAATCACATTCTTAAATCATAACTTTACCAGCATACATATTATAAGCTAAACGACTATGTTTGATCAATATCCTGGACATTAATAAACGTTAATGGGCAATATTAAATACGCAGCGTATGAATGAAATAACCAGTGTAATTACGGCTGTGTAGGTTTTTACAAATGTTAAAACTGCAACTCATTTTTCATTTGAAAGGAACGTGCCAAATCAATGGAATTAAATTGTTTAAACCTCGAGGCTGGTGAGGTAGGTTATATGTGCCCATTCCAACCTGGTAATTACTCTGAGTTATTGGAGGCGGTACCTGTGGTCTTTGCGGTTTTTAAGGCGCCCTCAATAAAGCGAGAATGGGTAAAACAGCTGTAGTACTACTCAGAAAATAACTTCTTCACACTCTATTATATTACTCCATTATTAAAATGACTGGCAGAGCCTATAATGTAGCTGAAGGTTACCTAAAACAAATGCCTAAAGCTAGGAAGATATCTTAAGAATCTATAAAAAATTAATTTCGGCGTAAGAAAGCTACTTAACAGCAACACCGCCAATGTATTAGTCCGCGCAGCACATGGAGAAATATGTGTAATGTCGCACGCTGTCGCTAACAGAGATTTTTGTCGTTTATGTGTTACGCGAGATCGTTATATCTGCTGATATATGTAGCTGCCGCTTTTATTTTGGCCTCTATGCGTTTACAATCATGCATGTTGCCTATTAAAGCCAACAATTTAACATTTAGAAAGTTAAACATATGCGTGTGTATTTACAAGTCAGACCGGTGGTTCGTTTTCAGAAAAAAGGATATCCACTTTAGAGCGAATTGCACACTCCACAAAATCATCTACTTTTCCTAGCAGTTTTACGCTCCTTCCTCGGAGTTTCAACACAGCCATTTTTTGAACTCCTTGCGAGCATGCACAACCCTGGTTTCTGATAAACCGGTATATTTTGAGGTTAAGTTTACTAAATCATTCACAAGTACACACAGATGCTGCTACATTAGCTTGTGAAATACATTTAATACAATTTGTTCTTCACCACTTTTTAATAGTTTTCCCGTAGCGTATTTTCCATAACTCAGCGCTCATTTTTACGTGGTTATTTTATCGCAACTCATAAGTTAGCCACCATATTTCTTACTGGCCGACTGGCATATTCTGTTTACGAGTTCACAATAAATTGTGATTGGTCTCACCTCTTACTCAATTCTTAGTCAATGCGACTTTTCCTGTTCTGAAATAAAATTTATAAGTGTAGTATGTTACAAGGGAAACATTAATCACAATTGCGAACAGATTTTAAACATCAATAACATTAAAAAGTGGTGGAACTATTTTCTTTTGTTCCTCAGAGTGCTGCGGTCAGGCTACGAGCGTTTGTGTATTTCAAGTAGCTAGCTTATTTCGGCAGCACTTATAGATATTTAATGTGCTGAATTATACATCTACTGATTGAAGGTGGGGTGCATTACTAATTAGTTAATTTTCACAATAGTGCTTTTCACTTTGAGGGTTAGATACATGATATCGTTGCTACTAAACAGGCCACAGTTTCTTTCAGTAAAGCAAATGGGCATAATCTACTATTTTAGAAAACGAAGCTAAATCAATGGGCTTACATATTAATACAAACAATATCAAACATGTATTCAAGGTCCAAACAGCAAGCAGATAGGGAAAAGAATACAAAAAATAATAGTGACATTGAATTAGTAAATTATTTTATAGACTTAGATTCTGTACTATAAGAACAAAAATAATAATAAACAGCAAATGTTTTAGGAAATTAATTATTTTAACATTTAGGAAAGTACATTGGTTATGATAATGATATTCAAGTAAGCAAGTTTAAAATTACGAGTATTTATGACACTATTGATCATCGTTAAAAAACAAAGTAACAAGATATAGAAACATGGAAATCTACAAAGTAATACATGTACCTAGTGTGTTCCTTTCACTAGAACCTGACTCAAGGAGTGTGTTGACATCAACAACTCTAGTATTATCTGAGAAAGATTACGGCTAGAGTTAGAATCTATCAACAAGACGTAGACTTCTTAGAAATGATACGCTTTTGTGCTAGCAATATTGGGATACCAATGTTGCGCATTGTGTTTAATATATATGACAGATTTATTTATAACTTCGTGAGTAGTCATGTGGTACCGTCCCCTCTTACTCCTCCAGAGAGCAAAATACCCCACACACATTTTCTCGTCAGATGCGTACACTATCCTTGGACTACGGTTGTGAATTATCTAAAGAAAGAAACAAAACAAAACAAAATACAGATTTTAGAGATGAAATTCCTTATAGGAGTTAAAAAGTAAATACTCGACCACATAAAAAAATGAAAATACATATCGAGAATTAAAAGTTTGAATATGCTAGAGTAAGCGCAAGAGAGGGATAGAGGGAGAAAGGGATTTATGCTTTACGTGCTCCTACTTAAAGGTAACAAACTTTTTGGAGATGGATTAACTTGCAACCACTCTCTGTTTATTCTATGAGTGCAGGTCAAAGATCAAGAGGGACAAGTATCCTGAAATATTTTTAAAAGTATTATAAGGATGAAAAGGGGCCCTTATCCTTTCCCTGCTTTTACTTTTGAGGGTTCCTCCACTTGTCAGTAATTAGGCTGTATTCTCAATTTCGATCTTTCTCGGTAAACCCAATCCGCATGTTGTAGGTGTGTCTCATCATTTTATTAACATTGAATTTCCATGAAGCTGTAGGTCGTCCTCACTTCCTCCTTCCATGCTGCGACCATTCCAGCAATGTCCTTTATGTCCTTGTTCATTCGGTTGACAAGTCCACACCATTGTAACAACTTACGTTCAACCCTTTCTATAGCTGACTTCTCTATTCCCATCATCTGTCTTATCTCCTCATTCCTCTGTTTTCAAGTCTGAATACTCTCGCTCCTCTACAATTCTATCCTGTATCTCCACTGCTTGTAGCCTTTTACTTTTATTTTTACTTTCTCTAGTAAGTAGAGGAAGTACCTATTGTATTCCACCCAAAAAATTCGATGTCAAGAAATATAATTATGTTTTGGGACTCTCTGAATACAAAAAAAAAAAAAAAAAAAAAAAAAAAAAATTTAGAAAAATGTCCGTATGTGTGCGTGTCAGTGTGTGGACAGCATAACTCAAAAACGAAAAGTCGGTTAGAAACCAAATTTGGCATTTAAGTTTAATATCTTTCAAGGATGCGACACGAAGATTTTGAAGAAAATTCCTCCATCCTAAACTACCTTTTACACTTAAAATTTTTCGAAAATTTTGATTTTCTCAAAAATAGCTCTAATGATTTTGATTAAAATGCTCTATGTTTAAGATATTTTTATGGCAAATGAAATGTATATTTTGACTTTTCTGGCTGTAGTATGTAGTCCTGTTAACTCTTGATGACTTTTGCGTAACTGGTAAACCGTAAGAGATAAACCAAATCTTAGTATACACAAAATATAGATCTCCTTAAAGCTTGTTATTTATATGAGTTTGGCAATACTTATATGTCCCACAAAGGGAAGATAGTTATTCATTTTTTTATTTCTTAGCCGTACAAAGAGAACGGAATTTTAAAGCTTTAAAAGATTTGACTATCGTTCAAAGCCTACTGTATTCCCATATTCCCCTTGTATCTACAAGAAAATGAGTAATAAGATATTTCTGTAAACGTTTATTTCGACGAACATGAAGAACATAGAGGAATAAGAGTTTGCAAGAATGGGTAGTAGATACAAGGGTAGAGAAAGTCATTTGAGTGCAACACATCAGATTTTTTTCTTTCTATTTTGGTACACCTTTCAGATCCATAAGTTAATATGCTCTCCACAACTGTTAGGAGAATTCTCCTTTTTGTTTTTCTACAAGTATCTGCTCCATAAAACTCCATTCAATATTTTAATTGCTCCTCTTGCCTGTATAACTCTATGATACACAACTCTCTGATTCATGAATTATGGATCCTAAATATTTAAACTGTTTAACTGCCTCAACAGTTCCTTTAGTTATGTTAATATCCGTTCCAAGATGTTTATTGTCCCTCACTGTACTTGGTGGTAAAAGTGGGATTTATGTTTCTTTGCACGTTTGTACGGCCGGGAACCAATTGACCGTATTCCAGCGAGTGACAGTGCAATACAATTTAGAAGTTGGCCCGGGCGTACTTTTTCAATTAAGCGTCCTCCGGTTCCTCTGATCTTCTGACAGGCAATTAGAACGTTTGAGAATTTAAGGCCCAAGAAAACGCAATTACCCGCAGGAACATGGATAGCATACATACATGTCAGAAGTGAGGTTAGAGCGAGCGTGACAAGCGCACGGGAGATAAGCATCATCGACTTTACTGGAGTATCACGAATCGCAGTGTCATGCGGTCAGTCAGGACTTCCCTCCCACTGGGGAGGTTATTGAAAAACGGGCAAATATGTGGCTCGGCGGAATGGGCCAAGGGGGACGATATCACGAACTGTATGATGTCATGAGACACGTGTGTGTGTCTGTGTGTTCGTGCAGTTAGCCATTAGTGCATTCAGGTACAACACAATCAATAAATTACTTTGTTTCCTTAACGACACAATCAGAAGATTTTATTTATTTTTATTCATTCATTATTTATTTATTTATTTATTTATTTATTTATTTATTTATTTATTTATTTATTTATTTATTTATTTATTTATTTATTTATTTATTTATTTATTTATTTATTTATTTATTTATTTATTTATTTATTTATTTATTTATTTATTTATTTATTTATTTATTTATTTATTTATTTATTTATTTATTTATTTATTTATTTATTTATTTATTTATTTATTTATTTATTTATTTATTTATTTATTTATTTATTTATTTATTTATTTATTTATTTATTTATTTATTTATTTATTTATTTATTTATTTATTTATTTATTTATTTATTTATTTATTTATTTATTTATTTATTTATTTATTTATTTATTTATTTATTTATTTATTTATTTATTTATTTGTCTGTCTGTTTGACATGAAATGTTGAGATGACGAAATGGTCTCTGTGTAGTAGTAGCAACAGTCGTCCCTTAAAAATCACGTGTTTCACTCACATGACTTTCTCTACTCTTGTACTAAATATTCTTACGAAAATCATTCCTTTAACTTCATGTTAGTCGAGATAAACGTTTGCAGAATTATCGTATTACTCATTTCCTTGTAGGTGCAAGGGGAATATGGGAATACAGTAGGTTTTGAGCGATAGTCAAATCTTTTAAAGCTTTGAGGCTCCGTTATCTTTGCACGGCAAAGAGATAAAAAGTTAATAACGACCTCCCATTTGAGAAAGTTTAAGTATTGCAAAACTCACTAAGATAACAAGGAATATCTCCGAAATGGTTCACTCCATAAAGAATGCATTTGGACATAACTTGTGTTGTAACGAGATCTACAGTTTTGCATAGTAAGATTTTGTCTGTCTATTACGATTTACCAGTTATGCAAAAGTCGTCAAGATTAAACAGAACTGCAGTCTATAGCTAGAAAGTTCCAAATATACATTTCATTTGTCCTAGAAATACCTTAAGTATGTGGTATTTTAATCAAAATGGTTAGAGCCATTCTTGAGAAAACCACATTTTCTATCTAAAGGGTAGTTTAGGGTAGAGAAAACCAACTTTGGTTTTCAACTATCTTTTCGTTTTTAGTTATGCTGTTCACGGGCAGAAAAACTCATACACGCACGCTCGCGGACCTATTTCTATTTTGTTTTATTCAGGGGGCCTTAAAACATGTTTCCTCTGAAATCTGGATATCGAAATTTTGGATCGAATACAATACTTTTTTTAATTGTAACTGTATCAAAAGCAAATATGCTTTCACTTTCCCAACTGAGGAAATCCACAATCGTTATTTCAGTGTATCAATTCCAAATCTATGTGCAGATAAAAGTGGAAATACTGACATTTTGCGGTGATATAGCCAGACTTAAGGGTTCTCACAAAGAAACGCAGGGGAAACTAGCACCCATAGAAGCATTTGTTTAGTTCTAATCCTTGAAGATCGAGGAAGGAGTGGAAGACTGCTTTGAACCTTACACGTTAATGCCATTCCTTTTTCGTGTACCTCTTGAGGTCTGTGAGAAGAGGGGTACGGATATCCTTTTAACTTCTTAATGAGTGCTTTGCATAGTCAAACTTGTTTACTTGCTTTGTTTGTTTTGAAAAGAAAGAAAAAGGCCCCTGATTACTTGGGAGACCACAAGTATGCGTGAGGTGATGAACAGCGACTGCTGAAGATGACCAAAATCCCAAAATAATTTGTTGAGAATAGTGGGAAAGTACTTCTGTTTACCAGATGTTGGGTAAAACGAACAGACATGGACTGCTGTCTCATCTTTCAGACACACGAGAGTAAAGATTGTGTTCCTTTCACTCTCAAGGAAGTTTTCAAGTCTATGGTTAGGTTCTTCGTTTCGACGTCTGAGAGGACAAAATAAAGTCATACGTTTCGTTGACTTTCTAGAACCAGGACTGTTCTTTTTATTCTGTCTTGCTTTCGTAATACTCTTTTTGAGATGTCTTAATTTCAGTAATGTGTTTTGATTTCTCTGCCTCCTTCTATAGGTAGTAGGTAAAAATACACCACCCCAAAATTCAATGTCGAGATTTCATCGAAAATAAATGTTTATAGCCAATGGAGAAAAAAAAAAGGGGGGGGGGGTTGAAAATTGTCCGTGTGTGTGTTTGTGTGTTTGCCTCTGTGAATACCATAGCTCTAAAACGAAATAACGAAACTTGATATTTGCCTAGTATCCTCCAAAGATGTGACATGAAGGTTTTCAAGAACTATCCTTTACATGGAGAACTTTTAGATGTTTTGAAAAATAGCTCTAACGATTTTGATTAAAATAGCACATATTTAATATATTTACTGGGCAAATGAGGTTTATATCTATGTTCTGCGAATAACCTTTGAAGAGATTCTCTTAATTCGGAAGGAGAGAAGGAATGTATAGTAACAGAGATATGCAGAAACTGCTATACAAAAGATGTACATGTAGTTCTCTCAAAAAGCCACGATTTAATTTAAGTAACCTTTTTTTCGCGGCATAAACCATTTCCGAGATACTTACTCCCTGGCGCTACAGGTAGGGGTAACCTTTGGCCTCTTTAGTAAGAGCATTCCACCTTCCATAAACCAATGCTTCCCACCTCCAATTTCTTATCCACATCTATCTAATATCTCCCTCTACCTCGTCTACCCATCTACTTCTTGAGAGTCCTCTTTTACTCGCTTCGTACATCTGTTCTCTCAGTATTTTCTTAGGTGTTGTTGTTTACATTCTTTCAACGTGACCTATTTTACTCTTCTTCCATTTATTAACCTTGCAATATTTTCTTTTTCTAATATTTATTCAATTTCATCATTACTTCTAATTCTCCATCTATCATTTTCCCAGACAGCCATATGTTCTTCTTATAATTTTTCTCTCAAATATTTTAGCTTATGCCCCATAACACACTATTTTCCACCATTTCCAAAATATCCATTGTTATTGTTTTGACCATTTCATTTTTACTTTCTCTACTACGTGTAGTAAGTGGAAAAAAATTTGTATTCTATCAAAACTTCGATATCGAGATTTCACCACAGATACCTATGTGTTTTAGGACACCAAAAATCCTCCCAACACTTTTTAAAAATTTTCTGTACGTGTTTAAGTGCCTACCTCCCTGTGTGTGAACATAACTCAAAAACGAAAAGTCGGTTAAACAATAAACTTGTTATTTAAGTTCAGCTTCTTCCGAGGATGCAACAGAGAGATTTTCAAGTAAATCCCCCTACTCCAAACTGCCCTTTACATGGAACGTTTACAAAAATTCTGATTTTATTAAAAATGGCCCTAACGATTCTGATTAAAATTCCACATGGTTAAGATATTTTCATGAGAAATGAAATGTGTATGTTGAATTTTCTGAGAATGTCCTCAAAAGTCCTCATTATGGATGACTTTTGAATAATTGATAAATTGTAGAGATTGCATAAACTCTTACTGCAGGAAAAAGATCTTAAAAAACATAATTTATGTCAAATATATAAGAATAAAAATATATAGAGTAGGTAAACCATTTATCTGAATGTTTTCAAATGAGAAATTGTAATTTTTTTCCTTTTTGTTATGTAAAGAGAATGGAATTTCAAAGACATCACATAGCCACCAGCTTTTAGGTTAAAGCTTTGTTATCCCGATATTCCCCTTGCACTTACAAGAAAGTTAGCAATAACATAATTTCTGCAAATGTTTATCTTGATTAACATGAGTATAGGAGTAAGCGTTTGTAAGTAATGTTTGTGCAATTGTGAAGTACTAATCTGAGTGCAACACACCAAAGTTGTGAAAGTGCTGTTGCTCTTCACTTGTTTCTCAGGTGTCATAGAAGGACTATTGAATTTTAAGGCCAGCTAGTACGTCCCAAATTTAAGCATCTGTCTAAGATTCGGTTTGGTTGTAGTAGGTATATCCTAAACCTAAAACTGATCGAGGACCAAGGACCCTAATCGAAGATCCTTAGCTTCTACCTCTAAAACACGTTTTCTTTTGTTGCAGGACTTTATCCTGGAACATTATAGTGAAGATGGAAGCTTTTATGAGGATGCCATTGCAGAATTCATGGACATTCGACAGGTAGGTGTTTCATATTGCTAAGAAGCTGTTGTTGGTTTATTTGGTGAAATGCTAAGAAGAATATAATTTGACGCTGGCCACTTAGAAAACTACTATAATTCATGCAATTTTAATAAGTAAATATTATTACCCAGAGTTAACTTCTCTTTCTCCCTTCACAGTCCATTTCCTCTTACTGAATATTCTCTTTAAAACTCATCTTTTCTTTTTTTTTTTTTTTTTTTTTTCAAACCACTAGAGATTAATACGTTCTTTCCTCCGTATTTTAGTTTCTTTATAATCAAACAATGTTTGCTAGATCTGCTTCCCCTCTACATATATGTTAACTTCCACACTCCATTTCTCGCCCGTTTCTCTTCCGTCCGTATTTATTTCGGCAATATTTTATTTTCCTTTATCCCATGTACATTATCAAAGTCGCATTCTTGGTATTAAATGTAATAAAACGTAATAACCCATCTGGCCAAGGCCAACCGCACGACCGCTGTCCACCACAGGCGTAATGAGTGGGGTGCAGTACTGGAGGTGGGATGTGGTCAGCGCCCCGGTCCCTCCCGGCTGGTTATGCCGTCTTCCCGACCAGGGGCCACTACGTTTCCATCAAGTACCTCCTCAATTGGCCCCACAGGTACCTTAGAAGGCTGAGTGCACCCCGGACCAGGTCTTCCAGCGGGAGAAAATCCCGGGAATCGAACCCTGTCCCTCGCTAAATTTAATAAACCTTTATTAATTGATAAACTTCATCTTCTAAATGCTTGTAACTAATATTATCTAAACAAAGTAAGCTAGAGGAACATTTATAATTTAAGATTAGAGATTTTTTAAACGTTTAGTTAAGTAAATGAAGTTATTAAGGGATTTTAATCCTTTCAGATTACAAAAAATGATTGATAATACAAACATTAAAATAAACAAATTAATTTATGTGTAACATCATTTCATTTTACACATAATGTCCAAAATATCATATCCTACTTTATTCACTTTATCTTTGTCAAACTTATAAATTAAGAAAATTCAAACAAAGAGACGGTTTCTAAATATAAAATAGTTGAGCCCAAAAAGGCATTTTTTACAATTAAATGAAAATGCAAAATAACAGTACATAAATATTTACAAAGTAATATGAAATTAAGAAGCATTGTTTCCACAAACTTGCTTAGGTATTTTCTTGTTCTTGTTCTTGTTCTTGTTCTTGTTCTTCTTTTTCTTCTTCTTCTTCTTCTTCTTCTTCTTCTTCTTGTTCTTCTTGTTCTTCTTCTTCTTCTTCTTCTTCTTCTTCTTCTTCTTCTTCTTCTTCTTCTTCTTCTTCTTCTTCTTCTTCTTCTTCTTCTTCTTGTTCTTCTTCTTCTTCTTCTTCTTCTTCTTCTTCTTCTTCTTCTTCTTCAACTTCCCTGTTCTACCACTACTGTGGTGTCAGAGGATTACCTCAAATCCATTTTCTGTAGCTCACATTTTCCTTTTGAATCCAACTTTACTAAGATGGGGTTCCCACTTCCCTATACCAGATTCTTCTATTCCCTTTTTGTAAATATTTGGAAAAAATTTAAACTTCCATCTTCTACCTTATGGAAAATAATGCTACTATATGTAGATCCAAACATTTTTATCTCACTTATTTGGACCTTAAAACTGCAAATAAGATATCTTTGTTTTATGATCTATACTTAGAACACTGAATAAAACTTATAAGTTAATACTATTAGCATTTTAAATTGTTAAACGCAACTTTAATGTTTTTTTTGTTTTTTTTTTCTCTAATGCCTGAAAATAGTTATGTGTTCTTCTTTTATTTTGTTGAATTTGGCAACCCAGAAATATGAGATAACACCCTTATATTAAAAGCAGTTTGTACCTTTTTTCTTAACTTAATACTTTTTAGGTTTTTTAGCATTGTTATGTAATGATAATGCAGTACGTTCAAAACTATATGTAAATAAAGTTGTATTGTGATTTAGAATACAATTATTTCATGTATTGTATGTACTTGTGAATTTGTTTTAAATTCAGAACTAGAGTTGTATGAAAGTACCAAACTAAAATGGCCTTATTCTTCAGGCTATGAGAACACCAGCCCGAGACAGTTCTGGAGTTGCCTTGCTGTTTCAATACTATAACCAACTTTATTTTGTGGAGAGGAGGTTCTTTCCTCCTGACAGAAGTCTGGGCATCTATTTTGAGTGGTAAGTAACTGTACACACAGTTTCATTAGATACTCTGTCATGCATATTTAGTATTCCACTTTGAATGTATTACTCTTCATTCAGTATAAACTACAACCTTACATAGCAACAGATGGAGATGCAGCCACTAGCACATTAATGAGTGAAAAATAGGCTCACACACACAAAGTCTAGCAAACATTTGCTCTTATATTAGCAGTACCATGGTACCACAGCATTCAGATAAAAATTGCTTAAGCAACCTAACTGTGAAATTGGTGAGTGAATAATAAAAAGAGGAAGCACTTTATGAATTAGAAAGAGCATTTCAACCATTATTATGGCTACCTGACTGTAAAATAGAGTATATTTTTGGCACAATCTGTAATAGTATTTAGAAACATTGATAATGGCAATATAACACTAAAAGTTTTACATTGTTAAATCATTTTAGCAGATTTATATTTACAACGTTCTCTTACTGTTATTACAAAATTAAGAGAGTTAAGAAACGTTACTCGAAGCACTGAAAAAACGTTTTACTGCATCACACACGACGATTCTCTCCAATACAGACCAGCAAGTGGTGGCCAGTGGAGGACCTTAAAGGGCATTCAGTGTTTGAATCACGTCACTTTCAGTGCAAAATACAAAGACAGAGAGGGAATGTTACTTTCATCCCATGTTACTTTTGTCCTCGATCTCCCCTACACAAATATAAATCATATTGATAAATGCTAATCCGTTGAAAACATCCTATAAGGGAGATACTGAAAAAGGCATTTTGATTAACCTTATATAAGTATCCTTTTAGTCTTTGCTTGTTAAATTTAAATAAAATCATGATAGTGCAAAAAAAAAAAGGCTTACAACACACAAGATTAAAGATTTTCTATAATATTTAGCAAACTCGAGATTTAACCAATTACAATCAAAGCATGAATTTTACATGAATGAAATTGATGGCCTAAGATTTAGAATATTTTTCTGGATGCACAATTGTTAAGTCCTTTTTCTTTAGACTTCTAAACAATTTTATTGGTGTATTATCTATTGACTTATTATTATTTATTTATGCCAACAAACCTAATGCTGGTGTTTTTAAACACACAAGTCATGTGTAGGCAATGTTTGATAGAATTGGGACTGAAAAATTGAATGCCGCAGCCAGGATTTGAGCCATAGACCCTCCACTTGCCATGCAGTCTTTCTAACTATTATCCTACCATGACAAATTGCCAGAATTACATTGAAATGGTTGGAGAATTCATTGTCATTCTGGCAAGTTCTCACGGCAGCTTAATGGTTAGAGCAAGTGCATGCAAGCAGAGGGTCTGTGATTCAAGTTCAGCTGTGGCATTGAGTTGTTCAGTTCTGACTCCAGCTCTCAATTATCTTATGTTCAACGGTTGACTTTCTCTCTTATATCTTGAGCGTGCAAAGATTTGGTATAAAAGGATTTGGTTGGTTGCAGGTATGACTCCTTAACAGGAGTGCCCAGTTGCCAGAGAACGGTGGCTTTTGAAAAGGCATGTGTACTTTTCAACATTGGTGCTATATACACTCAAATAGGTGCCAAACAGGACCGGCTCAACCCTAAAGGACTGGATAGTGCTGTAGATAGCTTCTTACGTGCTGCAGGAACATTCCGATACATATATGAAAACTTTACCAATGCACCTAGCATGGACCTTGGACCTGATATGCTGGACATGTTGTCGCAACTCATGTTGGTGAGTTAATTTCTTGCTTAGTCTTTTAATACCAAGGCTCTTTTTCTAAGAAGTTTAGGGCTGTTATCATATGAGATAACAGTAAACAAATTTAAAATGTCTATAGACTGCAGTCCATTTAACTTATGTTTGCTGCATTTCTTTTGAGAAATAGGTTAAATTGGTTTGTCGTGTAGTTTGAAATTGATCAAATTCACAGAAAATTGTTATGCATAAAGTAATTGCAACAAAATAATGGAGCTTAATTTGAAGCTAGTAACAGGGAGGTGGAGGAATTAAGGCAATTTGGTATCTAATTATGACATATTCTTAACGTCTTTGGATAACTGAATCCCACTATGTGGTAACAAAGATATGCTTTTGTTTTTTTCCTGATCCTGGTAAGGACAAAATTTATAATGCATTAAGTTTTGAAGTATCATTTGAAAGACTTTACTTCTGCTAGGGCAACAGTACATATGCAAAGGTTTACATCCTTACATTATTTAGTTGATCTGTAAATAAACTTTAAATGTTATTTTCTTAAATGTTTCAATTTTGTCTAGATTACTCTTGTTTGTGTTGTTTCATTATTATGGTGGTGGTGGAGGTGGCGGTGGTGGTCGTGGCAGTGGCGGCGGTGGTGGTCATTATTTACAACATAGTCCTAAATGGCTAAAGAAATAATAGATTATCATATGGATAATAACAGTATTTTAAATTCACATCAAACAAAGAGTTAATCAGAAATTCTATGAAAATTACACCACATTGTATAAAGTGGAATCATGAATGTAGTGGTTCCTAAAATAAAATTGTTTTCTTTATAAAAAGTGGAGCAAAACACGAAAGACAATGAGTGGAAAAAATATAGATGAACAGGACAAGCTGCACGCAATATGTATTGTTTTAATGTGCTTGTATCAATGCGACTTCTTAATATAGAATTATACTGCATATAAGTTGGGTGTATTGGAACTGTAAATCAATCTAAACTAGCTGCAAAGTAAGAGAATAAGTTGTATAAATAAGTAAGCTAGTTTTTTTTAATGCTACTGGAGATCCAACTGTGCGTAATATAATTATATACTTGTGAGAAATGAGAAATAAATATTCATTATTCATGCTGTGTATATAGCAGAAATTTATGTACCCCCTTCATTACATTTGAGAATAAGATTGTTTGGATTACAGATATTTTTTGCCTTAATGATTAAAGCATAAGATTAATTTTGTTTCAATTAATTTCAAGTACCACTTATTTTGTTTTAGGCACAGGCACGAGAATGTCTATTTGAGAAACTTGAACTACAATCGAGAGACTGCAGGGATGTTGATGTCTGTATAGACCTTGCCCAGGAAGCTGCTCAGGTTAGTTCAGTACAATACATTTTATTAATTTCAGAAGAAAAATCAAATTTTAATTTTTGAATTACTTTCTATGTTTCTTTGAGTTCTCAAGTTAAAACTGGCAATTCTGTGTGTACAGAAAATGAATTTAGTAAAATGCAAGGGTATCATGATTCTTTAACCAAGCCTTCCTAGCATCCCCTTCTTTCCCTTTATTACCCCTCTGCAATAACAGCACTTTCATGCTACTAGCTGGACATAGTTATAACCAATGACATGTGAACCTGAAAGGGAAGTATTGATTTTTTCTGGTTGCTTAATTAAAATCATTACCTCTCCCTTTACACCTCTAGTTATGGCCAATGGCACCTTAGCAAGAAAGAAAAGTATTGATTTTTTCTAGTCGCTCAAAAAATTACTCATTAAGTTACAACTGTTGTTTGATTCACAGCAGAAGCTACACATGGCCAGATTATTGGTCTACAGCAAGCTGATAACACAGTTACACAAATTTCAGAAACTGTGCAAATTCACAGAAATGTATAAGAGGTAGAACTGGAACTTAAAAATTCAATGCCACAACTGGGATTTGAACCACAGACCTTCCGCTTGCCGGGCAGACGCTCTAACCACTGAGCTATTGTGACAAACTGCCAGAATGGCATTCTCAAGCCAGTTCGTATTTAGCGGAAGGTCTGTGGTTCAAATCCCAGTTGTGGCATTGAATTTTTAAGTTCCAGTTCTACCTCTTAAACTTTGCCCACACACGGCTTGTGGGTTTAAAAACACCAACAGTAAGTTTGTTGGCATAAATAAATAATAATCACAGAAATGTAATTAAATTTTAATACCACCAAAAAAAAAAGGCAGTTTATTGCATAGTATTAGAAGAATACCTTTCATTTGAAAGCAGAAACTGTGTTATAATTGCACTGTAGGGTGGTGATACAATTGTCAAAAGGACAAAGGACGAGGACCCTAATCCCGGGGGAATCGGCTGGACCAATTCTGAGAGAGGATTGCACCCTCCTCCTTTTCTCTAAGTGTAACACAAGAGGTCTAGATAACAGTTTAATTATCTAATTCTTACAAAGTTACCACCCTTTGAAAGATAACAAGAGATAATCTTAAAGAATTTGACTAGGGTGTTCTTGGTTACAAAATAGACATGAGTTTCAACCAAATACATAGCCCACTCCTTTAGGCACCATGAATAACAGAAGTTACACAATTTGAATGATGTTTGTGTCACCAAAATAGACATATACATTTCAATGAAATAGATCTTTTGCCCTTTAGGCACCATAAACCACACAAGTTATACAATTCAATATTTTTCCTGTCATTTCCAAGTTTGCAGTCAGATTTAGCATTTCCCAATCAGAACAAGTATCAAAGTATGGCAATGTACCAGGTCTTTAATTTGCTTAAAACATAACATACTAGCAAACACATAAATTTAGCTGCAAATGCTCCCCTTTTGTTATTGAACCCTGGGCCAGGCACATCTACGTGAACAAATACATGGCACAAACAATTTGAAATTACGTGCCCATTTTCCTCACAGGTTAATTTAAGTCAAATGTTCCTCTACCCCATTTGACGCTATGCAGGAGTTTGAATTAAACCACTTAATTAAGCCTATTTGAAAGCCTCATAAATCATGTGCCTAATTCATTAAATCCACAGGAACTGCTTCCCAAATCAATCAACCTTCCGTACTACAAGCGCAGCCCAGGTACATTACGGTCATAATGGCCCCATAACCAAGCATAATCTTGAACTTATAGCCAGTCAGTCACTCACCCAGTTTCCTGTGTCCGCATCATGCCAAGGGAGAACCCTTTCTCTCACTGCCACCAGCAGGATATCCCTGTCATTGTCAGTGGCAAAACTGGCCAAAGCATGCCCTAGCGGCAGAATCGGGAAACAGTGAGACAACAGAATGGCATGAAATGGGACAATTGAAATGCAACGAGCACATAACATAACCTAATAGATAATCATGTGAAAACTACTTTGATACGATTTTTAATTCCAGTATAAATATAAGGAAAATTTGTAGAAGGAACAAACGTTTTTATACTTTTCAATGTAATATCGCATTGGGTTTACCAAAAAGCTTTACACATTTTTGTGATTCTAAGGATAAAGTTAGGTTTTCTTATAATGAAGCATTGTTTAGCTCTATAAATGCTGCTTATTTCAAGCAATATTTGCAACCTTTTCCATAACAGACATTAAAGATTTGGAGATAAATGTAAAGAAAATTAAAACATGGTTTTTTTACGAGGTCAGGTGCATCTTACCCTTCCCCCACCCCACCGCCACCTTTGCTTGTCCTCGGTACACTGCCATGCCTCTTGCCTGATATTGCAACTGTCATTGGTCACTCACCCCTTGCTAGACCCCTGTAGGATGGTTAGTTGAGGGGTGCTCCTAAACAGTGCATATTACTAAATTCATTTTGTGTACATACAAGTCAAAGGAAAACATTTTGGGATCTTCAAACCATTTAGTTTGTTAAAGCCTGATGATATTTTAAAAAAGTCCTTTCTTTTGGTATTCCCTCCCCAAAAAATGTTATTTTACTAATGACCATTACCTATCTATAATATGTTTGGTATTGTCTTCAAAACTATATGATGAGTTGTGAATAAATGTTCCATATGTTGAAATGATTTCAGGTGGCAGATGTGTATGGAAAGGTGCATGCCTTGATATCTTCTCCAGCAGTGAAAGACTATGTTCCATATTCATGGGTATCACTGGTACTGGTGAAGAGGGAACACTACACAGCATTAGCACATTATCATCTAGCAGTTGGCATCCTAAGTCAGGAACTGAAACAGCTCAGTGAAAGTACCAAAGATGCCCTGGAGTATGTTCATGAGGAGTCAGATCCAAAGACACAGCTAGAAATTAAAGTACCTCAAGATGACAGTGAACGAAAATTACTTGGTAAGTATAGCTACTAAATGGTCAGTAATGCAATGCTTGAAGAATTCTACCCTCTTTGCTAGGAAAAGTGATTATAATACATCTTATGGCTTCTCTACTTTTTGTATTGAATGATTCTGGTTTGCTTATGTTCATTTCTCTAAGAGCTATAAAGCATGTTAAATATCTCAGAAAATTAATTGAAACACTCTAACAATTCAAAGGTAGAATTAGACTGAAGAATTCATTGTATAACTGGGATTTGGACCATGGATCTTGTGCTCTCTGTGCAGTTACTTTAATTAACTAAGCTACCATGGCAGCGTGCCATAACAACATTAAATTTTCCAACTGACTTGCATTTTCCTTGGTAAACCCCATCATATTTAAGATAACGTATCCCGGTGACATATCCCAATGGCCTAACAAGGTCACCTTAAAGGCCCGGGACTATAGATACCATGGCTGAGTGGTTAGAGTGTTCACCTACCACCTAGGTGGCTCGGGTTCGATCCCAGGGACCTGCATGTGGTATTTATGGTAGATGAAGCAGTGATAGGGCAGGTTTTCTCTCCATTCCCTGGTTTCCTCCACCACTCACTCTACCAATTGCTCCTTTACCACCTTTGTAATCATTGATTTTTCCTGCATTTCATATCATCCTCTTCCTCACTATCATACCTGGTACTGGACTGACCACCCACTCCCAGGTCTTCACTCTGTTTAGTTCATAGGTTCCTGTGCTCCCCATCAGGTGCCTGACCCTAGGCCCTGGCTTGTAAGTCCTAGGGAGTGTGAGTCCTACATAAGGGGAGGGTAATCAGGTAAAGGAAAAAGAAAAAGATTTCAGATACTTATGACGTTATAAAGTTGTAATTTGGTAATCAAGTAAATAGTTGACTTTCCTGGTGTTATAGATGCAGTTTATTTTTAGAAACTAACACAAAAACAATTTTTTAAGTGGTACTGAGAGATAGTATGAATGATTGAATGAATGATTTATTTACGCTCAAAACAATACAATTAAACTTACAACAAAATAAATACATCACACATATATAATACCCTTACTATCAATTTTACAATATTTTCCTACTTTGTGAGTTGCTAATTTTATTCTTTGGCCTACCATACATTTAACTCCTTGGTTAGAGTAAATGAGAGGAGGGTCAGAAGAAAATAATTTGGGAAGTGGCCTGCACAAATGCCCAATCCTTCTGCTCTTCATTATTTTCAATGAGTTTATTTGAAGTCTAAGGTATTTGCTACATAGCCTGCTGATATTGGTGAATTGAAAAGAACAATATGATCAGAGAGTACAGACAGTAAATTTATTTTGTATCTTTTACATTATCAGATTTTAAATGGACAACAGGTTGAACATTTGCTCTTGTAATATATTTTAATCTTAGCCACATTATTGTTCAGTTTACATACATAAATAAAGGTTCTTTTTCAACCATTTATTCGATTTCTATAGCAATGTTTATTATATAAAACAACTGACAGCTTGTACAATTATATACAGTAATAAAATCTTCAGGGTGGTATACAAAAAAATATAGAGTGTACTTTAAAATGTTCCTCATAACTTCACAATTTGCACAACAATGGTATTAAGAATGCTTTGTTTTTGTGAAAAAATATCTTGTAAATAATACTGCTTGATGTGTTAAAGTGTTTTTTGAAAAACATTTCCATTTAGCTGCAGCAGAATATATGCTGAAATTTTGCGATACACTGTATAAAAGTGAGTTGCCTCTGGTATTATGAATGTGAATGTGGTTTCTAATTCTACAGTGGAATCTAGATAACTCGACCTAATGTGGACTGAGAGGCTGTGAAGTTACCAAAATGACTAGTTTTACAGAATAATCAATCAATTAATCTCCTGTATCTCCTCAAGAGTGAGTGAGTGTATAGGGTTTAATGGCCCCTCAATGAGTTCATTTGGGTCCATCTCCTCAAGAGGAGCATAGGGCATTTACAAAGTGCTTCCATTGGATCCTATTCATAACCAACTTCTTTACTTCTCCCCATGTTTTCCCTTCCTTAAAACCATCATTAAAATCTTTATCATTAAAACCTTGGTTAAAAGCATGTGTCACCCTCGTAGGGGGTCGCGCCGTAGCTGAGTGGTTAGACCATTCGCTTCTCACCAAAGGTTCCTCCGGGTTTTCTGGTTTCCCCGCCATCTCACTCCACCTATACTCCATCTTCATTCTATGTATTATCAGTGTCACTGCCTGTGGTGCTGTATGTAGTAAAAGTGGATGTTAAACACTACAAAAGGAAAAACCCTCGTAGGGTCTGTCTGGCAGTTTGCTTCATTTTCATTAATAAGATGTTTATAGAATAAGGGGTCTGTTATTCACAATTGTAACACTGTTCTGTTCTAGCAGAATAAAGGATAGTATAGCATATTCTAAAATTTATTATGCATACCTTTGTCTAGTCCCTTTAACACATCCATTTTAATTTCCATTTATTTTCTTCATGTCTGACATTTTCACTGCTACAAACAACTCAATACAACACTAAGGGTAAGCCTGAAATCTTGGAAGCTGGACTGTAACCAGAAATATGTAACTGAGAGTTTAGGTTACCATGCACAGGAGTATGTTTATGTGTTGAGAGGTCCTTGCTAGGACCTGCATGAGTAACATCAAACAAATTGATGGACTTAACGTGTCTGTTTCCTTCCTTGAAATAAACAAGACACTGCTGATATTGCAAGATGGCATTGTACTTAATTATGCACAATCTGCAATATTTATGTACTACATGGAAGTCAGAAAGATAACCTGGCACCCATTTGATCTTTTAAATCAGAAGTGAACTCAAACATAAAGTGCTGTGCTATTCCTCATGTCTAAAAAATACCTTTATACTGGGTAATGCGTAAACCTTTAAACCTTCCTAACAAGTGTTGTGTATCCACATCATTACTAGGAAGCTTTTGGTTTTTGTAACAATGGTGTGCTGGCTGCTTATGTTCTGACTAGATGTCAAAGGTCAGTACATGCTCAGCCCTTTTGTTACTGTGAGGGAGAATGGGTAGGTTGTATATGTATACTAATTAAAATTTACTTGTATCTTGTTACTGTTTATCCAGGGTCTTCATTTAAAACCTAATGGGTGCACAGCATTTCATCTATGTGTGATTGGGTGTGCCACAGCAGCTTTGTTCCTACATAAACTGTGCACGTAAAGCATGTGTAACACTCTTGTCTTATAGAAGATGCTGGAAATGTTGTCCACCTTCAGTTAAACAAGCGTTATATCCAGAGAACACATTCCGATTCACACGATTAAGTAATGTTTCTGATTTCATTTCTAATATTTTGTTTTAGTTCTTCCAAAGTATGAGGATTTTTCTCGTAAACTTTGTCTTTCAGGTTACCCTACAAGTAAAAATCTCACACTATTAGACTGGGGGAACGAGAGGGCCTTACACCAGCACTAACCACTGTATCTTCAAACACTTGCCCAATTTTATTCATGGACTCCTCTGCTATATGGGCAGGAGCAGAATCTTGTTGAAACCCATATGACTTCTCTTCTTCTGTCAGTTCATGATAAAATGGTGTCAAAATGTCATTTTGGTACCTCTCTGCTTATACAGTCAGCTCGTAGAATATTGGACTGATTATGCTCTAGCACTAACAGTACGCCAAACTCCAACTCCCCGATCATAATGAGGGATTTCTTGAATGCAATGTGGATTTTTAGAGACCCAGTACCAACTGTTATGAGTGTTGATACGACCATTTAGATGGAACCATGCCTCGTCTGAAAATAATGAAGCTGCGGATCAATTAAACCGTCATTCACTGATGAAAGAAATCATTCACAATAATGCATTCATGAGTTTTAGACAAATCCTCATACAGTGGAAGAACTAAACCAAAATATTAGAAATGAAATCGGAAGCATTACAGTGACCCAACTAATCATGTGAATTAGAATGTGTTCTCCCAATATAAAGCTTGTTTAGCCAAGGGTGGATGACATTTCCAGCATCTTCAATATGGTAAGAGTGTTATACAATATTATTTATTTATGGCAACATACGAGTACATACTTTACACACAAAATTTATGTAGGAGCAAAGCCGGCTGTGGCACACCCAGTCACTCACAGGCGAAACGCTGTGCGCCTATTAGGTTTTGAATGAAGAATCCTGTACAACATAGTAAATTACGGAAATTATTAGTCAAGTTTAATAATACAAAATAAAAAAGGTTGTAGAGTTACACGGAATGTCGGGTTATCAAGAGTCGAGATATCAGGATTCTACTGTGAAACTATCACATGCTTAGCATGAAGTATACAATAAAATATGCAAATTTATTTCACTAAAATTCTTCAATTTAACAAATAGAAATCCACATGTGCTTTCAATGGTGGTTTAGATAAAAACTTGAATAGCTTTTTTTTTTGATGCTACAAAACATGATTAATGCCGCTGCCATTTCACCGTAAAATCAATCATAGTAAAATATTACATATTGAGCATATAACATAACATAGTCTGCTCAATATGTTCAAATGTTTCTTGTCAAGTTTTATACAGCTCCAAATATAAGCTATATTTAGTAACTGAAATTCATAAGTGATATTTTGTTTCAGGTCGCGCACACTTACGTGAAGCTTTACTCAGGCATGAGGAAAGTCAAAGACTACATCGCATGTGTCGAGAACTAAAGGGCAAGGCAGCACTAACAGGAATGTTGAAGAAATCACATGCACAAGCAATGGAAGCCTACACAACTTCAGAAGAAGAAGATGATTTCCGGGAGTTGCTTGATCCACCACGTATTGTTGGTAAATATTGCTTTTATTGGTCAATTTTCACTATTATAGAAATGCTTTTGTTAGATTGCATTCAAATGAAATAAATATCAATATGAGCTCTGTTCTAAAGCACTGCATGGTCATCAAACTAAGGAATAATGAAAAACAGGTTAGTTGCAGAAGCTGTAGGGTGTATGATTTATTTCACGCATGAATATCCTAAATATAAGTCATTTTAAACCAAATTATTAGAGCAATTTTTCAGAAAATAAAAAAAATATATGAAAAGGTAGTTTAGGGTGGGAGTATTTTCTTGAAAAACTTCCTTTGTACATATTGAACTGAAATATCAAGTGACATTTAACTGACTTGTCATTTTTTACTCTCTACTAGTTATAGTAAAATAGAGGAAGTATTGTATTCTACCCAAAAAATTGATGTCGAGATTTCACCAGAAATAAATTTTAAGGCACCTGAATCCAAAATAAGGATTTTTAAAAAAGGTCCATCTCTGTGTATGGGTGTGTGGGTGGTTTTGGGTGTGTGTGGGTGTATGTGTGGTGTGTTGTGTGTGTGTGTGTGGAGGAGGGGGGTGGGTGTGTGTGGAGGAGGGGGGTGGGTTGGTGTGGAGGAGGGGGGTGGGTTGGTGTGGAGGAGGGGGGTGGGTGTGTGTGGAGGAAGGGGGTGGGTGTATGTCTGTCAGTCTGTGAACACCATAACTCAAAAACGAAAAGTCAGTTAACAACCAAATTTGGTATTTAAGTTCAAAGTCTGTCAAGGATGCAACAAGTAGATTTTGAGGAAAGTTCCTTCACTCTAAACTACCCTTTACATTGGTGCTGTTTTTATAATTAATATAGCTTCGGATTGAGCAATGAGACTATTTTTTCTCTCAGGGCGTGGTACTAGTTGGAATGAATAAACACTCGATGTAACTTCACTATAAAATATTACTTTATTAACACTTTTTTCATCGTTACAATTGAATTATCTTTCGTCGCACCTATTTATATTTCATTGATAGTCTTTCCACCTTTCTAAAGTCTTTTCTACTCACATCCAGGCGCGTTATAGAAACACGTCTTCACATCTCAAACACACAGACGCTATTAACAATTCCAGCGCCACATTACATGATGCTATCTTTGTTGTATACATCCGTGTATGCGTTCATCAAATAGTTCCTGTTTTGTTAGGGAAGCGATCTTTAGCTATTCTCCCTTTGCTTTTAATATTAAATATATATAATTCTTTTATTTATACATATTAAATTTAAATGTGAAACTTAACATTTATGACTTTTTTAAACAAACTTAATTTTTTTGTAACAATGAACAATAGCAACACGTTTTCGTTACTCCTAATTCGTACCAATACCAAAAATAAATTACATTTGCAATAAATATTTACTTAAATGATTTCCTTTTGGGGTCTTACAGTATTCTGTCTCAACATGAAAAATTTTGATTTTCTTGAAAATGGTTCTAACAGTTTTGATTAAAATATGTTTGAGATATTTTTATGGCAAATGAAATATATATCTTGAATTTTCTGACTATAGCCCATGTAGTCCTATTTACTCTGGATGACTTTTGCGTAACTGGTAAACCATAAGAGATAGACCAAATGTTACTAAACAAAAACTGTAGATCTTGCTAAACACACAATTTATGTTTAAATACATTTTTAATTTCTCTACTGTAAGTAGGGGAAGTATTGTATTTGTAGAATGAACCAGTTTGGAGATATTCCTTGATATTTGTGTGAGTTTTGGAGAACATACTTCTGTCAAATGAAATATCGTTATTCATTTTTTTTTATGTTAGACATGCAAAGAGACTAGAAATTGAAAGCTTTAAAAAATTTGACTATCGCTCAAAGTCTACTGTGTTCCAATATTCTCCTTGTACCTACAAGAAGATAAACAATAAGACAATTTGTGCAAATTTTTATCTTAACTAACACAAAGAAGATACAGGAATGAGAGTTTATACGAAGAGTACAAGAGTAAAGAAAGTCATGTGAGTGCAATACATCAGATTTTTAATTACTGTCCACAGGCTTACCTAGACACGTAGATACATATATAAGCTTTTTTCTTAAAAATGCTTTATTTGGATTCAGGGGGCTTCAAAAAACATGTATTTTAGGTGAAATATTGATATTGAATTTATGGGTGGTATACAAGGCTTCTTCTACTTACTGTAGGAAAATAGAAAAATTTAAGAAGCCTCCATAAATAAGAGCTCATTTTATTTATCATAATGCTAACAGCTTGCATTACTGTTTTTAAACAGCAAATTTTACTAAGATGCATACTGAATGGTTAAATTTTCTGAAAGTGATGAAATTTCTAAGCTGATCCTTATGTGTCTAAGAAAAAATATTTTCACAGAATGAGGTTCATGTTTGATAGACAAGTCTTTAAGGGAAACATGATGAAATCAGTTGCATCTATTTCAAACTGAAATGTTTGACTACAGGTGTTTTATGGTTTTAGCTCTATGCTAACCCTTTGAAGATTTACTTTCTGAAAAGTTCTTTCTTTTGTTGCCTTATTTCCCTTAAATTTGCATGTAGTGCACTTAGAAAAGTAAATAACATATAATCAGAACACTTACAAGCTTAGAGGGATGTCAAGATATTCCTAAAATGTATGCTTTTTATGTTTTCAGCATCGACCAAATTCCAACTGTCGTTAACACCACCAGACTTCTCACAATATAGGGTTGAAGATCTTTTCCGTTCTTTGGGACCAGTAGCGATATTCTCAGCTAAACATCATTGGACAGCACCTCGATCCGTTCAGCTGCAGCGTATTAGTGGTGGAGAAGGTTTTGGTTTCTCCGTTAGAGGAGATGGACCAGTCATTGTAGCAGGAGTGGATCAAGGAAGTCTTGCAGATGTAAGTTTCATTCAAAATGCTATTTCTGTTGTCATATGATTAGAAGTGAACAGGGGAGGACAAAATGAAAAAGAGTAATAAAAAGAAATATTTATTATTATCATGATCGTCATCGTCATCATCATTAATATTCATACAATGGCACTACAGCCCATTTGGGGCCTTGGCTATCAAACCCATTGTCGACCTCACTCTGACTTACGTACAGTCGAGGTGGATGATCATCCAACCAATATGGGAGGTGATATGGCCAGTATCACTCACTCCCCAGTGGAAACTAAGAGTTATTGCATTTGTGGAACAGAATGGTAATTGAGCTACAGAAAGAAAGTTAGCCAAATTATGGACTTGTTCAGTAGTCTGACATTATTCCAACTCCAGTTAAAAAGTTCATATGATTCAACAGTGTATTAAATGCTTTTGTAAATAATAGATGAGTCTTAATTCAATAATTCCAAAGTCAAGTTTTTCTATTTTACGTAATTCTTTTCTTTCTTTTTTATTTACTGGTGTAAGTGTTTACATTATGGAGTCAGTGTCACTTATTTCCCCTCTTCTTTGTTTTCAACTACAAGCAGCATAAGTTGGGCATGTTTCAATATGCTAATGCTGAAAGTTAACACAGCCAGTCTTAAATAATTTATTGTTTGTATAATATCCAATAGAACGTAGTTCCTACACTTGTGGGTCATGGTCCAGTCAATGAATCAGCATCTGATATATATTTGGCCCATGACTCCGTTAAGCATCTTCAGAGAAGGTGACTCCTGGCTGGTTAACAACTAGAGTGGCACTTCAGTTTCAGTTTAGTTTATTATAGAGTATTGGCCTGGTGCCGGTACATAGGACCTGGCTTACAGGCTATATTTTACATTTCTATACAATTGACTATTTTTATATTTACAGTTTATGGTTTATACAAAAACCCATATGGTGACCATCTGTAGATCACCAAGAATAGTTTTCCTTTGTCCTTTGAGTTCTGTTCCGATTTTTATTTATTTATATATATATATGTGTGTGTGTACATATTTACAACTATTTACACAGATATATACATGCACACACACACACTCACACACACATACACACACCTTCACTGGGCACACCAGAAATATGTGTCCCAGCTCACGCACTGCACTATTTACACTTCACTGTATATACACTTTCCCGCTGTTATCCTGCGCGGGCAGGGGACAGCTCCTGAATATTTTTTTGAGGCAAGGGGCTCTGCCGGAATATGTGTGGCCTAGGACCGAGGTTGCATGGACGCGCATTAGTCAGCGAGCCGTGCCGCATCTAGAACATTTTTATTCTAGTATGCTTGTGATGCTTCGACTCGCCTTTGCCAATGTTGGCGGTCACGTCATTTTCGTGGTTCCTAATGCACGTCCATGCTGCCATTGCTCTTTTTTCTATTGCCTCTGGGATGGACAGGATCTGGGTTTCAAGGTGAAGAGTTTGGTTAGTGGTGGGGAGTGGAGCAGAGAGGATTTTTCTGAGGGAGAGGTTTTGGAGGGTTTGGATTTGTTTAAGGGCAGTTTTGGAGGCATTAGCCCAGGCCACACATGCATACAGGACCACCAAAAGAATAAATGACCTGTATAGAATCTGTTTTAATTTTAGTTACAACTGTTTGCTACGGAAGATGGGGGCGCACAACTTTAGCCGCTGTCTGCCTTTGTTGGCAGTAGTACCTGACGTATGTGTAGGTGAGAGGGACTGCCTCTTGTCTTCTATTGGTTGATCATAGTCCAATCACTGTGTGGCTGTGGTCTGGTTGGCATTTTGGGGCTTTGGTTTTGTATTGTCTAGCAATAGAACCCAGGCTTTGTGCAAACATGCTATTCCTTCTTTTCTATTGAAATTGCATAATAGTTGCACTGTATACTTTTACTTTATAAAAAAGGCATAAAAAGTGTGATAATTATGCGATAAAATTTGCTATGTATTTTAACATTCTCATTCTGGTTATTGCTATTGGTTGTTGTGAACCAGCCTTTATGTAGTTTCCGTAAAATCAATTTACAAAATATACTAATAATACCTATCCATCTTATCCCAATCTGTTGCCCCTGAAGTCTCAGTTTCATGCTGTTATTTTAGTTTAATTTAGTCTTGTAAACCCATTTAAATTATCTTACATTCTTCATTGGAACTATATGTAATCATAGTTCAATTCACTGCTGATTTCACCTTGTAATAATTGATGATATTTTGTTTTTGTTCTTCCATAACTAAACTCCTCATGTTCTCTATTTTTATACCCGAATTACAGCAAAATAATTCTGCATTAGCAAATATTTGGAAATGATTCTCATAAACTAGAATTGAAAGAGATTGTTTTGATAATTCTAGTTTGGAGGCATGAAAGAAGGAGACTTCATTGTTGCCATTTGTGATGAAGATGTCAAGTGGTCACCACATGAAGATGTGGTTAAGCTCATCAAAGATGCTGGAGATACACTGAGCCTCAAGCTTGTCACACCAATGGACAGGAATTACCTAAAGGTAAGCAGGAAAATGTGTAAATTTGATGGAGGCACTCTGGAATTAATTGTTTTCATGATAATGAATTATTGTCCTCCTAACCTCAGAATGGATTAAGAATGGCTACTATGTAATGCAGGGCTAGTTGCTGTCTCTGAACTTTAATGATTAACAAAGTTATCATTTTTGTACTATTTCCTTACTGGCTCTCATGCTACCATGACATACAAATAACTGTGCAGTATCATTGTTCTTTTCATATTATAATCTTTTGTTTTAAACTTGTCACAAGTACTTAATATTCAAAGACAATGAAGAGGACTTTGCTGTCAAAATATTCTGACAAAATGACACTGTGACAAATCCCACCTCTGACACCATGTTACCAAATGACAATAGTCAAATTACTTTTCCTGTCACTTCATTTTCTCTTCTAAAACTGAAACACAAAGCACAGTTCTCTTTTGCCATGATTAACACAATCTACAGTTCTTCAGGATCTTATAACTGTCTTCTCATAACCTTGACGCACACTTTTTTGTCTTTCAGTTCTCTCTCTGTCTCACAAACAACCCAGTCACTCAACACCGAATAAAGCTGCTTTACTTCAAGGCTCTAACATGACGTTCAATGTTCCAGAATGTCTGTCGGTGCATATAGTTCTCTCATGATGATGACTGTACACACACGCATGTGTGGGCACGCTGCTAACTGCTCTCTCATTCAACACACTCAATTTCTTCACATGCAACTACTAGTTTGTAGTTGCATGTGCCTCTCTCTTTTCAACCTGCAAGAATGATGTAGCATGGATTTTTCTGGAAATTTGCCATTTTCCAATGCTTTCACATTCAAAGTTTCTGGAACATTTTCAAAACTATCTTTTCTCCCACACTTATTATTAGGTGTTTACTTGCTGTGAGTGGTGTAATGTAGCTTGACCTTGACTCTCTTTTTGATGCACACAGTCGCCAAGTGATATGGGTTAGCTTGACCTTCAGTCTTTGAGGCATGCACCTGTGGTCAGTGTCACAATATGTATTTTATATCTCATGCCAGTATGTCTGGTTTATGATCATTTAAACAAAGTTGTTGGTGCCATTTCTAAGAAAATAAAATATATACAAATTGTTTACATAAGGGGCTGATTTTTGGTGGGGGGTGGGGAATATGAAAATGTATTAAGTTCTTGCTATCACTTCAGTAATGTGATCCAGTTCAGTTGCCCCTGTCACTTCACTTTATTTACATTTTAGCAGCATAGTGAAATATACATGACATAGTCCCTTCCTCAGTTCACTTTTCTCACAGGGGTCAAACACAAGACACCTCTAATCTCTTATAGTAATAGTAGTGATAGCACTCACTGCACATTACAACTATCTCTGTTTATCTCTTCAACTACCTGGCTCTGACCTCCCAATAAGCTTGGGATAGTTGCTGCATCACAATATTGTGTAGGCAGAAGAAGTGTTTCTCAAAGAAGGGTGAAATATATTTAATTACTGAAAGTCCTAAAGTAAAATTATAGAGAGTTATTCCATAAGTTCTGGCAACTACGGGATAACATTTGATAATTTGACAACAGGGGAAATGTATGCTATGCATTGTATTGTGAAGGCAGTGTGGATCTCAATGCCAGCAGAAAATAGGGATAGAGGACAGGAACTAATGGCACAGGTTGAAATGAAAAAGATGCAATAGAACTCTGTGTAAATTTATTGTGCACAAGTACAAATGGAATCAACATCCATGGCACCATTTCAATGCACTGGGTGTCCTTCAAAATAGTCCCATGGGGAAGGTGTTGAATGCCATGGGTATTGCCATCCACGTGGGCCACTTGTCATGATATGCTGTTAGCAATAGGGCAATGCCGTGTCCCTCAAAGTTTCTTGTAGGTCAGCAGAAACTGAGTAGCATTCTGGCCACTGATCATGGGAATAGTCATGTATGGTCGCTGTTTCAATCTTTGTAGTATGGCCAACCTCAGACTGAATGTTTTCAGTGCTGGTACCTAGCCATCCTCACTTATAGTGGCCATCTGTCAGTTAAATTCAGTACAGTTTGTTGCGAGGTTTCTAAAGTATATGCATGCTGTACGGTGATACCACATGTTCAAGAGATATCACATTGTTACCAAGACTTATGGAATGACCCTTGTATTAAATGTGGTTAGTTAATTATTTATTTTAAGCAGTTAGTCAATGATGCTGTATGACAATATATTTCAGGCTGATAAAAATATTTAAAGCGTTGAAGCTTTCATGGCGATGATTATTAATAAGAACTTCTTGGGTTATCAATCAGGCAATGTTGATCACATGGCTGGTAACCCAAGAAACTCTTATTAATATTTAAAATTACACTGGCAACTGTGTTCTTTGGAATAACTATAAGTGATAATCTGTAGAGAACTTGTGTGGTTGTTTATATATCAGATATTGTTGGTTTCTATTCCTCAGCAACCCAAGGGTGGTCCAAAAGGTTCGGTGTCTACAAGCAGTAGTTCCAGCTCAGGGGTGTCAAGTGGACAGCCCAGTCCTGCAGGAAGCATGACAAGTCATCACCAACATAAGAAACTTACATGGAACCCCTTTAGAAGAGTGTCTGGACAACGAGATTCAAAGGAACATGGTTACGATAACAATGTTATTCTGAGGTGAAACTTCCAGCACTGAAATAGAGAAGCAGCCAAAGATATCAGAAATGTTGTACAGTTTAAAGAATTATGAATATATATTTCTAATATATGTACATGTAACATAAATATGTTATAATAACCTAAACATCACCAGATTTAAGTTATTAGAGGGACTGTGATCAGTGTTTCCGTATTTTTGTCAGGTTAGACATTTTGGTGCAAAGTGCAATGAGAGTTGCACTTCTTGATCTTAGAGGAAATATTTATTAAGAGACACTTAGAGGCAGTTCAGCTCTTTCAGGTTGAATCTTTGCTGCAAAATATTATTGCAGTTATCAAAGAGAATTCAAGGAAAGGTTGTTTAAGTGTAATAGAAAAGGACAAATTAGTATTGTTGTTCTTCATCACTACAATCACTTTGCTATTGCTCATATTTGTGTTCATCCTCTTAACTCATTCACTTCAAGATACTTTAGCATGAAAAGAACAGGTGCTAGCTATTTTATAAGTGAGCATTTTGCAGTTACTGTTTTGTTATCACAAGGATAGTGACATCGAGTTTACTTGCTCATATGTTTTTCATTACAATACTTTTAAGAGGACATGCACCAGTTGTATGTGAAACTTTCCATATAAGGTATTTGATGAAAACTAATGTGCAAGGGTACACTTAGGTAAAAATTGGATGCAACCCACCAAAAACTATATTTTTTATCTGTAGTTGTATTATCAAGGATGTGTCATATACTTTCCAGCTATAAGGACACTAACCTTGAAGCCCATGACTTACACACTTACAAGTAAGTCATCATTGGGGTATGTGATCTTGAATTTGAGATTTCCTTGTGGCCTACCAAGGAAATGCAAGTCCATTGGGGAAGTTAATGTTATAGGTATTGCATGTTGCCCTGGTAGCTCAGTGGTTATTGCAGCCGTGCATAGAGCAGAAGATCCATAGTTTAAAACCCGGCTATAGCTCTGAAGTTCTGATTCTATCTTTGAATGAATCATATACTTTCATAATCTGTATTTTGAGCCTATTACAGATGATAAGAAAAAATTTTACCCAAGCTTTTAAATATACCTGTGCACAAGACCAAATAACCCTTTAGAATTACAAGACTGCTTTCCTGGCTTTTCTTTTTCCTCATTTTTATGTGTCAAAATGTTCCACACAATGAAATTTTGGTTTAATTTCTTTCAAATACTGTAGTGAAACACCCAAAGCTATACTAGAATGAAAATTAATAGTAAAAAAATGTTTACTATAGGTTTCAGCATAGGTTTCAAAAATGTATTTTTATAAATATAGAATTTAGAAATTCTAAATTTCTCATTAATGTGACACTTTGTACTCTTACGTGGCACATTAAATACATTTCAATATATTTCCCACCTCAGTTTACTTGTCTGCAGACAAGTGTGCTCATGAGTGTGTGGGTGTGTGTGTCTGTGTGTGTGAGAGAGAGAGAGTATGTGTGGATGGGTGGGCGGCTGCGTGCATCCTCGTGTACCTGTTAGTGCCCAATTTGAGAAATTTGTTAAAAGTGAAGGAAGTAATACATATAGAAAAACCTTAGGAACCCAATGTTTGAATGGATTAATTGAAGGGTGTTACCAGCAAAATATTTCATGGCATGAAGGATTATTATATAGGGGAGGGAGAGAAGGAAAAGCGTTATAGAGTAAATTTCATGGAGAGCTACTTTACAGACTGGAAAGAAGAAAAAATGTTATGAAGAATATATGAAACATTCTGGTATTAAAGTTAATCTTTAAAGATACACAATATCATTCTTATGAGGAAAAAAAAAACCAATTTGAACAAAGAATATTTTTTCTTTAATTTAATTTAAAAGGTGAGTTAATTAATAACACTGAACAACACTTACAACATATTTTTCCGGGACGCGTTTCGAAGGTAACTTTCCTCCATTATCAACCGGACAATAACTGGGTTTCCATGGTGTTTGATGGTGCAGATGGTGATGCTTCTTCTGGTGTTTCTTCTGGTGGTAGTTCAATGAACTTACTGAAAATGTCTCTCTGAGGAATGTCGAAATTAAATACTCGGTTTCTATTTTTTAAAATAAAGATTTGTTCCCATGTGGACAGTTCTTGTTTTCCGGTTATGTGTTTAAGAAGTTTCGGTTCTAGCTTTATGTCATGATTTTTTGTCCAAAAGTGAAATGCAACCGCTGATTTTTCTAATTGTTTACTCTTAATGTTTCTAACGTGTTCCTTGGATCTAATTTCTAAATTAGATGATAAAATGATAATGGAGGAAAGTTACCTTCGAAACATGTCCCGGAAAAATATGTTGTAAGTGTTGTTCAGTGTTATTAATTAACTCACCTTTTAAATTAAATTAATTACAACAACACTGTTTTCAAATTTCTATGAAAGGAAGAAAGAATATTTTGCTAGTTTTTCCCTTTATTATCTTATTTGTAAATATATTATTCATACAGAATTACTATTTAAACTGAGAAATTAAGAAATATTTATAAATATTACTAGCAAAAAATCAAGAAAAAAATATAAAATGTCAAGTCTATCAGGGTAATTTTGGAATCCTGATTTACATAATTGACAGTTTATTTGCAACTTTATATTAAAGTGGCCCTCAATCATAATACAATTATATATTCTGATTAAAAATATATAAATTAAATATAGTGGAATCATTTTATGGTTTCCATGTTGAAACATGAAATGTAACTCTCGTTAATCTCGTTTGCTCCGATGACTGGATAGTTGGAAGCCAAGACATGTTAATTTACTCTGTAAATAGTATAGAAATATGAATGGAATAAGTGGAAATAATTCAGTTTGCAATAGAGTAAACTTAGAGATTTATTTTTCCTTATTTTAAATTCTTTTATGCAAGGTAAGAATAAAAAAATGTGACTGATAGCAGTGCAATAAAATATTACTGTCAGTTTATATTTATTGCTAATGTGACTCACTGTGGTTTTTATTAGCTCCAAGTTTATACTTCCCTTGGATATCTTAACATGTAAGAAATTCATATTATAAGTGACATGAATAGACTATATTAGTTATTTCATTTTCATGAAGTTTAAATGAAATAGAGGAGGTTTCAAAAGTCATGCTAACATTTCAATTTATATAAGTATTATAACTTTTGCGGTCTCTGTGACAAATTTGAATGCTGCAAATATTTCAGTTAACATGAAATAAAACAGCAGCAACTAGTGTAGAAGATAAAATAAGATGATAATGACAAAAAAGAGGAATGATTAATAATGTTATTATGGATATTAGTTACCACGTCAGTTTTGCACAGAGTAATCTGCAGCAGGGTGAATTTCTGAAAGTAAAATATGTACATAGTATCTTTCCTATACAAAATAATTGGTATGCATAAGTATAAGAAGTGTATATGTTGCTCAGTAAAATAACTTTGTGTAAAATATGTAAGAATTATGTAATATAACAGTAAAATTCAGTACAAAGTGTCTTCTGTATTGTGAATATAAATAAATATAGATGTATTCTTTATTGTGTAACAAGCTATGTTTCATTTAAATACGTTTTCTTGATATAAATTTAATATGTACTACTCACACACATTGTCTTGAGCTCTCAGATGACATTGTTGTCGAAGACCGCAGGATATGTCATGCCTTTGGCACAGTGCTTTGAATTATATCAATACAAGGCAGTGAATTGTAGTTTTCAGTTGTTTTTTCTAGGTTAGGTTAAAAAGTTAGTCACATGGCTTCTTATTTTGCATTTACAAGAATTTGCTATGTCGATGCTGGATTTACTTCAGGCATTTAGTACTTAAAACTATTATTTAAGTAGGTTAAATACAAAAATAAATCAGTTTGATAGTGCAAGAGAACAGCAGCAAAGGTAACATAATACAGTGTAATGCAGAAGTGGTAATGGAGTATGGACAGTGATGCTCAGTTGATACTTTGGTAAAGCACAGGTCTTCTTGACTTCGACCATTCATAGCATAGATTCCAGAGCTCAAGATAAAGTGTGCGAGTTGTAATCAGAGCCATAATAAAAGCCCTATGGCCAAGAACTCACCATTCTGTCTTCTCAAACCCACCTGGCTGGCTAGTAAACTTTTTAATTAGAATCTTTCCTTACTCTCCACAGAATCTAAGAGCATGTACATGGGAGTAAATGTGAGTGTGTTTCAATTTCAAGTTAGAAATGATTACAATCCTACATTAAAAGAAACTAAGCCCCATTCACAATGAAAATTAACCATAACATTACGTAAACTAGATGATACAAGGGCTGTTCCAGAAGTACCTGACCTGACATATAGATAATGGTATTTGTTTCAAACAAATAACTAAGGTAGAAAGTACCAACCTTATAAAGCTTAAGTTTGACAATGTTACGTTGTTTAGTATTTGTTTAGCAGCATCATAGTGAATGCTCTCAGCAAATGTGTTGTTGTTGGTGTTAGTTAATGCTGGATTTCTGACAATGAAGTCATTAATCTACCATTTTAAGCTATCGTTTTCATCATGCAGCTGTGACGTGCTGGAAACGAAATGATTGTTTAGTGCCTACGCAGAACACTAAATATCAGATGATGCAATATGTAGGTCATTGTCCCTGGTGAGTGTACAACATTTTACAATATTTCAACTATAAAATGAGGTATATGGTTGAGAAACCAAAGTGTGCCCTTGAGTACCATAAGGGAAAGGAAAATGTCAATTTGTAAGATCAGGTTTTTCTTATAATGCACAGCTAAAGGTTACAGGAAAACTTTTTTCTGTCTGCTAGATATGCACGTATGTGTTCAATTATTTCACTGTGTTTCATAATATACCTGCTAAAACAATGCAGACTTTAGAACCATTGTCTCTCATCAGCTGCTTCAAAGGGTAGCACTACCAGAGTTTAATGTTAGAAGTTAACCTTTACCCCCGTGAGATTGCATGATAAAACATATACCCCTTTTTAGAGTACATTCCATCTACAGACAAGAAAGAAAAAATGGAAAAAAAGAGATGTGTTATGTGCTACAACAGGGGTAAAAATAACAAACCTTGCCAATGCAAAATGTGTTTCGTTGCCCTTTACTTGGAGAATTATTTTGAGCACCCAAAAGGCCAAAATTGCTAAGTCAAATCTTCAGCATTCAAGGTCAAAGCTACACGAAGACTTAACCCACCAGTAGCACTACAGTTTGTTCACCAGCTCCCTTATTTGTATCTTTATACAAGTCCGAGAAACAGGAAAAGTTGTGTAGGTCGCAGCTTATAGATTAGAAAAATGTGTTCCTTAGAAAGAATATTGTTCATACATTCTATGTTTTTTTCGGATAACTTTTTTAATAACTGGCATAATCCTCAGATTTACAGTATTGCACAGAATTACTGATTTCTCATAACAAAAAAGTGTGACTTGAGATAGCTACATCAAGTGCACCCTCATTTATAATTTAGCTACATATATAAATGAGGGTGTGGTAAATAGTGATGTCATTGAAGAGAATATATTCTGGAATTCCTTTCTGAATTATAACTCCATGTATATATACCATGCATCTTAGGTTACTTTCATTTATCATGTTTAGTTCTTTCCCAGTGTTCCTTAGGTTTGCATGTCTCCTTGAAAAGGAATTTTTTCAGCTTGAAAAATTCTAGAAATCACCTTGAATTTGGTTTTCAAATTTTGCTAGACAACATGCATAAATGTATGACACAAGACCCATAGCTTCACTTCTCTTCTGAAGGAAGCCATACTGAAGACTTTTGTGCCTGAAAACATCTGCGGCCTTTTTACTTTCTCTACTGATAAGTAGAAGGAAGTATTGTATTCCACCCAAAAATTCAATGTCGAGATTTCGCTGGAGATATATATTTTGAGACCCCCTGAATCCCAAAAAAAGCATTTTTAGAAAAAGGTCTGTGGTGTGTGTGTTTGTGTGTCAGTCTGTGGACAGCATAACTCAAAAAAAAAAAAAAAAAAAAAATTGATTAAAAATCAAAGTTGATATTTAAGTTAATGTGTTTCAAGGATGTGACAAAAAGATTTTGAAGGAAATTGCCCCAGCCTAAACCACCCTTTACATGGAAAATTTATCAAAAATTTTTATTTCTTTGGAAATGGCTCTAACGATTTTGATTAAAATATTGTATGTTTAAGATATTTGTATGACAAATGAAATGTATATTTTGAATTTTCTGGCTATAGCCTATGTAGTCCTGTTTACTCTGGATGACTTTTGAATAACTCGTAAACCGTAAGAGATGGACAAATTCTTAACATACAAAAAATGTAGATCTTACGAAAACACAATATTTATGTCCAAATAAACTTTTTTGAAGAGTGGACCATTTTGGAGATATTCCTCGTTATTTGTGTCAGATTCGGAAAAATTGAAACATTCATGAAATGGAACATCCATTGTTCATTTTTTTATATGTGAAGCGTATACGGGAGAGAACGGGATCTCAAAACTTTAAAAGATTTGACTATTGTTCACACCCTACTGTATTCCCATATTCCCCTTGTATCTACAAGAAAATAAGCAATAAGATAATTTGTACAAATGCTATCTCATTTAACACAAAGAAGATAGAGGTATAAGAGTTTGTAAGAATGGTTAGTACAAGACCATGCAGGATGATCCTTAAAGCAGGCACTGGAAGGGTTTGCCAGTCTGGATGGCTCAGTTGGTTAGGTGCTGGGCTATAGATCCCAATGCGGTTTCAAATCTGGCCCAGACCTATGGTGTTTAAGTGTGCTTAAAAACGACAGCTCCAGGTCAGTAGATTTACTGGCATGTAAAAGAACTGCGGGATGAAATTCCAGCACCCTGATGTGATCCTGGCAATTGACAGTGTCGTTAAACAAATAAATAAATTTTTTAAACTGGCAGGATTTTTGTCTCTGACCATTTCGTACGGAGATATTTTAGTTTTCTCAAAAACAAGCTGGCCACACTGCAGACTGTGTGGGTGTCATTTTCCCTAGCTCAGTACATAAACAAACACACTGCCAGTGCTTCTTGAGAACACAAAAAAATACCCTGCCATACCTTGTGTGTTTACTGCGCGAGTGTAGGCCAATCACAAGCATTAGCTCCCAAAACATTAAAGCAAAAGCGAAAGTGGCAGATGTGTTTACATCCACAAACCAGCCCAATTCCCTGACCAACCTCAAAAGTTGTCGACTTACTGTAGTGTGAAAAAGCTGCTTGGAGTACTCCTTCACATCTTTTAAAGATTAATTATTTGAAAACCCTGTGTGATGTCGATTAATTACTACCAAAGCTATGTCAGAAATAAGTTACTCTATGCATCTTACAAGTAACAAACTATTATCTTTCTACATTCCTGTGGAATTACACATCCAAGTTGGATCAAAAACCAAATTGGAAATTGGATGATCAAAAAAAAAAATTGCCATTAGACTTTTTTGTTTGTAATGCTTCTATGAAGCACATATTAGGAATGTAATGACTTCCCTTCTACCCAATATATATATTAGCAGGTACAGTAAAGTCATTCACTTTACTTTTATAATTGTTGTTTAGCTTATTACAGGAAAAAATTACTTAAATGCACTGTTCATTAAGTTAACATTCAATCAGCAACCCCTTATTGTTCAGATCTGGTAAGACAAGCTTGTTTTTGGGGACGGGGTAGTTTAATGCTTGCTTTTATTATACATGAAATGAAGACAGACCACTGGTGAATAAGGAAACTGGAGAACACAAAGGAAACCTGCCCCTGTGCCACTTGGTCCATCATAAATCCCACATACAGTCAGTCACCTGGGATCAAACCAGGGCCACTTTGGTGAGAAGCAAATGGTCTAACCACTCGACCATGGTGCTGCCACAGTAGGCCTAGTGATAGCCAATGTCACAACCCCAACATATGCCACTGCTCGCATCTTCTTCAGATAAACTCTATACTGTAGATAAAGTCATCTTCAAACTTCATGAGTTAGGTATTAACAGCTTTATTTTTTCATTGTTAGCAATACAATTTCAACACTTAACAGCCACCTGGAAGTTTTATTCACTTACAGACATACTTGCAGAAATAACCATGTGGCATTTAATAAATTTTTGTTTTGGTTGTAAAATTATTTTCAATCAGAAATGAATGTGCAAATATATACAGAAATATTTAAAATGTGTGATTACATTCACAAAAAGTCAATAGACAAACCAAAGAAAATGTAAAATACAAGATGTTTTGAATCAAATTAATTTAATAAAATATTTTGATACATTTGCATAAAAATAAAATTTTAACAATAGAAAAGGGAACTTTAAAAGTGTAATTTTTAGTCACATTTGAAAGAAAAGAATATCAACACAAGTCTGTTGCAAAATCATAAAACTGATCATTCAATACTAAATTTTAATAATACTGGTTGACATAGGCTGTTAGAGATATATGTGCAGATATTTGTAATGCTAAGTGAGGATAGTGTAATGAATAACATTACATCAATATTTGCTTCATTTGCAAACTTATTATTAAGAGAAGTATGTTTTCAGGTTGGTTAGTACCTCCAAGTAGGTGTAGTACAGTGGGCTGGGGCCAAGATAACAAATGTGATTGGTACCGAATTTGAATGCTTTCTACAAGGCCAATGACCCCACACTACCAATGCCAGTAGGTCATGAAGCAAAACAGATAGTCTATCTGACAGTTGTTCATTTTGCAGTGGTTATGACCATGCAAAAAGCATCAGGTAGTAGACTATGTGATTGGTTTAAGGGTAAACAGTGTGAAAAAGAGAACATTCTGAAGTGGAATTATATTAAGCTACCAATTATCAAATTTTCTACACTTATATCACTAGCATCCCATATAAACATGACAGAAGTTAAATTAATTTAAGTTTCTTATCAACATGTATCACAGAACCATCATTTATTGTCAATAGTTTGCCTAGGAAGCAACCGAGGCAGTAAAAGTTTACATGAGTATACAGTTGAATGAAAACCATAACCCAAGAGTGCTTTAGATTATGAACAATAAGAACAGTAGTTAGTGTTTTTACATTGCTATACAATAGTAAAGTAAGAGATCCTGAGTAATATCATCGTCACACGCAAAGGTAATTTCTACTTCCTATCTCCATTTTAGGTTCAGATCTCTTATCGGGATACTTTTGCTTCCAATAACCAACCAAGATGGGCTCATAGTAATATGTGAGGCTTGCATTTGAGACGTCCTGGGTTAGCTACTCTGATCACAGATTTTTCATGGTTTCTGTGGCGGATAAGATGAATGCTCCACCACAAATTTCCTTTCCCTTTCATGTTTCAGGTAGATTTAGGGGGCTGTGCAGTGTCAGTCAGTGTTGGACTGATGTTGCGGATGTTTGATATGTTGTTCTTGGCCCTGCCAGATGGCAACCTTCTCGGAGCCACCACCTCTGATAGATTGAACTCTTCCCAGTTCCACTAGAGGAAAGTCTTCTCTCTAAGCAGTCCTTCATTGTGAGCAGGTCCTCAAGCTTAAAGTCCTTATGGACCTCTGTGCATCTCTTCAACCAGGCTGCCCTGTGACCTATAGCTTCCTGTGATCATATTCTATCATATGCTTCCAATAGAGATCTTCCACAATCATCCATCACAGGATGGAGAATAGTATATAAACACCATAAATAAGGGCTCATTAATTAGTTGTCACCCATCAATTTATTCATGTGTTATGTTTAGGCATTTGGCACAGGGCACATTTAATCACTGTTTATTGTAATGGCTTCTGCCACTACATTTCATGCTCTGGATGTGTTGAATGCCATAATTACTCTTTGCAACACTGTACATTTGAGACAATGTTTATATACCTACTTAATATCACTCTCTTTTCACAAATAATTACGATTATATGATTAAAGCTTCATTCTTTTCACACACACATGCACACACATTTCTCTTTCTCTCTCTGTTACTCTTAAAAGTTTTAAAACATTCACTGACAGCGTCTGTTGCAGTTTTACACTTACTTTGCAAAAAAGAAGTGTAGCTGCTGACTAACATTAAATTGTTCATTCTCTAAACACTGACGCTAAAACAAGCAAAGTAACAACAATTGACATTCTATTAAATCAGTCTGTATCAATTGTTTTTCTTTCAATGTATGATTCATAAACTTTGAAAACACGGAAACGTGAGGGTTGTCGTTATCTTTGCAAAAGAACTGCATAGTTTATTTTACACTTAATTAAACTTAAACTTAATTCCAATGCTGTTAGAAATACACAGTGAGGTTCATTTCTTCTGACGACTGTTCCTCTGTGCCAGCCAATGGCGTTACACTAACATCTGGATCCATCTCCAACTGTGAACATAAATTCAGATATTGTAGAATTCTTAGCACATAAGCACTTTAGAAACTTAATATACATATCTAGCTAAACTGTAATAAAACACAGCTATCAAATAATCATTCATTGAGTCAGCATTAGTGGAATAAATAAAACAAATGTTGGCTATAATTTAACATTTTTAGTGAGGCAGATATAACTTCTAAAATTTGTAAATATAATAAAACAATGGAAATCATTAGAAGTATTATACCTTCTCTAGTACAGTGACACACAAGACTATTTGTATAAAATCTTAGCTAGAATTAGCAAAATTCTATAAGATTTGTGAGAGTAGCACTGGGCTACACTTTCATGAACCGCAAACAAAATAAAGTTATCATGCAAGAGCTAAAATCATTACCAATCTCCTAGTTCTTAAACAAGTACCACCTGCAGTGAAAAAATCATGTACTACTCGCAGTCTTGATCTTGAGCTCTCAGATGATGTTGTCGAAGGCGCTAACAGAACTTTTTCTTTCTTTTATGCAGTCATACCATAGCGGATAGAAGAGAAAGTGTGAGCTCTCCCGCTAGTTCACTGCATGATCCGTGGTCCCGTGGCAACTGACCGAAACTGTGGCGTGGCGATCGCAGTCGCCTTAAAATGCTGCCAAACTGCCTAGTATGTGATTCGGAAGTACAGACAATTTTATACGTATACGTTGTGTGTTGTGAGTAATTAGGTACATAACTTGTGAAATTGTTTCTAATTTTGTGCATAAATGTGTGTGTTCTTCAAAACGTAAGTTTCAAGCAACATCAATAATTGATTAAAAATGCCAACTTGTTTTGTACCCGGGTGTCGTTCAGGATACAGAAACTGCTCAGAAGCTAGACATTTTTTTACTCCTCCTAAAGATAAAAATCTGTTTTACAAATGGGAAAAGTCTATTCCTAGGAAAGACACTAAATTATCTGTTAAATCTAGTATTTGTGACAAACATTTTCCAGAGGACTTTTTAGTGAAAGTTGATTCATTCGTTGTGCATGGAAAACTAGTTGAAATCCCTAGAATTAAATGGCGGTTAAAGCCAGGGGCAATTCCCTGTATATTTCCTAATTTACCCAGGTACTTAACTACAGTGCATAAATCCCGAAAATCTCCACAAAACAGAGACAAAAAATTACTGAAAAAGCAATATTCAACAATCAGTAAATTACCAGATGCAGGATCCAGTCAACCAGTTCTTATTTCAAACGCGCCGTCCTTCAACAATGAGGAATTCACAGAAAACAGTTCTAATTCCTCCAAGGTCACAAACACAAGTGTCAATAATGAAATTGCTACATTGAAGAAAAGAATTAGAAACCTCAAAAGAAATTTAGTTAGAACTAAAATCCTGCTATCTAAAGAGATTGCTAAATTAAAAATAGTAGAAAAGAAATTCGCTACAATTGTTGCGAACATAAACGCAATTTAAATTATTTAAGTAAAAAACAAAAGCTGGTTCTAGATACAATGCTTAAAAAATACATAATTTGCATTATGGTTTAATTTTTCAGCGTAAAATCATATAAGCAGATATTTCCTACTATTCTTCATTAATTATAATACTCATTATTGTAAAATACCATCCTATATTATGTGTCAAGGAAAGACGATGTTTCAAAACAGTATTTCCAATATTCCTGCTTACGATTTTAGGTATTTAAAATGCTAACTGATAACATGAAACCCATTTTCACCATGCATTTGTGAACTAAAGTAAAGCGACCGCGACACCAGTGCCATCTTGCGAGCGAACCATAGTAACTCCCGAACAGCTCACACTATCTCTTCTATCCGCTATGGTCATACTTTAAATTGTGTCATAAAAGGCTGTCAGTTGTAATTTGCATAATTGTTTTTCTAGGTTAATCAATGGCTAAAATAAAAGGCTACTTTTTAGGAATCAAAGTTACTCCATGTAATAATATATGACATGACATGAGGTGATACAATATATTCTAAAAATTTGCTAAATTTTTCTAAAACAATAAAATTCCAAATTATAAATAAATTGGCAGTTATCAATTTAGCTGTTTGGATTGTTACAGGGTTTACATTGGTAAAACGAAAAGTCATTTGAATACCAAAATAAAATAATATTTTACAAATATGAAATACAAATGGATTTATAAATTGACTGTGATAGATGATTTTTGGTCATTTAGTCATGAAATAAACTCAGAGGCTGAATTATTAAAACAATTAAATGGACCCATAGATTCAATAGTTTGGAAATACATGTCACTTGATGGTGACCGGAATAAATAGGGGCACTGAAGATGTGATTGAAAAATTAGTAAACTGTGATCTGCCTTTATCAAAGATAAGTGAAGCCTAGCCTTAAATATTTATTATAATTGTTGCTTTATATTGCTTCACTGCTGATAACTTCAGTTTCTTTCATTGACTTTGGTAATATAATTTTAATCTCCTCTCCTTTGGAAACTTCCTAAGGCTTGCATCAATGAAAATGATGATATAGTGTGCTTGTGTATGTTGTGGCAACACCTAGTTAAAATGGTGGAATCCACAGTTTTTGTAAAAATGATATTATCAGTTTGAAATTGGGTACCAAAAGAGTTTGATTGTAGTTGATCATCTTGGAGTGTGTTTTAACATTGTGTAAACACTTACCAAATTCACTAAAATAAGGGAGCTAAACACAGTAAAGTCATTTCAATCCGTAATTTAGGATGTAGACATATTTATCAATTAAGCATACCTATGTAGTATAATAAATACTAAGGTGATAAAAGTTTACCTTGCCATGTTGCGTAGACTGGCTGGTTTCATCATCCCAGCTGAGTTTCTTAACACGGCGAGGAATGGATCCTCCTGGCCAGTTGACCTTTGCACTTCCAGGATGGACATTATTGTTATCTACAACATCGTGTATGGGCAGCTGAGGAGGTGCAGGTGCCACCTTATGTTTCCCAGGTGTTGGCTGTGCTAGTGGATTTGTACATGTAGCCGCATGCTGTGGTGAAACACTTCTAGCCATTATACCTGAAACACATTGTCCTGTAAATGCTTCTTCCTCTGATTATTCTTTCTCTTGTTGGGAAGGGTAGGCCTTTTTGTATTTTTACCAGGCAGCATTGAATTTCAGAAAACAATTACAAATATATCTTTAGTAGCTATTCATTTAACTAGAATAATTGCCTTTATAAAACAAAATCAATAAACAATTGCAAAGAAGAACAGCAAAATGATATAATCTTTGGCAAGAGAGTAGTGCTGTGTACTGAGTATAGGTCGACTATTAGGTTTGTATTACAATGTATGGTTCAGAAATGGAACACTCATAAAACAAACAATCTAACCATTTTGTAAACAATAGGCCTATATACAGCTATAAAATAAATAATATATATCATGGATTGGGAACCCCAAGGAAGAAGGAAGAAAGGAAGGCCACCTATTACGTGGATCCAAGGAGTCAACGAGGCTAAGAGGGAGTGGGAAATAGAAGATGTATGGAGTGAGTGAGTGTGTTGGGTTTAAGGGCCTGTCGACAACTTGGTCATTAGGGCCCCTAGAAGATGTATGGATGAACAGGCAGGAATGGACAAATGTGTTAAATCAAATTTGTTAAAGGCTGTGAATTTGTGTGCTGGAAAAATGGCGGTGGTGAGTGATTAGGGTTTAAGGGCCCGTCGACAGCTAGGTCATTAGAGCTATGGCAGTGATGGTGGTGGTGGTGGCGGCGGCGGCGGTGGTGGTGGCAGTGCTGGTGGTGGCGGTGATGGTGGTGGTGGCAGTGGTGGTGGCGGCAGTGTCAGTGGTGGCAGTGGTGGTGGTGGCAGTGGCGGCGGTGGTGGTGGCAGCGGTGTCGGTGGTGGTGGTGGTGCGGTGGTGACGGTGGTGGTGATGATAATAACAATAATAATAATGATGATTATCATAACAACAACAACAACAACAATAATAATAATAATAATAATAATAATAATAATAATAATAATAATAATAATAATAATAATAATAATAATAATAATAATAATAATAATAATAATAATAATAATAATAATAATAATAATAATAATAATAATAATAATAATAATAATAATAATAATAATAATAATAATAATAATAATAATAATAATAATAATAATAATAATAATAATAATAATAATAATAATAATACCGATACCAATACCAATAATAATAATAATAATAATAATAATGGTGATGAAAATGATCATAATGCTAACAATAATAATAAAATAACAATAATGGTGGTGGTGGCGGTAGGGGTGGTGTCGGTATTGGTGGTGGTGTTTATTAGAAGAGTGAAATAATAGTAACTTGATGAATAGTCAGTGATAAAACACAAATAGATGATCTCTCATGCTTGCCGATATATGAGGTGCTACTGTCCTAAAGATATAATTGCATCTTAGCAGAGTGTACAGAAACTGTCTTGTCTTGTTTGTGTGATAAGATCGCTTAAACAGCTGGGCAGTTTCACATTCTTTCCGATGTGCCTTATGGCTTCGCCAAGTAGTACTTTGTATTGGTAATTAATTTAATTTTAATTCAACCTAATCTTTCAAGTCTGTACTTACTTTTAACAGTAGCAGTGTGAAAAACTCCTTTTCCAGCTTGCTGTTGTCCATGGAACATTGGATTCTCCATTTTGTTGGCACTGCTTTCTGGTGCCAGTTTCTGCTGTTGGATAGGACTTGATTTGTAGCCCTTAGCTCCCCTTTTATTTTTGCTGTAAATCAAACAGAAGGCCCAATGAAAAATTCTTATAGTTTGTAAAAGAAGCTATAATAAAACTAAATAATAAACGAATCCTCTGAAGGTAACCATTAAGAGTTTGAGCTAGAAGCTGTACTGAAAATAAAACCAAACTTAATTGTAAGGACTGCAAATGCTGGTACATGACATAAACCTTACTCAGTGGAATGGTAGGTAAATTTATTCTTTATGGATAAATAAATCACACACACAAGTGGGATGCACTATTCTGCATTACACTGCACAAGCATATTGTTTTACATAACTGGCATGAGGCAAGCTCAACCACCAGCCGCTTTGTTTCAATGCTTGGTGTGATATGCTAACAATGCTAATTAGTAGTAGATTGTTGTTTGAAACATAGTCCTCAGCAAGCATTACACCAATTGAATTAGTATATAGATAATAGAAAATGTTAACTAAGGAAAACTGGCAGGGCATGCAACACATCACCCACGTCCATTGACACTATGCCCCTGGTATCGAACTTATGTGCACCCTGTCATTGGTATACTACATTACTTACTGTTTGTAAATATAGAGCACAAGCATAATGATGATGAGTCCTAGGATCCCCAACAATGCACCAAACACAACCATCAACAGAAAACTGGTGCCTCCTGGAGCCCAACTACTGCCTACACCAGCAGACTGCAGTATACTCTCTGGAAAGTGCACTATTACCGGTACCTGAGCCTGTAGACCACAAATTAATCTTGTTTATAATATAACACACTTTTTGTTGTTAAGTTACAGAAAAGTACAAAGCCCCAAATAATCACAAACTATTTAATCAGCAAACTGAATCATAAAAAATATCTAAAGAAAACTCAGTTCTTATTAAGGAAACCAACAAAACAAATTTTAAGGAAAATTGTTAAAAGAGAGAAGAGATTAGTGGTACTATCAAAGAGCAACAATAAAAATACTTAACTGAAAATGTCTTGACTGTTTGGAAGAGTATAAACTTAGCAATACTGTAAATGTCTTGTTTTTAAAAACATTGTAGGTGTTAAACATTTACTTAAAAGATAAATAAAAGGAGTTATGAGTTATGAGTTGAAACTTACAATAAACAAGAATAGTTAAATTGAAAATCAATAAGGTTATAATAATTAACAGAAATGCTCCAATGACTAAAGATAACCCCGATTTCAAACTGCCCTTTACATGAAAAATGTTTCAAAATATTTTTAATTTTCTCAAAACTTACTGTAACAACTTTGATTAAAATAGTATATACTTAAGATGTTTATATGAAAAATAAAATATGTATCTTGAACATGTATCTTGAATAAATTGTATACTTTACAACAACTTACCTGCCGAGGAGGTATACCCGTGTCAGTTGCCACAGCTATTAAATGTGCTGTGCTGCTGTTGAGGAATGTCATGTCCATCAAAATGATGTCACCTGCATCATTGATGTCAAACATCCTGCACATACAAAACACTTACTTTGGCAAAGCATAGGATTAAGTATACTATAATTTAAACCTATGCACTATATTATATGATAGATATAGGTAGTGCAACTTATTATTTATATTTAATATGTACCCTTTTCGTAACATTTTACTTAAAGTCTTTCTTTTTAGTTATCTCTACAGTCTGTAAACTGATTTTATTTGTCCTCATTTAATATTTGTGCTCTGTTCTCATCAATAAGGACATGTCCCTCAAATAAGGGTGCAATCACTGGTAGCATCACAGAAGACAGGGTAGACATTGTCTACACTATATTGTAGGACAAAGACAGCTTTAAGTCTTATTTTTTGACTTTGACAAATTAAGGCTTTTGTTATAAATTTATTATACACTGGAAGATGTTTTCCTTGTCAAAAGAAACCATCCCTCTGGTATGTCCATTCTACCTGCTTCCTTAAAAGTAGACTTAAATATGTAAACATACAAGTGCATTAACCTCATTTCCAGACCTCCCTGCCTGCAGTACCGTAGTAGTAAAAGCGGGCGTTAAACACTACAACATACACCAGACCTCCCTTCCCTGCAGTACTACACTATATATTTTAGAGCTTGGAGCAGAGAGACATTTTGCCATATGTCCACCTTGAGCAATGTGATTTGGGTCTTCTCTTTGTTGCTTTCCTCATGTCCAAAACCCATCCTTGTATGTCCAGGGTAGACATGTCTATAGTGAAGGATGCTATAGTGAATATGCAACACAAGAATAGCATATGTGCCTCATTATTGTCTGTGTAGATCTCTGTAATTAGTGTAAATGAGAATTGTAGTGTGGTGAGCAATAAGAAAAATCTGGTGCGTTGAACTCACATGGCTTTCTCTACTCTTGTACTAACCATTCTTACAATCTCTTATTCCTCTATCTTCTTTGTGTTAGCTGAGACAAACATTTGTACAAATTATCTTATTGCTTATTTCCTTGTAGTTGCAAGAGGAATATTAGAATACAGTAGGCTTTGAGCAATAGTCAAATCTTTTAAAGCTTTGAGATCCCATTCTCAGTGCATGCTTAACTTATAAAAAATTAACAACTATTTTCCATTTCAGAAAGTTTTAAGTTTTCTGAAACTGACACAAATAATTAATCAGGAATATCTCCGAAATGGTTCACTCTACAAAAAATGTATTCAGACATAAATTGTGTGTTTTAGCGAGATCTACATTTTTTGTAGTTTACTCAGGGGTCTCCGTCTAGGGGATATGTGAATGGCGACCACAAGGTACCCAAGCTGAGCAGAACATTACTTCCACTTACTGGTGTTTTGCTCCTCACTGTAACTTTTCTATCTGACCTTACCTTGGTCATCTCTTGTTCTCTTCCGACCCTGATGCTATTAGGGTTCCCGAGGGTTAGGGAGTCTTTATTTTTCCAATCTCTCCATTTCTCTATAAAATCTTAACCCCTAACATGCTGACCTGTCATGGCATGTAATACGTACTCTGACTGGTAATCAGAGGATATGGTCGGTGAATTTATTTTGATAATTCTCCCGGTCAGGTCGGTGAGACCCATAAACCAACGACAGGTGTGGTCCTCCAGACATTCTGGGGGTTGTGAGAGAGCGATGTGACCGCCAAAACATAAAAATATGGTGCTCTCTTAAAAGCGGTTACTATACTGCTATTGCTCTATGAGTGAAAAATGTTGTAGAGCAAGAGGATTAATGACTTCATTGTCAGAAATCCAGCATTAGCTAACAACATTTTTTGTAGTGTAAAATTTTGTCTATCTCTTACGGTTCACAAGTTATTCAAAATTCATCCAGAGTAAACAGTACTACATATGCTATAGCCAGAAAATTTAAAATATACATTTCAATTGCCATGAAAAATATCATTAACACGTGGCACTTTAATCAAAATCGTTAGAGCTATTTTCAAGAAAATCAAAATTTTAAAAAAATTTTCCATGTAAAGCATAGTTTAGGATGGGGCAATTTTCTTAAAAACCATGTCACGACCTTGAAAGACATTAAACTTAAATACCAGCTTTGGTTTCTAAGCGACTTTTCATTTTTGAGTTATGCTGTCCACAGACTGACAGACAGACACACACACAGACCTTTTTCTAAAAATTTCTTTTTTTTGGATTCAGGGGGTCTCAAAACATATATTTCCGGTGAAAGCTTGACATCAAATTTTTGGGTGGAATACAATCATCATCGTCATCATTGTCGTCATCAATTATGATCTGAAGCAAACTCTGCATAACAAGAGAATTGTGTAAAAAATGTAATAGCAAAAAGAGGAAGGCAACATACTACATATGTATTGAGAATGGAAGATCAAGTTTGTCCAAAAGTTATGTAAGTTAGATAGGACAACAATTAGAGGCAAGACAAATTCTCCTGAAGAGATAATAAGATATTAGCTGAAGAAATTATGATAATAATGGCGATATCAGACTCTCATGAATGGGTGAATGGGAAGCGAAAAAAATTAACATTTTCATCATAAAATACGGGATGATAATTTGTTAATGTTCCTGTTTTTATTAAATCTCATTGATGGGAATAATTTAATTGCAACTTGCACGAGAAATAGAAGCTTCTTTATCTTCCATGTTATTTTATATCTACCTTTTACTTCTCATTTGCTTTAGAAATAATATTTTTGGTGTTTTGATTACATTCTTAAAACCTGGAGTTACTAGTGTTATTCATTGGAACAGGTGGTTATGGCCATTACCATTAATAAACCTCTAATGGTTTTCATAGCATGGGACAAATCCATAAATGTAGTAGACAGCTAATGGGAAAACAAATGACTATCATCCATGTTACCATCAGTATGCAACCTTGATAGGTCTGCCTAAGCCTAACTTGATTCATCACATAATCATAGTTTGGAGAACCTATTCAGGGCAGAAAGAATCCAGTTTTGAAAAAAAAAAATGTTTTTTCAGAATACCAAGTCACAGTAATGGGTTTTTCTCATAAAACATAGTTTACGTATATTTATACAGTATACAACTTAGGGGACACTTCATGCACTGTAATCAATAGGAAGAAGTAATAAAGTGGAAAAAGCATAGGAGGCTACATGGCACAGGCAGACAGGCTAAGACCACAGAGACACGCGGAAGTCCCTATTAATTCCTGGCTCAAAGATCCAACAACTCACTGCTGAAGCTGCCCAGAGAGGGTGATGAACCACCCGTTCAACTAGACAGCCCTTCAGTGTCCACGTGGGATACTATCATTGGAGGAAGTAAACACACACTACGAAACTTAGAAGCACACCTGAAACATGAAGAGGAAACTGAATAAAAGGTTATGAAAGAAAGGATATCGAGGCAGATTAGAAACCACCTGAACATTCACGTATCACGGAAAATCCAAGGTCAGAGTAAATAGTTGACAGGAACCGAACCCAGGACCTCATAATGCGAGCTTCCAATGTTACCCAAGGGGCAACTCGCTTGGTTGTGTGTATACTTACTCGAAGGTTGTATTCAATTGTAAAATAAGAGTTAAACTATTGATGTTCTGGGCTGTACAATACAAATAACTAAAGGTCGGAGGCGTGTGCATTTTTCCATTCGTATACTGCACATTGACTTTACTGTTATCACTCGCACATGTAAACAACTGCAGGTGGGTACAGGCTGACCGTGAAAATTACCTGACTGCAGCACAACCCACAACCATCCTAAACTATGCATTCTGGAAATGCACTAAAAACGCTTATACATATTGCTATATTTCAGATAGTTCATGCGATATACTGCTCCTTTACTTTGCAAGACAATGCTTCACTAGTTCGTAGAGTACTATGTTACGTTGTTTTCGACTCTTGCTTCTAATGACAGCTGTTTGTGCATTTGATGACCGTGCTGTACTTCTGACATAATTCATACTCTGCGTCCAGTTAACCTGGTTTGCATGCGAGCGGACATCCCTCCGGCCTTTACAAATAACTGAGAAGAAAACACACCTAAGCATTCCAAATGGATACCCACCTTGCAGAAGGTCCTCTCAAGGACAGGGTGACGTACTCGCCACGGTCTCCATCTGCCGCCTCCACACGCCCCACCACCAACCCCGGCTGCACGTCTGGATCCGATATGAAGAACTCGTACTGAGGGTAGCGGAACCGTGGTTCCCAGTCGTTAACGTTCAGGACGGAGACGTTAACGTGGGCGGTGTCGTTAGTGCGTCCATCCGTAGCGTGCACGAGGAAGGAGTACCAGTCGGCGGTTTCGTAATCTAGGGGTTGCAGCAGGATGACGTCACCAGCTCCATTCACACCGAACATGCCAGCATGCGTCGGGTCCTCCAGCCAGAACTGCACGCGCTATAATTGGTTACACATGATAGGTCTTGTATTATAGGTCACAAGCAACAGATTGTATGTGCAGCTTAGACATTGTATCTCATAGAAGGCATTAATTGGATGGCGGGGAAATAGAGGCGTTACTTTAGAAACAGGATGTGTAATCAAGTATGAAGAAAAGAGCATGTAATTTAGGAGATACAGTCACCGCCGGATAGGATCAGTGGTGGCTCATACTGTTTCATATACTATATTTAGGTGATACAGTCACCGCCGGATAGGATCAGTGGTGGCTCATACTGTTTCATATACTATATTTAGGTGATACAGTCACCGCCGGATAGGATCAGCGGTGGCTCACGCTGTTACATATAGTATATTCAGGTTTACGTAGGTTATACAGTCACCGACGGATAGGATCAGTGGTGGCTCATGCTGTTTCAACAGTACATTTAGGCGATACAGTCACCCCCGGATAGGATCAGTAGTGGCTCATACTGCTTCATATACTATATTTAGATTTACATAGTCACCACCGGATAAGATCAGTGGTGGCTCATACTGTTTCATATAGTGTGTTTAGGTTTACGTAGGTTATACAGTCACCGCCGGATAGGATCAGTGGTGGCTCATACTGTTTCATATAGTATGTTTAGGTTTACGTAAGTTACACAGTCACCGCCGGATAGGATCAGTGGTGGCTCATGTTGTTTCAATAGTACATTTAGGTGATACAGTCACCCTCGGATAGGATCAGTGGTGGCTCATACTGTTTCATATAGTATGTTTAGGTTTACGTAGGTGATAACAGCCACCGCGGGATAGGTTCAGTGGTGGCTCATACTGTTTCATATAGTACATTTAGGTTTACATAGGTGACAAGTCACCGTCGGATAGGATCAGTGGTGGCTCATGCTGTTTCATATAGTATATTCAGATGCATGTAGTATTTTTAATTTTTCTAGAAAATCAGCATAGAAATGTTATAATTAAGCTTATAAAATCTGTTTAATATTATGAGCTCCAATCATTATGCACATTTATAATTTTTTTATGCTTTAACTTTTTAGGTTACATCGGACGATGAATGAAATGGGCGAAATGATGCTCAAATGAGCCTGGGTTTCATAGAGCTTACCCTAATTAAGATTTGAACTCGGAACCTTTTGAATGTGAGGCAGATATGCCCAGAGATGGGCTCTATAAAATTGAATCGCTTCAGATATTTGGTTCATGATCCCCTCATTAAAATAAAACAGAATCCATGTGTTATATAAAATTGTAATTACTATGTAAATGCATTATCTGAGTTCACTAACTTGAAAACCTTTGTATTCTTTCAATCAACTCAAAGTCTGTATGTATAGGCTTGAAACCGTTTCTGCATGCTACAATTAAAAATAGTTGCTATACTCTAAGCTAGGAAGAGGGCATAGTTTGTTATTAATAAAATTAAATTAGTGGGTATTTTGCATAATATTATTCAACTGAGTTTATTGCATACCAATATATCCTAACGTGACCTTCTATATCCTTTAAGAACAATTTCTTAATTTCTTTGGCCTACAAATCAAAATAATTACGAATCAGCCACGGCAATTTGCAAATAATTATGAATCAGGTGCGACAATCGCATTTTGACAATATTTCAGCGATCATCCACCGTGATTGGTTCAAACTGATACGAGCTGGTTCAGAAGTAGTAGAAGTAGGAGTAGAGGAGGCGGAACTCTGGCACTTCGATCTCAGAATTCTTTTGTGCCTGTGCCCCGAAGAGACAACCCTGGGAGGGAGGGGTTAGGTGAGAGGAGACAGAAGAAGGTCGATAATAGGAGAGAGGCGCAGCAGAGGGTAGCGTCCCAAACTCCACGACACCAGTCAGTACACCGGTCCCCCACCGGTTGCGCAGAGCGCGTTTGCAGGGACCCCTCCATGGCTCATGGGCCTCAGTGGGGAACCGGAGCTCGACTTTCGTAACAGGACACGGAGTCACCCAGAGCATTTCCTTCCCACCATGCTGCACGGAACTCCCGCTGATACTTTCTACCCTGAAGTAGACAAAACGGATAAAAGGATGATTGAAATGGTTAGTGAAGTGAAATGAAGGGAGAGGAAATTCGGGAGATGAAAGTAACCTACCCAGCATTCGCCTGGCTACCCGGGAAAACCCCCAAAGACCATGGACCAGGTAGGCCGGCCGCGGGAATCGAACCCACGACCTTCCGAATGCGAGCCACACACGTTACCGCAGCGCCATCTCCTTCTGTTGCCCTTGAAGTAAATAGCGAATATAATTTCATATACCTGATTATTACACGTTAAAATTTTAGCATAACTTACGACAGATTACAGGACACAGCTTTGCGAAGAGTGCAAGGGTTTAATCATAGACGGAGAGGAATATATGGCCAATCCGAAAAGACTAAATGCGAAAAAAATCATAATTCAAAGCTTAACTGCATTTTCCCTAAATAAACTGTTTCTTTTCCGTTTTTGCTGTTGGTACAGTTAAACTTAACAGCTGAGGATTGTTTTAATGGGATCAATGTTAATATTTCTGTGTACATTGCGTAAGAATATCTTTTGACTGCATCTGCCTTGACTCTGGTGCATTGCAAAATCAATTGAAAATGTTTACTCATTCTTCAGGAACAAATGGCGAAAGGATTTGGAATGGGGAAATCTCTCCTCCGGTTGAAGGGAGCTTCAACTGGGTTTTAAAATATCTTTTCATAGTGAAACTTCGGTTTTAACATGACTTCACATAGTTTCAGGTAAAGAAATATATAGTGATAGCTGAAGACATCTGGAAAACAGGAATTATGTCTTCTTATAGTGTGTTAAACATCTTGTTGTTTTATAGCGTATGTCAGCTGTTTGAATATTTGGGTAATTCTTAGGTGTACCTTTTTACAAATAAAATAGAACAGAAAACATATTTACCTTGTCACGGAGTTTGTTGGTGACGACCGTTAGAAGCACGCTGTTGACGGGAGCATTCTCCAGCACTCCTGCCAAGTAATTCTTCTGTAGGAACTGTAGTTCGCGGGGCACAGCCCCCTGTCGGCTCACTGTAAGAGTGGCTAGGGCGTAGCGGTCCGCATTGTCGTACTGCGTTGCCTGTCAGTTAAATGTTCAATTACTAAACCTATGTATCTTAAAATCTTCCAATACAGTTTGTAAAAACTTTTAAAACTATTTAAGTAAGCATGAACATTACCAAAGTGTTTTCTCCGATCTTTATTAGATATTTGTATATTTAATAACACTATTTTATAACGAGATAGTCAAATTAAAGTAAGACCACGAATACTTATGAATAGGCTTCGGTCGGGGTTGCAAACGACGTTACGTTGAGAGCTACTTTGTTGTATCCGTTTGCACTTCATGTTTGTTGACAGAGAGGAGGTAAGGAAGGGGAGGGAGGCACACCGCTACAGTAACCTGTCTGTAAGGCGATGCGATTGTACCGCCCCTACCCAAAGTGTGCTACGCCACAAAGCATCAGTAAACATAACTTTATATGCCGATCACATGCATCCGGGAACAAAGCCTACTTATAACAGATGTTATTTAAATGAAGTGATAGTGCACAGTGGAACTAGTTCACTATGAAGTGAAAGTGAACATTGGAACTATTTCACATTAGTGAAGTGAAAGTGTAAGCTCAGCGAACTGAAAGGAGGCACTGAACTAGTTCATTACGACGCAAAAGTTAGTGAAGTGACAATAAACGCTGAACAAAGTTAGTATATGATTTGATACAGATTAAGAAGCCTTTTAAAACGATGTTGCTTAGCCCTCCAGGGATTTACTGGAGCTCATTTTGCGAGAACACGATTACAAATTTACTAAATTACAGAAATTATTTACTGCAATTGCATAATAAAATCTGATTAACAAAACTAGTTCCATGTTCATAAACAGCATCTACATGACACGTTTGCATTTAAATTCCACAAGTATGCAATTCCAGAAGGTGTTTCATTATGACTGTGTTCATAGATCATAATGCTCAATGCTAATTTACTAATGCATTTGCAGTTTTGTTTGTTACATGGTCAGAATCCATTTGAAACTGTAAAGAATATGCACAATTTAATTTTAACTCGAAAATTAAGTAGAGGATACGTCTGATAGGCTCAAACAATTTCTAACGGCCTACGAACAGTCATGAGGAACTATTCCAACGTCAGAAAGCACACCGGAAACAATAAATAAATGAGTGAGTGAATGAGTAAGTAGGTAAATAAATAAACACATCAGCAGTTTTGATCGGGTCATTAGAGAGCGAAAATTATATCATACAACTACATTACCTATCTGTACTGGGGATAAAACTAAATATGAAATATTATAGCTTTTTCTTATAGTCAAGAACCTTTTGAGTCTGTCAGGCTCACGCTTAACTAATTTTTCCATAGTAAAACTCGATTGTGCATGTGTAAATAAACTGCGCGAGTGTCTGAATGGTTTCTCACAGTGCAACCAAGCTGGAGAATCCGGCTTAAGTCCGACAGGGTGGTTCGCAGTGACGTACAGATAGACATTCAACTGTTGACGCAGAGTGCGATGAGAGAAGAGCTAGTGGTAAGTCAAATGTGGACGCTATATGCCGGTAATGTGGTGTCGAACTTGGATTTTGTAGGAGGACTAACGCTGCACATTCTGCGCTTTTTCATGTAAGTATTTTGTAAGAAATGTAAGGGTGGTTTTTCACCGAACGCGTAAGTCGGAAACAAAACAGGGTAATTGTTTACATAATCAACCGCTCGAGAAAACGAATAAAACATAGTGCAATGGATGCAGCTTTTATTGCTGATTACGATTTTGAAAGTTTTATTTGCGGGCGTGCGTGCGTGCGTGCGTGCGTGCGTGCGTGTGTGTGTGTGTGTGTGTGTGTGTGTGTGTGTGTGTGTGTGAGTAGGGTAACAGGGTCCTGTGTTATCAAAATAGTTACAACTTGGGTAGTGTTTATGCAACAATTTCAACGTAAATTCATTAATCAATCTTTCTAGCATATATTATACTCGTTTATACACATTTATTTGCTAAATATCCACCATATAAGTGAAATAAAACCGTTGCATCGCGCGGACGAAATTTACTCATAAATCGAAAACGAAGCTAGAGCGCCAAATAAAACTTTTAAAATCGTAATCAGCAATAAAAACTGCATCCATTGCACTATGTGTTACTTATTTTCTCGAGCGGCCGATTTTGTAAACATTGACCCAAAGTAGTAATATTCCGATTAGCATTTGTTATTGATTGGTGGAAAAGTGCCCTAAAAGTTACAGTTCTTCCGTCACACAAATATATAGTTTTGCTTTCCATATGAACAACAATTGTTTTAGAAGCTTAGTTGTATTTCACTATGATAACACTATTTCTCAAAAATGTTTGTGTGGTTGTTTACTAATATTTTGATATTGCCTCAGGTATTATCAATCCAGAAATGCAAATCATATTCTCTGCTTGAGACGTGTATATATGTTGTTACTGACGTTACAAGATCATATGAATTTCGATACTGCTGTAACATAGTTAGATACCCATTTAGGTGATATACACAACTTAGAGAGGCAAAAACTCGTGAACAGAGTCAAATCAAATATAACTTTTTAAATGACAATTATCTGTGATGCCCAAGCTTATGCAAAAGAGGGGAGGCCGCATTTCCCCCCACCTACTCTTTGTCGAGTCATGGGACTGGAAAGTAAACCCTCTGATGCTTGGTTACTTGAGTGAGAAAGGGAAAATGCTTAATGCACTAAACAAATTAGGCAGAGTAGTGCAACAAGGGATATCGTTTGTAGATAGGAGATAAGAATAAAACTAAATGAAGAATTAATAGATGATTTCGTAGAACTTACCAATCTTTGTTTGGATATTTTTTTTTTTTCAGTTTTAATGGACATTTCTTTCAACAAACTTTTGGCTCGGCAATGGGTGGTCCACTTTCACCATTTCTTGCTAATTTTATGAGGTTTTTTTGAAACACTAATCACTAAAGCATTCTCTTTAATTTTTAAAACCCATTACAGAAATGTAGATAACATTTTTGCTATTGTTCCTGAGAAACATGTAAATGATGCCTTAAAACTTTCAAATTTACAAAATAAAGCTATAAAATTTACTTTGGAAACTGAAAATAACGGTTATCTTCCATTCCTAGATTTAAACATAATAAAACTTAACAATAAATTAAATTTTTGCGTTTATAGAAAAGCTACTCTTACTGATAATTACATAAAAAAACAAAGCTTTTAATCCTTTTTCACACAAATTTGCTGTTTTAATAGTTTAATTTACAGGTTAATAAATATCCCTTTAATAAAGAAGGATTTAACACAGAGTACAAACACATTATAAACACTGCCGTAACTAATGATTTTAATACAGATTTTATACATAAAATAGAAAAATGTAAATATGAAAAAGTGTTAAAGAAGTTTCTACCCTCAACAAAATAAAAGATTATTGTACTTTTAAAAGGTTTACTTACCATCTTTGGGCTAATAAAAAATTTACAGAAATGTTTAAACAACATGTTATAACTTTGGCTCCATAATATAAATATAATATAAAATTCGCTATTTTTTTCTAAAAAGAATATAAATCCAAATTATAAAAAGTGTGGCATTTATTAGTTTTGGATTCTGATAGATTATATTGATAATTCCAAACGTTATTTGGAAACCAGAATAAGGGAGCATTTTAGAAATATTAAAATAAACGAATTGATAAATCAGTTGTGGCAGATCATTTTGGGCCATTTAATCATGAAATAAATCCAAGGTTAAAATAGTAAAGCAATTAAATGGACATATAGATGTGATGGTTTGGGAAAATATATTCATTTTGAAAAATAAGGACTGCGTAATGAATTTTGAAATACCACAGATTGATTCTATTAACAAATTTGTTTTGTTTTCGATGGCTGATAACACACAGAAATATTAAGTGATTTAGCGTTCGTTACGATAGCCACCAGTGTAAACAAAAGGGCACTGACAATGCAATAGAACTATTGCGAAACTATTCTGGTTTTAATTTCAAGAACTTGCAGCAAATTCTAAGATAACTGAAGCTTAGATTCTCTAAGATATTTGCTGTATTTGTTGAATATCTTTACGTTTTAAAAAGGTGAGCTTTTTGGTATTATATGGCAAAGCTTAGTGTCAGACGTATTATATAGAGATACCTTTTATTTCCCCGAGAGTAACTGTCAATAAAATAAAATTATGTTGTTTGCAGATAGTCGTGCACGTACACATATCTTTTAATAACAACGCTTTTTAACCAGGGTGTCTCGAAACGTGTATTTTCAGTGAAATATACATTGAAGAATGGATGGAGAAAATCATGTGATTGCATTACATCACATAATGTTTAACGTTACTGTCACTTATATTATAATAATATTACTGTCTTTAATTTGATCAGGTTATCTTGTTTAAATAATTGATGGATCTTACTGGACCACACACACACACACATACACACGCACACACGCAAGCACGCACGCACGCACACACACACGCACACGCACGCACACAGTGAGTGGTTCATTTCACCATAAACCATTATTGTCAAACTGTATCGAAAAAGTTGTTAAGTAGGAATAGAGAGTTAGCGATTTGTTTTGACTTACCCTGACGACTAAAGTTGCCGGTTGGAGCAGTTCATCGTCGGATATGCTTCGTTGTATGACCACATGACCGGAAGTGCGGTCTATGGCGAAGAACTTGTAATCCCCTCCTCCTGCAAACACATGGCAGGTAATATATACAGTCTTTGATCTTATAGCCCACTTACTAATTAGCAGAATGCGTGCTATGGTGAAGCAAGGCGTTCCTTAAAATACATTATGAGTAAGATTACTTAGTTTCCCCATTACCTTTAATGACTACTTCAAAATATAATGGACATTTTTAGACATAAATTGTGTAGGTGTTAGCAATACCTTCTTTTTGTATAGTAAGATTTTGTCTATCTCGTACGGTTTACCTGTTATGCAAAAGTCATCCAGAGTAAACACGACTACAGGGGCTATAGCCAGAAAATTCAAGATATACATTTCATTTGTCATAAAAAATCTCAAACATATGGCATTTTAATCAAAATCATTAGAGCCATTTTCAATAAAATCAAAATTTTCCATGTAAAGGGTAGTTTAAGGTGGAGTAATTTTCTTCAAAACCTTCGTGTCGCATTCTTGAAAGACATTAAACTTAAACACCAACTTTGGTTTTTAACGGACTTTCGTTTTTGAGTTAGGTATGCTGTCCATACTGACAGACATACAGACGGACCTTTTTCTAAAAATGCTTTTTTTTTAATTTAAAACATATATGTATTTCCGGTGAAATCTCGACATCGAATTTTTGGGTGAAATACAATACTTCCTCTACTATACATAGTAAAGAAAGCAAAAAGAATGGGGGAAACAGCGCAGACGCAAGATTAACGCGTCTTTTCCCTCGTGTTATTTACTGGAAGTATTTACATAATCACGTAACGGCTGCGTAACGCAAGAGATTGCAAACTCCAAACTTCATCCTTGCGTTGCGTGCATAAAGGAAGAATTTTTTATTTGTTTCTCCATACGAGTACACTGCCAACTCATTTGAGCGTGTCACGCCATTTTAAATATTGACTCCGATGTTGTTTTGTTGTTTGTTTGGTACGACACTCTATGTATTATTTATTTATACAGACTGGGCAAATTTTCATATTGGAAATTCTTGGTTAGGTTATTTGAATCTTACTGTACTCTCGGCATATTTCCGATGGTATACTGAAGAAAATGTTCAGCTGTCTTCGTTGTGGTCGCTTCCTTATATGGCTTCCTTCCGAAGTATAGTATGGGTAGCATCCTAAGGATCCATCCGTAGCATGTAAACTTTGGAGAGAATTATATGCAGTGGCGGCTCGCACTAAAGGGCGCAGGGGCATGTGTCCTTTCTTTAATTTTGAACTATAAATATCAATTTATGGGTAAACTGATATCTCAAAAAAGATAACACATCACATTTTCCTTATCTCCAGAATGACAGGATGTTGCAAGGAGGATTCACAAGGGCATACACATTTGCGCTCATGCGCACTGAACCTGTTGTCCCTATCGGAGTACCTGCAAAAGGAGCTTCCCTAAGTGATTTGTTTTGAGGTAGGCGTTATTGTTTTTCATTAACTATTTGCTCTTTCGCATCAATGGCTAATGTATAAGGAATCTAAATTATGCGAAGCTCTTCCATATAACTCAGCTAACATATCCTTAAATATCGTTATGTTTTGAAAAGATGCCAGCATTATTATGAGAGTAAACAAGAAGAAATAAAACACGCATTTTGTTTGTTAACGACACTGTCAATTGCCAGCATCATATCGGCACCAACAGTAAAGCTGGAATTCCGTTTTGCAGGAGTTCTTTTACATCTTCTGACATGCGACTGTCGCTTTTAAGTATACTTAAAACTATCGAACTGGCCTAGGTTTGAACCCGCAACCACTGACCCACCCAGACCGACGTTAATGAGGATGATCGTAGAGTGGACTTCATTTATTATAGACAAAGGTTTGTGTTTATTATGAGGGCAATTCGGAAACTAACCTCCGTAAGCGCGGGAAGTGTTGGAGATAGAGCCGCTATTTTTACATCGCCGTGCAATGTGATTCAGTTTGTTTCCAGCCGTGCTAACGAAAGCACTAAACTGCGTGTTCGCTCACCATAACCTTACATATTGGATGATGTGCTAGAAAATCCCCATCATATGCAGGTGTGTGGTGTTATAAAATGTCTTTAAAAACCATAGGCAAACCATTGAAGGCAATCGTTGCGGTGTGTTGAGTGTTGTGCTTTTGCACAACGCTCCCAGTGTTTGAAAAACTCAGGAACCTTTCAATAAATTTAAATTGGATAGTTTGATTCTCCACCCTCAGCTTCGCACCGTGTGATGTTCATCTCTTCAACCATATGAAGTGTCTTAAACCTTGTTATTCTTTTTTCTTTGTTGCAAGTTTTCTAAAGAAGTCTTATAACACCACGCAGTTAACATTTGGCGGGATTTCCAAGCGCGGTATTCATTTTGTAACGTTTTGATAAGCAAATACATAGCAGTAGTTCTCACCAGCGCCGTTGGACATGCGCTGAGTTATGGTTCTTCCGACGCTACGTCAAAACGGAGGTTAGTTTCCGAATTGCCTTCGTACGTGCTTTAAGGTTTTACTTAACTAGTGTTTTAAATATATTTTAAAGACTCTTCCTGCCTCTCAAAAGTCACGCCATGGACCGTAATGTTTCATTATGCTCTTCCATCCTAAGTATTTCTATTTATTGCTGAAAACTCTTATACTCGTATGTAGTTTTTTAATAAAAGTATGCAGCTACACAATTAAAAAAGGCGTAAGAACTATGAGAAACGCAGAAGGTGAGTTATTTGCTTTATTGCTGTGTAATGAATATTTTACGTTAACAAATTGAAGCACTACTTTAGTTTCGAGAAAAGTGAAAATATCTTTTGGGGAGTCTAGCCTGTTTTTGAAATACATTGTAATAAATCAATGTTCGTGTATTTCGTGCAATATTATTCTTATAAGACATTAGTTTTCATTTCGAATGTGCAAACTTAATGAATGATAAGTATATTTATGTATTTCCCAAAGAACTAAATTATTGGGTATCACCTCTAGCAAATGGCTATTTACCTGAATTAAAAGTGTAGAAGATCGGAGCGTTTATTCCAACATCCTGGTCATAGGCAGCTATTTCCCTGGGTTGGATGATAAGTGTCTCTCCCTGAAATATGACAGTAAAGCACAGGAAATGTTTGATTAAATTAGACCATATTTTGTAAATGCAACATAAAGATGATAAGGATAGTGTTTTATGCCTACTTTTATATGATATACGAGTAAAAGTGACGCTCCACTCATTCGAAACTAGCTTTCTGTCTGGGTATAACAAATAGCCAGCTGATATGGAGTGAACTGAAATGCTTTGGCCCAAAGTGATGTATGTTTTTGTGAACTAAAGCGCGTGGAGCCACACACCATTTTCGCTCTGTGATGTTGCCAGGTTCTTCCTAATGCAGGGAGGAGAGAATAACGGGAGATACACTCAGAGTGCAACGGAGAAGCCGAGAGTTAAGTACAGAGGGGGCGTGGCACCTTGCTTGTACTTCTTTCTATTGGTTGTATTCGCTTATTCTAATTATTCATGCTAGTAGTGTACAACAAACACAAACAACAAACAACATGTGTACAACAAACTTATTCAAGGACAATAAGTAAAGTTTTGTGTGTATGTGTGTGCGTGTTCGCGTGCGCGTGGATGCGTACGTTTGTGTTTAATGGTCTATTTCCTTCATTACATACGGCACCTCAGGCGGTGACGCTGGTGGTACATGAGAAAAAATGGTATTTGGAAAATGATTTTTTTGGTAAGGAAACATTCCAGGACTAAACATAGGCTATCTTTCTAACATTTGTCGGTTTTGTGCTCTTGTAATTTTAAACCTAATTCATCTATGCCAATATTTTAAATTATATGCAGTCATTAATGTGCTTTACATTATACATAGTAATTAATACATGAATATATTAGTAGATCCTAATCCTGTGTTTTATTGGTACCTTAAGTTCCTTCCTCGATTACCATGCAAATAAAATGTATTGTTTTAATTCAGTAGGTTTAAAGTGCTTTTAGTATGAATGAGAATTATTTTGATTTATAAGATACTTACCAAGCACGTCAGTAGAATAATTAGGTCTTAAGTACGTTTTTGAAGTATGATTTTTTGACGATAAAATGTAATAAAGGAGCTTGTGGATGAGGTAACTTAATTTGGTTAGCATGCAGACCAGATTTCAATTAATTTATATGTTCTCTCTTAGCTGTGTGTTCTATTCTGCTAAGAAATTGCATTGAAAGCTTCGGCCGTAATATTAAAGACTGCCGGTTATGCATTTTAAGCAATATTAATCGATTATAAACTGCCAAGCTCCGGAGTATTTATCATTGTTTTTAATGTAAGCGGACATCTTTCTTAAGTACAGAGGGGGCGTGGTCATTGACTTCAACTGTCTTGCATGGATGATGAAAGCACGCCATCTCCCGGTATTCTCTCCTCGCTGTTCTAATGTTCGTTATGCACCAGTCTGTCAAAGCTTCAACCTTCCGAAACGGACCTGTGGCAGACACAAAATTTAAGCTGGCCATTACTATTCTCTTTCCTGTTACACGAATAAATGTTGTAGGCGTAACTTGTATTTATATCACCAGGTTTAGATCTGATTTCACAGTGTGTTTTACTATACAACACATGGCGTGGCAAGCCTCTTATTGGATGTTGTGTTCAGCCACCGCCATTAAATTTTGCGTCAGCCATTAATATCATTTTGGGTAAAGGCATTTTAATTTCTAACACAGCTACTGTGAAGCTAGAACTAAATTGCAATTTCACGAGTGGAATGTTTCTTGCAAGTTGATAGTAAGAAAATGCTAATAGATAAAAACCAACTTTATGCAGTGAAATGAGCTGGTGCTAGTATTAACAAATATACTATGAATTGGACCTAGTGTTAATTCACCTTCTGTTACTTTATCGTTGATCAGACAGTACAGTGAAATTATAGCATTACGTGGTAAAGCATGTTGGTTTGAGATAAAACAGGTGTGTATTATTTCTAACACATCTATAACAATAATTTAACAGCCTCTCCCATATTTGTGACCACCTATAGGACACGGAGTAATAAATAAGAGATTAGTGATTTTAACAATGAATAGGTTCAGCAAAACGTAATTCAAGTAATACAAAGCACAGCATAGTCATAAGAATAATGTAAATAGTATATAATATATTAGGTCAATGGTTACACAACAGAGGGGGACGCCTCGCGCATCGACTTACATAAATCTATTGCGGCTAACAACACCGGAAAGAAGGGATGAAGTGAGGAAATCACAAGATACTAGACAGGCCACAGAGACGCGCGAAGGTCTAATAATTCCAGGCCTGAAAAACCGTCTCACTACTGGAGCTGTGTAGAAAGGTCGATGAACGACCCTTTGACCAAGCAGCCCTCTAGTATCCACGGGGAGCACTATACACTTGGAGCAAACATCCACGCTATCTGTTTCTTTTTGACATACTCCATTAAACCATTGAAAGATAAAAAGGAAACGTGGAATCGAACCCGGGACCTCCCGAATATGAGCCTCACCGTTATCGTGGAGCCATCTCCCTAGACTTATATGAACTACACCTCACATTCTTGAATATCGTCACAGAGCATTTAATAATATTATATACTACGTCGTCTAAAACATTTTTTGTTTGTTAATTTTATATTCTAATCTCCACTGAAGAAAAAGAAAAAAGGGGGTGGGGAATAGTCCCATGGAACGAAATGAAATGCCAGTAACATGATTTGAGCTTGTTGAATCCTATAAAGTATCGTAAAGAAGGTTCGTAAATTTTTCTCACACTTAATTCAAATTTTATGGCCGGATCAGCTATTTCTGTTGAATATGTTGATCTACTTATGACAATAACATTATATCCATATGCTGTTTCCTTCATATGACACAATGAACTTTTAAGGCTTTTCCTCTAAGTAGGAATAGCCTTAAGTTATGGTGTTTGTCACCAAGATCTCATTGTGAACAATTACCCAGTGTAAGGACAAATTTAATAAACTAACCGAAAATCTACTGTTTTGTATTTTTCCTTCTTCACGAGAATTATTGACTGAAGTGTAATCATACTACGGAATTAACGCTCAGTCTCACTATAATTTGTTGTGGTTTGCCTGGGCAGGTACGCGAATACTGGGGTGGTTCCTCTTCTCTCACGAATTTCCCATTATTTCCCTTCATCTGTGTCATATTGATGGACGACGTGACGTTTGGTGTGTTGTGGCAGTTGAGTGGATTGTGCTCGTTGGAAAGAGTTCTCCCTATCATGTGGTGGGACTGCGGAGGGCCCCTTCCTGGGGTTGACTCAGGCCCCTTGGAGCCCTCGGGCAGAACGGGGCTAACGTGTGGCCAGCTGGCGCCGGGATAAGCTCCGTCTAGAATCGTTAGGAACCGCATCCTTGGTAGCGAACATCGTAGTTTGGTCTGGCTGGCTGCCCTTCGGGTCTGTCCCTCATCCCTCTCTCGCAGGAGTCACGTTAGAAGCAAAAAGGGCCGTGGTGACCTAGTTGCGGTGCTCTAGTCAAGGTTTCTAGATGACACTTCGTACCTATATGTATTCCTATTGCGCCTATATACAGGCAAACCTTTCCACACTACTGCCCACCGTTTCGTCTGCATACAGTATTTTACATATCAGACTTCAAAGGTTTAACGGTCCATTCTTTTTGTACTAATTATCATCGATTGAAATAGGAGCACACTTACTAAATAGTTATTTTAATTAGCACGAATGATTTTCTGTAAAACTAAGAGTTTTACAACTAAGTTTATTGTACAGTTGTAATTAAATGGACGGAAGTTGTAAGATAGTTTAGCTGATAATTACACGAGGGCCCCTTAATGTACTGTCTCATGAAGCCTTATTCATCAATCAAAAGTGAACTGAACGGATAGTTTCAAAGCAAAGTGCTCAAAAACTAATAATTGATAGATGTTTCTCTTGTAGTAATTTTTATTCCTATAATCCCTGCTTCGATTCTACTAGAGGTATACGAAGTCTAGATGGCTTATACATTTACAAACAAATAAACATGGAGCTTAATTTAATTGAGCTTTCAAACTCTTTAAAATGAAAAAATTGGAGCTCTTAACAGTAAAGCAAATTAAATCAATAAATATACATACATAAATATTTAGAAACTAGACTTCACTTATATTTGCTTGCATGACATCCTCAGACTTCAAAGCTGTTGATTTGGTCACCGTCGCTACAGATGCTTGCTTGTTATATTTTGAGAGCTTCCTCAAACTCTAAATTAGCGAAAAACTACTAGCACTCATGCTATTAGTAAAACTATTTTTGATAAAAATAAACCAGTATTTTAAGAACAAACATAACATAGAAATAGGTTTTCAGCCTCCTCAAGAGAGGTTTCATATGAAAATAAAGACATAACAATAATCCTACACTCACGAAACTCACTTGGGATTAGCTGTCTTGAATTGCTCCTTGAAGAGTAATTAATTCTGCAAAACTTATTTATAAATACTGGAAACTTTTTTGTCACTGTAATAAAATGTACAATATGTACGATACATTTCGCTGCATGTTTGTCACTTACCTGGAGAGGAATTTCTGGTAATGTTGCCGTGTAGCGGTCATCATAGAAACGAGGGTTTTGATCATCCGCGTCCATCACATTGACGTAAAGCATAGTGTCAGAGAACTTCGGAGGTACACCTTGATCCTGTACATTAACAAAATAATACACATTAACATATTAATACAGGTCCGTCAAAATTCTATAAATGCTTTAGCGAACATAATCATAATAATAGAAGAAATGCGCACAAATGTGACTTAGTCTTGCTCCTTGCTATAATTTTGTTCTGTTTTAGCGAAATGATAATGATAACTGATTTGCCATATAGTTTACGCACGCATTCCTCAAAAGGTTCATGATAGTGTAATCTCCCACAAAGTTATTAGTCATATCCCTGCACTTTGTTATTGCGCTACGGATATTATTGTAACAACACGGCAATTCCAGAATCCCACTCCTGACACCAATGTAACAAAAACGACAAAATCGGATCTGGTTATTTTTCTATCACTTTAGTTTTCTTTTAAACTTTTGCACAAAAACACAGTTCTCTTCTCCTGACGTTAACACAGTCTACAGTTTTTTTGTGATATTACAACTGAAAACCTTTTACTTCTCGTATCTTTCACTCAGTCCTTTCACTGTCTCCTTTCACATTTTCTGTCTCTCATTCATAATCTCCGACGATAGACACTCATTAAAATTTCTTTACTTCGCGACGACACATGCACACAACTGCCTCGCACTCACTGACACACTGACCAACTAATGTCTGTAACTGTAACTCTCTCTCTCTCTCTCTCTCTGCTGTTTGATCGCCTCCTTATACAGCGGGGATGACGTTGCAGGGACTTTTTGCGAACTTTTTCAAACACGCCGGCGATGTCGTAGTTAGATATTTCTTGAATGCTGTGGAGATAACTCCTTTTGGTGCTGCCGCTCGATTGTTAGTCACGTATACACAAACAGACGCACGAGGCAGCCTGACTTTGGGCGCCTCTGTTTGCTCGTCGACCTATTATGTGGTGTGAAGTAGCTTAACCCCGACAGTCCTTTGTTTTGCGCCGCGCCCGGCGTCACATTATTAGTTGTTCTTGTGCAGTTCCGGTTGATCATCGCGTCGTAGAACTCGATGGATATTTCCTTTCTTTTCTGTTGTCTGTTTTCCTTTAATTGAGCATCTTGTCAATCAAATGGCAACAGAAACCTGGTGCATAGATCTTCCACCAGGAACGCTTCATGCGCTAACCCGAATGCTAGCTTTAAGGGGGGGGGCGAATTTTGACATCCCTAGTGCAGCTTTTAAGCGTATTGATTCCATGCTTTCCATAGTTTTTACATCACAGCACTTGAGGTTGATACATATGATTATTATCCTATATATTAAAATGTATATATTGTACAATCTTGCTATACCTGCTCTGAATTACTTTCGGTTCTCAGAATGGTTATCGTTAGGGCCAGATACATATCACAACGGCGAATGGTTGCTTGAACGTGCTCAATGTGTCTGTGGGGATTCCTACATATACTACTGTAACTTATTGACGAAGGCAGGGGGTTTTCTACGAAACATGGCATCCTTCAATGTCCCCCAGAGGTAAAATACTATAGGAATTATATTTGGTGAACGTGTTGGAACTCAAAGGCACCTCTTCATCCCACCCAGTGTCCCTGAACATTCTCATCCAGCTCGCATGCCACGACTGAAGGGAAGGGGGAGGGGTGCCCGGTCTGTGTGGCAGAAGAACTCACTATTTCTTAAAATGTTGGATGTCAGTCCACGCCAGAAACTCATCGCCGGTAATTTGAGTGCTTTGCCGACATGAACGTGTGATTTTGTGTGTCCAGTAAACACAATTATAAAGATTATAATTGATTAAAATGGATCTTGTCAGGCTACACAATCTTTGTCACAAACTCTTCATCCTCATTTACAGTATGCTGAAACCAATCGGATAAATGTAATCGGCCGTGATAATCGTCGTTATTTAATATGTTCATTAAGCTTGATACGTCCACTTTTTACTTAGCGGCTTTCAGAATGCGTCGTACACTTCCACTGTTAATCCCTGTTTCATGAGCACGTTGTAAATATTTCTAAGACCATAGCCGAAGAAGTAGGACGAGGACAATCGAACTTCACTTGTGTACATCATAAATCATTACTGCTTCTTCTTCTGCACTTCAGGAATTTGGCATTTCTGCTACTTACATCTTCGCATCCCAACAATTTATTTCCATATTCTTCTAGGACGTCCCACATCTCTCCTACTCATTTTAGTCATATTCTCTTTCCAATTCTGTATATTTTCTTCTATTTTATCTTACATTTGTATATACCTAATTTCCCTCGAATTGTTTCATTTCTTATTAATTCTCGTCTAATACATTCTTTAATTCTTATCATATCTGCAGCCTGTATTTTTGCTTTAATCTATTTTAATATCCAAGATTCGCTTCCATAAATAAGTGCTGGAACTGCTATAGTTTATAAATCGTTACTATGTGGCTAATATTTGTCACAAAACCATGTAATTGACAAGTGTGTTGGAGGTTTCAAACTTACTCCCCAACTTCAGTGCCAGTTTCAACTTGAAGCACCACTTTAAAACGAGTTTTCTTTCCTCAACTTTGCCCCGGCCTATGTATTTATTAACATTGTGACATGTTGGTCTTAAGAAGCACTTGGGTAACGACAGCTGTGGAGAAAACATCATACTACATATAAATACTTAGACTTTCAGTTAATCCAATAGAAATTAGATTCTAGGCCGTGCCGAAGCGATAACATATCGCTTAACGTTTCACCCGACACTCCGGCGACATCATCAGAAGACAACTAAGGTTGGTTTTTTGCCATCACACTGGAAGGACACGTAAGATGTAACATAGTTCTTTCTAGATATTAAAAATTGGAAAGTTCTTTGCATTAATTTGGCTGATCGAATATTTTACAATAGAGACAAATACTTTTTCGAGTGACTGTATCTGTTGTTGGAATGAGAGGAGAAACTGAAAGACATCTTATTCCATAAAAAGGATATGGCATCGTTGTATAGTGTTGCAAGATTAACGAATTTAATGACTTTTCTGGGTATTATCCGCTATAGTTGTTTGGAAAGATATAATACAGTTAATAAAGTTTCGATAAAATAAACTAAAAAAACCGAACGATCATAAAACTGAAGTAGCTCAAGAATATTTAAATAAACATTCTGCAGTGCAAGAGAAGTAACGTCATTCCAAGGACATTGTATACTGAATAGAGAAAATCTTGAGACATATACGTACCTTTTAATTACAAGTAATGATAAAACGTGAAAATGTGAATAATAATTTCATTTCAGAAAATGTTACCAATACAGGAAATGAATCCCCAAAAGGAAAAGTAGAAAGCAAAAATTGTGATATTTTGACAATTTCCCTACTTCTCTATGGATCAGAATACAAATGTCTAGAAAAAAGAGATTGTAGATCGGAAGTTATTAAAATAAGGTTCCTCAAAACAATATAAGCAAATTATTACGTTTTAATTTAAATTAAATAATACATTAATACCAAAACACTAGGAAAATCTGCGTAGAAATAGTAGAATCCAAATAGAAAGCAAAGAATTACTGGTGCAACAAAAACCTTAAATCTTAAATGATTTTCTCTACAAATTATCGTTCATTTTTGTATAGTTTCTACAAATTTGTTACGCAAGTTTATTCTTCTATCTGTATCGTATTATCTAATCGAGATAAATATATTTTGCAGAAACAGTTTTATTACACATTTAGTTTTAGGCAAAAGAGGCAGAGAGGAAATCGAATCGATAGTCAGGTGTTGAAAAAGGGCTTTTATGGCTTTAAAATGCCATAGTTTTTCCATGACATTAAGACAGGTAAGTGAATAGCAACATAAATTTACAAATGATGAAGTATTGAACAATTATAAGCAATGTCAACAGATACCTCGGTAATGTTCTATATTACAAAAATATTTGAAATAAATTGTGAGTTTCAAAGATATTTATTATGTAATACATTTTTGTGTACCTAAGAGCGTATACGAGCTGTACAAAATTATACGACACGTGTTCCAAATAAAGTGGATTTAATAGGATATTTCCAGAAAGTTCAAAATATACATTTTATTTGTCATTTAAATATCTGGTATTTTAGTTAAAATCGTTAAAGCTGTTTTTGAGAAAATCAAAAAATTCGAGAAACTTTCCAGGTAAAAGTTAGAAGCAAACCTAAAAACCAAGTTTGGCCTTTATTCAAATTTTTGTTTACAAATTCTGCTGTTCACAGATGAAGGGCCTTTGCCTAAAAATATTTGTTTTTCTTGTTTGATTTAGAAGTCTTCAGATATATTTTTACACTGAAATCTTCATATGGTATTTTTTGTGAAATACAAGACTTTCTCTAACCGATTATAAGCGGGACTGATAAAACGATAACTACATAGGCCAATTATAGTGAAGGGGAAACTTCGACAGCCCATCTGTTCTGGTGAAGAAGAAAATATGATCGACACCTTCAATTAATCTACTCCAACAATATCCGTTGACTCAGTTTAAGAAATCACAGTTCCAAATTAATCTCCATAAGCGCCTGTTCCTGCTGTAGATAATCTATGCACTAAACCCTGAACATCCTGCATTAAATTAGCATTGCCCTTGAAATGAGAAATCATCACCGTAGCATGAGCGTAAAGGTCATGGGAATAATAGAACTCTGGCCACCTGCAATGGAAGTAAATCCACTTAACTCTCATTACAGTAAAAATGCTTTAATCCGCTGATACTAGGTGGGAGAACAGGCTGCTACAAACAAAATTCTAGGTCAGGTCAAGGACTCAAGAAGTGATCTGGTTGGAGGAGGTAAGCAACCTTAAATTCCTATGTTTATTCCAATGTACGGATGTGGTTAGCCTTATGCCCTTGAGGCTTGCTGGTGAGAATACAATACACAGTTGTGCGCATTAAGGAGAGTGAAGCCATTCAACTAAGGGAGCGTTCTTGAAAACAGCAATGTAATTACCTGTGCCCTGATCTTGATGCTGAAGTTGGCTAGGGTCTCATAGTCCAGTGGTTTCCTCAGCAGTAGCGTGCCCTCCAGTCCGTTCACGAATATGAAGTAGTCCTAAAAACAAACATTAGTTATCACAGTTAACAGTTAGAAAATGAATAATTTCTAGGTTTATAACTGAAAAATGTCTTCCTCGTCTCATAATTGAATAAGTCGAGTATTTCCAAGCTTTAACTTTTCCGTAATATTACTGTCCTTGTTCTTCCAGGGATACCGTGTGTGGGTTAAAGTTGAATTGATGTATGCACATTGATATCTATATCTAGATAATAACCCAAGGTGCAACAGCCCTTTCCGGGCCAAGAACTACCGCCCAGCCGCTGCGTCCTCCACCTCTGCCTACCACGGCGTCATGAGTGGGGTACAATACAGGAGGGTGGGACGTGGTCAGCGCCCAGTTATGCGGTCTACGCAACCAGGTCCGCTACTTTTCAATCAAGTAGATCCTCAACTGCCCCCTCAGGGACTTGACAAGACTTAGTGCACCTCGGACCAGGTCTCCCAGTGGAAGAAATGGCCAAACTGGTGTCGGCAATCGAACCCAGGTCTCCCGCTTGGAAAGCAGCAGTGCTACCACCGCGCTAAGGATATGACCCTATATTCATTATAGATCATGTTATATTTATATTCATACAATACATATTCATATTGAGGTTATGGTATTGGATTTTTCAGTGCAATTCTACCTTTCCAAGCAGACTTCTACCTTCTGAAGTCCAAAGCTTGCAGTCATGGCTAACAAGATAGACAGGCTACGGCGCGAACTGTAGCGACGTAATTCTTGTCCAGTCATGGCCCAATGAAGTAAAACCACATCTTTTTCTAAACAACCAAAATTTTTTTCTTCACTTCATACAGAAGATACAGTTTTATCATGATGGTATACAATGTTAGCCATGTATATGACTACCATTACTACGTAACTCCGATTCCCGCCGTAGCCTGCTTTTCTTGTTAGCCATGCATTTTGGGTGATACGAATTCTGTTTCCTTGATGATGAGTGACTCCTGAGGCGAGAGGTGTTGTTGGCCATATTAAGGTCCACAACACACTGCGTGAGCATATGGACTTAATGGGATTTATACAAGAATCCCAACACCCCTTTACCCCCACAAAAAATCTATCCCGAGCAAATCTGCAGCTGTTACTCTTTATCAGGAAATAAGGAAGGGAATACAAAACCTCACTAAGCGAGTGCAAAGGTTTCTCCATGCGTATGCTTAGGCTCCTTTCTGTTGGAAGCCGAAGATATAAGAAGGGCAAATATAAAGAATATGTTTCATTTTATAGGGGCGAATAGATTTGTTTATAAGTCCACTTTAAGAGTCACAAAGGACTCTTAGAGCCTCCGAGTGGGCTTCAAAAGAGGTCTTTCTATTAATTTCTGAGATGACATGTGCAAAAACGATCTTGCTTTGTAATATTAATGCTTATTATATATTATTACGTTTGGCCTGACAGCCAGTAGAACAGAACACCACATCTTGACTGTTTTGCCACCCTTGTGCTTCTTTGGTTTCTAACCTATAGGATCGAATTTCAATTGGGGTGAGTTGCCTAACCTTTTTGCAGATATCCGCCCTATCATAAGACAAATTTTGGATAACACTAGGTTCGTTGGACCCTTAAGGATAATTGCATTATTTCGGTCAACGACTTAATCTGATTCCAACTTTTTCAAGTCTGCTCAGCTTCAACTCTAACTGTAACATATCAAGTTGATCTAGGTCTTCCTCTTTGCCTACTGAATGCTTGAGGATTCTGTTCGAGTTTCTTTGATTTAAGAAATTTAAAAAGAGTGGGTTATTGGTCTATAGCTTCCGATTCTGTTGATATCTCTACATCTGACATCCGGGCCTACCTACTGAATTCTTGAGGGCCCTTTCCTCCCCTCCTGGCGATGGTAAGAACAAAAGTTCCACTTTGAGTGGAGGTGCGAGTTGTCTCCTCTGTCTACAGGTCATGGATCATAGGTAACAGGTCATTCGTTGATAATGCAGAAAATCTTATTTATTGTTTTGCTTTTGAGGACTTCTTCAATGTTCAGCAGTTATTGGCCATTCTTCCCAATCAAACAAGTCATCTCCATAGAGACACCGATTACTCATCAATCTGTCGATCTATCCTCTGCAAATTGTTCTTGGCCTGTCATGCTTCCTTCACGAGGTAACCACTTCAAAAGAGTCTTAGCCACCTATCTCCTCCATTTTTCTAAAATAACCACACCATTGAAAAATTCGCCTTTCAATTCTTTCTGCCACTGTCTGCTTCATATCCATCATCTACCTCACCTGTCATTTCTTCTTTCTAATCTGGGTACTCTAATACTGCGTCTTAGTTCCGTCCATTTCCACTGCCAAAATCTTAAATTTTTGCTCCCCTACCAAGTTCCACCCCTCAGAACCATAAGTACTTTCCACAACAACCTTCAAAATCCTCTTCTTTGTACGACCCAACACAATACTCCATTCATCCTTCTCATAGCTCTTAGTACTTGTATTAATCTTCACCTTTATTCATCAATAAGTGATCCTAGATATTTGAACTTTGACTGTTCTAGTAGCCCCTTGGAATAGGCAGATCTTGCCCAGTGCCTCCTACTACAAGATATCCTGTTTTTTCTATATTTACTAGTGATCTTCCTGTTCCAAAGGCTTCCAGGAGTTTTCTCATCACCTATATGACATCCTCACAATTCTGAACCACACCACTTGATCGTCTGCAAATAGAAATGACTGTATTCTGTCACTGTGGTATGGTATACCCATGACTCTACAAGTTGAATTTATTATTGGACTTTTTAATTCTACTAATTTTAATACAATCTTATTTCCTGATGATCAAGTAATCTTTGCTGGAAATGAAAATATGCTTCAATTAGCAGCACATCAGTTGGAAAAGTAATATAAATTTCAGAATATATGTGGAACGCTTAAACGAACTCTGAAAAATAAAGTTCGACATTAAACTATGATGAAGTTTTATAAAGTGATGGCCGTACCAATATTGATATATGGTTCCGAAAATTGGGCAATGAACAGAAGGGATAAAAGAATGGTGGAAATAGCTGAAATGAAGTTTTTAAGAAGCATTGCTGGATACGCCAGTTTAGATCACATGAGGAATGACACAATCAGAGAAAAACTAAAAATATATAACTTAAATTGTAAAATGTCTACATACAAACAGAATGGGATAGATCACATAACATGGATGCCAAATAACAGAATAACTATAATAGTTGCAGGATATAAACCTGAAGGGATGTTGACTTGATGATCATGACTTTTTAATTCATCATTAAAGTCTACCGTCACTCAAAATCTGCTCGCTCATACCTCTAACATCCTATATTTTAAACAGAGTAACAAGCATGCTGCAACAATGTCTCAAGTCTTTAGTCGTTTGCAGCAGTCTTACGTTTAAATATTGCGATGAATTACCAAATTGAGATCATGCTTTGATTGTTGCATGCAGAAGAACACATTGTGTAAGTACTGATAAGAGTTAAGAGTAAAACACTTTCTCAAGCATCACTCTCGGTGTTAAGAGTTGCTCTCATTCACAGCTGTTATTTAAGACGACACTCGGTTCTGTTACAATGATACACCGGTTTCCTAAAAGCGCTTATTTTCCATTGTTTATAGCGTGACGACCTCGCATCTTGCACGCCAAGTTGTTAGACCTCTTGCCTCACCAATAAACTTCCTCCAGAAACAAAATTCATTACTGTTCTGTAGCGCGCTCTGGCGTTGAACTTTCATGTTTTACACTACCATATCTAGCACATTAACTTGCCAGGATGTTCCCTTCCCAAAGGAAACCGAAGCTTTGCCTTTGAATTTTACATGATAGAAACTTCGGCTACCATGCACATTAAAACCCTGCTTGCCTAAACCGAATGCGCTCACACAAAACGAACGAGAAGCAAAAGTTTGAGCGATAGTCACATCTTTTAAAGCTTTGAGATCCCTTTCTCTTTGCATGCTTAACATATAAAAAATGAACAACGATGTTCCATTGCACGAAAGTTGTTTTCCGAAACTGACACACAAAACAAGGAATATCTCCGAAATGGTTCACTCTACAAAAACATTTATTCAGACATAAATTGTGTGTTTTAGCAAGATCTACATTTCCTGTATGGTAAGATTTTGTCTATCTCGTACGGTTTACGAGTTATTCAAAACTCATCCAGACTAAACAGGACTATATAGGCTAGAGCCAGAAAATTCAAAATATATATTTCATTTGTCATAAAATACCTCAAACATATGGCACTTTAATAAAAATCGTTAGAGCCATTTTCAAGAAAATAAAAATTTTCGAAATTTTTTCCATGTAAAGGGTAGTTTAGGGTGGGGCTATTTTCTTCAAAATCTTCGTGTCGCATCCTTGAAAGACATTAAACTTAAATACCAACTTTGGTTTTTAACCGACTTTTCGTTTTTTAGTTATGCTGTCCACAGATACACACACTGACACACAGACACACACGGACCTTTTTCCAAAAATGCTTTATTTTTTAGATTCAGGGGGGCTCAAAACATATATTTCCGGTGAAATCTCGACATCGAATTTTTGGGTGGAATACAATACTTCCTCTACTTACCAGTAGAGAAAGTAAAAATCCGATGTGTTGCACTCATATGACTTTCTCTACTCACTCTTGTACAAGATATTCCTGTACATACTTCACGTTAGTGGAGATTAACGTTAATAGAAGTGGTTTTATTACCTATACCATTGTAGGTACAATGGGAATACGGGAATATAGTAAGCTAAAGTGGTAGCTAAATCTTATAACAGCTAGTTGCTATGTGATGACTTTGGAATTCCATTGTCTTTGAATATCCAGGAGAAAAAATAAATAATTACGTCCCATTTGAAAAAAGTATAAATATTGGGAAATTCAAACCAACAACAAGAAATATCTCGGAAATGGTCACCGTTACAAAAAATTCCATATAAGTCGTGTGCTTTAACTAGATCTAGCATTTTTACTTTCTTTACTACGCATAAGTAGGGGAGGTATTGTATTTGACCCAACATTTTTCGAGATTTCACCGGAAATAAAGGTTTTGAGGCCCCCTGAATTAAAAAAAAAAAAAAAAAGATCCTTGTGTGTCTGTGTATCTGCCTGTGAACAGCATAACTCAAAAAGGAAAATTCGGTTAAAAACCAAAGTTGGTATTCAAGTTTAATGTCTTTCAAGGATACGACACGAAGATTTTAAAGAAAATTACTTCACCCTAAGCTACCCTTTACATGGAAAATTTTTATTTCTCAAAAATGGCTAACGATTTTGATTAAACTGCTATATATCTAAAATATTTTTATGACAAATGAAATGTATATTTAGAATTTTCTGGCTATAACCTATGTAGTCCTGTTTATTCTTAATGGCTTTTGTATAAGTGGTAAATCGTAAAAGATAGATCAAATCTTACTATACAAAATATGTAGATCTCATTAAAGCACATAAATTATGTTCAAATGATAATTTTTGTGGTATGAACCATTTCGGAGATACTCATTATTTGTGTGAGTTTTGTAATACTTAAGCTTTTTTGAAATGGAAATCATTCATGTTTTTATTTCTTGCCATTAAAAGAGAACGGAATTTCAAAGACTTCATATGCTCTTCTCCAAGTCCTCTTTATTCGTTCTCTCTAGCGTCCTCTATGATTTCACTATATTATAGCTTCATTCAACAAGTGATTTTCTCACCGCACTGCAAATAGGTATTTGGCTCTCATCGTCAAGAACTTCTAAACAATAAGAAAGTATCCACTGTGATTTAAATGAACTTTTGGCATTCTTTTCTATCTTTTAAGAGGTTGCTCCATTATTAGATATTTGTGTTGCACGTATCTATTTCACTGGTAAGCAAGTCGCCTATCAACACGCGCTTCCTCGGTTCTTCGCTCTGCGGCGCGCGAGTTGAACCAAATTTAACCGAGCTGCCACGATGCACGAGCATCAACTATACCGCACACTAGAAATTCATTCACATATTTACTGACCACAGATTGTATAAAAATAAATTGCGATTTTTAAGGAATATTTACCGAATTTGGCCCAGGAAGAACTGAATACTGCACCGTGGAGAATGGACCCTGCTGATCAGCGTCTATGGCTCGAACCCCTTGCAGGACTCTGGTACCAACCACCGTCACCTGAAAACAGAAATCCAAAATACATGTATGCTTTATCACATACATAAATATGCATTTGCTGGGATAATTACATTAGCTTCTTTAAAATAATCCACTTGGAAATTATCTTTAATAAGTTATTTCACGTGTAATAATTCATTAAGTTTCTTATTATATGAAAAATTTGCTCTACCAGAGGCACATAAAGTAGTTTTGTAAACACTAACATGAAAAAGATCCAAAAATCGTTGCAATCCTCAAAGAATTATAAAACTGATAAAATGAAATATATGTAGACATTTCAAAACACACGAACTGCACTATAATTTGTTTTTTCTACATAGTAAAAGTAATACATTAATTGGAGTGGTGGAATTTTTTAAAAGTAGAGACAAATAGTTTGGAATAAATATACCAATGCTCGAAAATGACCTAGGTGCGGAAATATTAATACTGGCTTACATAAAATATGTGCTCATTTGACAATTTTTCTTTTGTAAATGGAAATGTGAATATGTTTGTGTCAAGAATTGTACACAAGGCTGTTGGTCTCTCTCCAGGAGTCAAATTACCAGGTGTGTTTTTAAAGTATCATTTAAATATTTTTAACAGTGCAGTGCTGTAGTCACAGTTTTGAGCATGCGCAATCAATTCATTAATCGGAAGCCAGACGCAGCTGTGAGCGATCGTCACTTTGTTTTGTTTAGAAATGTTCAAAACAATCGAAGGATCAGTGATTCGTTTATGGAATTTCGAGAAGTGTTACGCCAGCAAACATTTATCGCCAGTTGTATGAGATTTATGGGGAAATACTCAGTGCTTGAATGGCGAGGAAATGGGTTACGGACATGCAAACAAACTCAAGATCTGATCGCATCATTATTTGACTGGAAACAATTCGACCACCCTCCATAGAGTTCTAATTTGACACGAAGTTACCTTAATCTGTTTCTTCTCTGAAGAAATTCCTTGGTCGAAAACATTTGAACCACAATGTTGTTACAAAGCAACTTGGCTTTTATCATACGTTCATCATTCTTGAATAAGACATACAAAAACTGGTTTCTCATTATGATAAGTGCCTGTCGGTGACAGCGTGGAGCAGTAGTGTAAGGTAATGCATGACAATAGAGTATTTGTAAAATAATGTTCTGTTATTTAAAAACAATTGTCGGTACTTACTTTAAAAACAAGCTTCTGTTTTTTATTGTATGAATGGAAATAATTCAGCAGCTTGACCGCTACTTTAAACATTGTATTTTTGTGAACTGTTAAATTAATTCTAAGGGGACTAAAAAGTAATATCTTATTTTTCTATTAAATGTAAATTCACAAAAAAACTGTCATTTTACTAATGCGGCATTGCTCACCTCTGAGATATTGAGAACGTAGGGTGCGTTGAGAAATTCCGGTGCATTGTCGTTTGCATCTGTAACTCGTATGCTTACTGGAATGACGAAACTCTGTAAAAGAGAATTGATATTAATTTAAAACTTACGTTCGAAAATATTAAGCTAGAGGAAATCAACTGGTAATAGAGATAATTGATAATAGTGTTCATTCAGCTGTTTTAAAGATGAATGTCTGCTTCTACTCGATTGATAAAGTTTTAAAATATTATTAAAATTAGTAAATACTATTTAGTTGAAAGATAATGTAAATATTAGTTATAAGCCATTCAAGTATGAAATAAGTAGGAAATATAGTCAACAATATAATTATATAAGGAACAATTAGGTTGAACAAGTCATCATTAGGCTTAGTAGTCCAACTACCTACTTTAAAAGGGTTCAAGTCATGCGCTGGAGCAGCGCAGGCATCAGAAATTTAAGGCAATGCAAAGAATCTGTGAAATTTGATAAAAAATTGTCTTCTTTCTTTCATGAAGATTAGGTCATGTGACCTGTTCCGCTGTCATGCCATCTTTTCTTAGGTATTCCTAATCTTCTTTTCCTACGTGCCTGATAATTTAAAATTTGTCTAGGTAATCGAGATCTTCCCATTCTATTAACATGTTCTATCAATTTTTCTCTATAATTTTTTATATGTTGTAACATAGGAGTGGTTTAATACCTCTTCGCTTTCTTTTCCATCCAATAACGTAAATCCAGCAATTTTCCTCATAAAACGCAGTTTTAATTGTGAAAAATTAAAGCATTAACCGTTTTTATAATAAAAAGACATGTATTCTATATTTCAAGAAGATACATTATTTATTTGGCGTAATTTAATTACCAATTAATTGTAGTTATAAATGAACAAGCACGTTTTTATTAATAGGCACGCTCAAATTTAAACCTTGTTTTCTCGCAACATTTTTTTTCAAAATGCTCATAACTGTGGAATGTATTAAAATTTTTGTACTACCTTCAAAATGTAAGTTAAAGAAAATGACCATCTATCTAAAAAAGAAAACTCAAAGACTTTTGAATAATAGTAATAATAATAATAATAATAATAATAATAATAATAATAATAATAATAATAATAATAATAATAATATAATATAATAATAATAATAATAATAATAATAATAATAATAATAATAATAATAATAATAATAATAATAATAATAATAATAATAATAATAATAATAATAATAATAATAATAATAATAATAATAATAATAATAATAAATTATGCATTTACACTTTATCACTGATATGACTCACATTTTTTTAATTTTCTGAAATTAAACTGCAACATATATGGTTCATATTTTTGGGCCTCTTTGCCACCAACTCTAGTGTGCTAACAGGCCACCAGGCCAAGATGTGACTGTCTCTGTGGTCTAGTGCTTGGTGTACTGGCCTTCAAATCCCGAGACCGGGGTTCGATTCCCGGCTGGATAGTGGGAGTTTTTCTTTAGCTGGCAATATTTCCCGTCTTTTGTCGAGTCTAGGTATGGATGGGAATGTGACTGTATGTGTAAATTTAATGTAATTAGAAACCCAAAGATCAAAACTCCGTAAAGCAAGTAACTATCAAAGGTGTTCCGCCGTTATGACCTTATATGTTATAGACGGCATATAAATAGAACCATTAATAATGCGAGGATATAATTCCTCTGAGTTTAGTGGCTTTTTGCTCCATACAATGTGGAATGAAGAGTTTCTTGAGGTTTCTCTTTCTCATTACATTCCACTCTTTACTCTTAGCTAAGTTAAGATGGTGTAAATAAAATCCGCATCTATTGTGAATCACATTGCAACTCGTGAGTGATGTCACAGAATTTACATGTAAAATGAACTTACTTTGGGCATTACCTCTAATGCTAAATTAGCTTATTTCGCAACCCAGCTCACCAACCATATCTGCAAAGCAAGGAGAAGGTAATTCACTTATAACAAAAAGGGTCATTCCTGTTTTATCTCCAGCAGACAGCGAACGCATAACCCATCCTTCTCCTCTCTCTGTTCGTGGTTAGCCATTCCTGACCTAGCTTAAGGAAGCTATTATGTAGTGCTTGCAGTAAAGATCTTAAGTAGGTATCTATTCAATTCTGAGTATGCTTACCGGATCTGCAGCACGTTTTCTCTCGCAAATGACGTTGACATAAACAGACGATGGTCCATCCACTCCCTGAAATCAATCACAAAACACTGAAATAATAAATTACACGATGCATATTTTCTCTATTTTAAAAACTCACTTTCATAAACTTGCTTAATCCTTCTGAAGAGGGGTTAAGAATAAAACTATTTCTTATTGAATAATCAGATCATTTAACATAAATTTCCAATTTTGTGAGCTGTGAAACTGATTATAATTTCAGGAAGCGAAATTTCGAATGAGTAGCAAACTTGGAATTTAAGTTTGCATCTTTCAAAGATGCCACACGAATATTTAAAAGAGAATTCCCCCAAAACTACTGTTTATATACAAAATGTTTCTACTTGTTTGTATTTTCTCAAAAATGGCTGTAACGATTCTGATTAAAATATCGCTATTTAATATTTACATTCTATTTTTTATTATTTATAAGGGAAATTATGCAAGCTGACAAAAAAGTTTGAAAATTGTAGAAGGATGGCGCCTGAAATGGTATGGACACCTGTTTAGAACGTCAGAGGACGGAATATCCAATAAAATTCTAAATTGGAAAGTAGAAGGGAAAAGAAGAAGGGAATGCTGGTTGGGGGGGGGGGGGGGTGAAAATGAGTATGGAGAGAAGAGCGTTAAAGGAGGAAGATGCTCTGAACAGGGACTTATGGAAGCAGAAGATCGTTTTGGGATGAAAACCCATTGTATTGTGGAATATTCATTAATAGAAATATTTACATAAAAAATAAAACTACTGTCTTGAATCTTCTGGAAATATCCTGTCGAATCCTCAAATAACCGTGTAATTTTAAATAAAGATTAACCATAATATGTAGACGAAAATGCGGCTCTCCTTAAAGTTACAGTTTATTTACAGTAGCCTTTATGGCATGTCATCACCAACATGTCCATTGTTATTGGTTTGAATTTTCCCTACCTCTTTCATTCTTGAAGCACCTATTGCAACCTTCACTTATTTCTTGCAGTGCCGCGGAAAGAGCATGACATTTCAGGGCCAGTGTTTAGAAACCAGTTTTTAAATATGTGATACCTTTATTACCTTTGTACTTATCACGAAATATGCAATTAAACTACTTTTGTAAACGTTTATCTCTATCTTGAAGTAGATAAAGGCTTAGATTTTACAATAATAATTTGTAGAAACTATAACAAACAACGCTAGTGGGCAGAGAGTCATTTGAATGCAATATATCAATTGTTTAACTTCATCTCCTTCATTAAATTGTTATTAAACACGTTTCCTTAATGTACAGGTCAAAGTAAATGTTGGAACGCACACCCATTGCGATTAATCCAAAGAGTGCATCGACGTGCCCTATTCTGCCGTACTCTCGTAAAGACATCAGCCATTTCTCTGGTTTAAAAGTTTGTGGGTCTAATTTTGAATAGTAAAGCTGTGATCAACTGTAACCAATGAGATGTTTGTGTTTTGTTTATGTGCTCTGTGTTTGTTTCATGGATTAAGATTGTGAGTCGTACCAGGATAAATGTGATACTAATTTGCATTGTTGATTTTGCCACAAATACTTAAACTGAGTGGGAGGCAGTAATCTATCACATTAACTCGTTTAGCGCTTAAACGAAGTACCGTAACAAAAAACTTTCCTTAACTAAAAGTGTTTAAAATAATGTTATCTATCAGCTTCCAAAGTTTATCGGTCTAATTTTGGAACACCCTATATATTGTAATTTTAGCTAGAGTTTAACGCAATTACAATGAAATTGTGTGCTGCCATAACATGGCACACAGTACGGATACTTGGTATCGCTGGTTAGTGCTATGGTACTTGATAATGACATCGTTGTTGCTTTTTATTTTGGCTATTATATTCTAAGCAAAGGAAACATTAAGTTATTAAGTTCCATTCAAAAATTCGATAACGAGATTTCATCGGAAACACGTGCTTTGAAGGACTGCATGGATTTAAGAAATATTTTAAGAAAATATGTGTTGCACTCACATGACTTTCTTTACTTTTGTACTAACCATTTTTACAAACTCTTATTCCTTTATCTTCGTGATAGTTGAGATACAAATTTTCAAAAATTATCTTATTGTTGTTTTCTTTATAGGTGCAAGGGGAACATGGGAATGCACTTGACTTTGAGTTATAGTCCAATGTTTTAAAGCCTTGGAATTCTGTTCTCTTTGTGCGGCTAAGATATATAAAAAAATTAATCACGATCCTCCATTTGACGAAGTTTAGATTTTCCATACTGACACAAATGACAAGGAATATCTCCGAAATGGTTCAGTCTACAACAAAATTTATTCGGATATAAATTGTGTATTTTAGCAAGATCTATATTTTAGTATAGTAAGATTTGGTCTATCTCTTACAGTTTATCAGTTATGCAAACATCATCCAGGGGCTATAGCCAGAAAATTCAAAATGACGTTTCATTTGTCATAAAAATATCTCAAACATATAGCGTTTTAATAAAAATCATTAGAGCCATTTTAGACGAAATCAAAGTTTTCGAAAACTTTTCCATGTAAAGAGTAGTTTGAGTGGAGCAATTTTCTTCAAAATCTTCGTGTCGCATCCTTGAAAGACATTGAAATTAAATACCAACTTTGATTTTTAACCAACTTTTCGTTTTTTGAGTTATGCTGTCCACAGACTGACACACACACACAAATGCCAAAAATGCTTTTTTTTTTTTTTTTATTCAGGGGGTCTCAAAACGTATATTTCAGGTGAAATATCCACGTCGAATTTTTGGGTGGAATACAGTAAATACTTTCTGTACTTACTATACATATTAGAGGAAGTAAAAGGTATGTATTGTATGCCTTAACAACCTTCTTCATATCACTGCGTTTTAGAGTGCCAACAGGTCAAGTGGACGGCACTGTTACCTCTTTAACTTCGGTCATTCTCAGGAGTAACTCCACAAGTAGGGTCTTTAACAACACTTTGAATGCACAACAATAGCCGGCTTGGCAGCAGATTCTTTCACCAAGAGTACATTGAGAGGACTCTCTCAGTTATGTTCATGTTCATTAACAGTTGAAGAAAGAAGAAGGATAGGTTTACAACTTCTTGGAATGTGATCCTTAAGGGATAAGTACTGTTATATATGTGTATTTTCGCGCATTTGTATTTGCGCGATTAAATTCATTAAACACTAAATGTGATATTTAACTTCAACATATTCCAAAAATGCGAGACGAAGATTTTCAGAAAAATCTCCCAATCCCAAATTACCTTTTACATAGAAATTTTGTCTAAAATGTGTATTTTATTAAAAACGGCTCTAACGATTTTACCAAGTTAGCATATGTCGTTAGATTTAACGACCTTTAACCGGAGGTCATATCGAATGATGAATGAAATGGGTGAAATGATACTCAAATGTGCTCCGGGTCCATAGAACTTAATTACCTAACATTTATCTTTCAGAATAAGGAATTTCCCCGGAAAAGCGTATCCAGTTAGCCCTCTATTGTACGAATTATTCTGCTACATATGTCAGTTTTCTTATACTTCCTGAATCGGTTTAAGTATTCCTGTCACAGACGTGGAGTAATTCGAATGAACATGGTTGTTAAAGGTCAGAAAAATGGATTGGCTATCCATTCAGAGCAGAACCTCGTGAATTTAATCCCATCGACTGCAATCAAACGTGACTGAAGTAAAGGATGGCGAGGGGACACGTAAAATAATCGGTGAGATGTTATTGTATTTATTTTGATTTATGAAAAAGAAAAAGAAACAAAAGAAATTACAATAATACTAAAATAAGTTACACATTTATAATATAAATAACAACCATTGCCTTTATTTTATTGTTAAATGCCAATATAATTCGAAAGTAACAAAAAACACTGTTATAGTATTCTAAAAATTTGACTAAACAATTTCGTTGCCAAATGGCAACACTGCATTAGAGATTTAACTCACCCTGACCGAGATTCGAGCTTGGGACTTCTTGATTGTGAGGCAGACACGCTACCCCTACACCGCAGAGGTGGGCGTACGTAGTAGGGAAAGTAGGGAAAAAGCAGCTCTTCAAACATATAGATTGGAGTTATGATCTCAGGTGTAGGATAACAGTCACGGTGTTACACTCCAGTTGTGAAATAGCCCTCACTAATGGACTGAAGCAAGCTAAAAGCCACATTAACCGTTTGCCACTACTTAAAAATCCAATTATGAACTGCTCTGGTTGTTCCAGTTCATGCAACGTGCAGAATCATTTCGGTACGTATGAAAGAGGCAACTGGATTATTTAGTTCCAGCATCCTTTGAGAACGCTTGGTAAAATTCGTTATTCGTTTCTGCGCCATATTCTAAAAAAATGATGTGTTGCACGCACATGACTTTCTCTGCTCTTGTACCAACTATGAAAGCCTTATTCTTTTATCTACTAAATGTTAATCGAGATAAAGGTTTGTATAAATGGTTTTATGACATATTTGCTTGCAGCTACAATGAGCAGAAACGAATAAAATAAGATTAAGAGATAGTCAAGACTTTTAAGACCTGGTCGCTACGTGATGATGTCTTTGAAATCGTATTGTCTTTGTGTGTTTAGGAGGAACAATTTTTCACATTTGAAAAAAGTATATGTCGGAAAATTCAAATCAATAACAAGGAATATCTCGGAAGTGGTTAACTCTAAACAAAAATGTACTCAACTTAAGAGGGTTGAATGAAGAAAGGTTTCATAAGCTATTCCCAGAAAATTCAACATACGTACATATTTAATTTTCCGTGTATTATAAATATATGGTATTTTATTCAAAATATTTGCCCATCTTTTTCAAACAAATAAAACTTTAACAAATTTTCCATGCAAAGGGTAGTTTATGTGGGCCATTTTCTTGAAAATCTTCGTCTCCACTCTCTAGAAAATACTGTAATTATATACCAAGTTTTTTTTATTTGTGCCACGTTTTGTTATTCAGTTATGGCGTGTACACACACATTTTTGTAAAAGTGATTTTTATTAAGGTTCCTCAAAGGATGGATAATCCCACTACCAAATATTTGGATAGAATACAGTATTCCCTTTATCTACTAGGTATGCGGTAGAGAAATGAGCAATTGAACCTAATATTAGCTGGAGATTTAGGTGAGTTATTTATTGTGGGCAACAAAAACTACTAAAGCTCTACTCCGTAGTGTAGGAGTAGCACAGAGGAAGACACCTTTAGCAGTGTGACGTGTCGGAACATAGAGCAAGTTTATAAGTTCGTGTGACGTCATACAAGAGCCGTGTAATACCATGTTGCCTAGATAAACGGCGTTGTGAGTACAGAACTGGATGATTCAGTCAGGTGTAGCGCTCTCGATGACAATAACATGGCCAGTACAAGTAAAACGGAGCTGCCAGTGTCTTAGTGTGGTTCTGTTATAAAATTAGCTAAATCCAAATCTCTAGGTATCTGTCAGATCGCAATTAACATGTAGTGTTCGATTACAACATTTCCTAGACATTACGTCCTAAAATTGATTAACTAGTTGAAGAAACTCTAAACAGGAAGTGTCGGAAAATGACATGTTCTGTATTATTCACTTTATACATGACTGTCCTTCGCATAAAGTGAAATTGTTATGTATTTTCTCATAGTATAGAGCCGAAATCCAATTGTTTATAATATGTGACCAGTTCTGCAATTAAAACAGATTAATATTACAACATACCCGGGATTTGAACCACAGATCATCCGCTTATCGTGGTTAGAGCAGCCGCTCAATAAGCGGAAGATCCGTGCTTCAAATCCCGGCTATGGCATTGAATTTTTCAGTTCTGATTTCACCTTTTAATCATTACGCAAATTTCATTCATTTGTCAACGGATATGATTTACCCGGTTAAAGGAAAACTACTCAAGAAATGCTAAATGGGTGAACATATTTTCTTGCTTGTGATTGAATTCAACTTTGGAAACTCCCAAAAGAATACACTGAGTAGGAATGTATGTGATCTCACCTCTTTGTCCAGTCTCCTTGCAAGTGTGATGTTTTTGGTGCCCGGTTGAATCCGCACTGGGCTGTCCAGTTCTTTGAGCCGTAGAAGAATATTTCCTCCGCGTTCTGAAGGATCGCCATATATCCTCAGGGTACCTGCACAAAATATCACCATTAGCATAATAACTACTATGTATGATATTGCATTGTAGTCCTGATGTTTGACTTAATGGCTGAGACAAAAACGTTTTAACTTAACACTGCACTTGGCCAGTTAAGAGTTATGCAGAAACCTGTTCTTTCCGGAAGATGTTTTGTTAACAAGGGGCTTGTTTCCTTCACACGCAAGCATTTCACAAGTCCTTGCAGTAATCCTTTCGAACGTTGACCTAACAGTGCTTCTGAAATGCATAGTGTTGAACTGGCTTTCATGAGACGCAATACCCTACTTGATGGACAGGTAAGGTTTCTATTGGTCACTGTACAAACACTCAGTGCGTGGGTCATTGGCCGTACGCTCATATTTAAAATAACAGTTAAAGTGAAAGAAAGAGAGGAAAGAAAGGAAATAAAAATTAAAAGAAAAATAGACAAATGGTAGTTCACACCTGCCAAGTGACAAATGACACTTGCAGTTACCCCTTCTGTCACTTTATTTTCCTTAAAATTGAATCACAAAAACACAGTCCTCTTTTTTTATCGTTAGCACAATTTACAAATTGACGTCACCTTGCAACTCACAGCTCTACGTGTGATCACAACTCTGACAACTAATTCAGTGTCTTTCAGTTCTCCACTTTCTGTCTCACGTACTGCTTCTGACGATACACATACTCAAGTAGACTTAACTAAAAATTGCTTCACACAAGAAACAACTCCGCAGCGACAATTTAATGTCTACAACTACTCAAACTCTCTCAACACTGACTGTACACACACATACACACACACACACACACACACATACACACACATAGAGAGAGAGAGTTAAAACCAACTGATTACAGTTGTTTCGTTCAACACTTAACGATTCGCTTCTTTCAACACTGCACTTGCTTATATAGCCAAGAATGACGTAGCGTGGAGTTATCTTGAAATCCACCTCTTCATAAACAAGTTTCTTGAACAGAGTGGAATCGCTTTGTTCTTCCGTGCCATTGTCGTCAGGCCGCGAATTTGCAAGCAGTGGTGTGAGTTAGCTTGACCTTGAATGTCCCTTTGACGGTGGTTGCCGGCTATACACTGACTCGATTAGTTGAACAAGTCTAATCTTCTTTCCGTACGTTAGCCAAGAAATTGCCCATGTTTTGCGAGTTCCTCTGGTCAGCCAGCAGATCTCAATATGATAATCTCCTTCTTCCTGGATTTGGGATTTTTCACCTGTTCTCTCATTGATCACATTCCGCCAAAATACGAGTAAGCACCAAATCTTCATTTCCATCTCTACAGATTCTCCTGCCAGAATCGTCAGTTATTTTGTATGCCGTCTTGCCTCAGTCTAAACCATACCACTCCTGACCTTTCATATCTACTGAGAGCCAGCATATTTGGCTTTTAATTCCAATTCAACTTTGTTTTATGTGCTAGGGTAGACGCCGGCGCCGTGGCCGAGCAATTAGACTACTTGCCTCTCACCAAGCCGCCTGGGGTTTGGGGACCACACATGGGCTTTGTGACGTCTGGACAGGTTTTCTTCGGGTTCTGTGGTTTTCCCCGCCATACATTCCACAAACTGCTCCATCATTACCTTTCCTTTCATCCACTTGGTCGTTATTTCATATCATGTCTTTTCTCACCCCATAACTGATCTTTGGGTTTTTCCCTCATCCTTCCCTCCTAGGGATAGTGGAACAAATAGCCTATTGGCCTACGTGTTGGGTCTCGGCAATGCGGGGCCCCTCCGTTATTTATCTCCTTTATCTGGACATTTGCCATTTATGATTAACGAAGCCAAACCTGATAAAAGCTCATTCAGGAAGAATTATCCTGGCACAATTAGAACCATTGACCTTCCATTCGCGTTTTGTGCTTTAAAGACTTCAGTCCAGCTTGGTAACTTTGTACTGCGATGTTGTTCTTAGGGTAAAAGAACATGGGCTGTTGCAAGCTGTTTTATAATATCATAAGTATATTATAATAACCCTACAGGTGTATGAACAATCAATACATGAATGAATTTATAAACTACATAAATAATTAAATAAGTAAACAAACAAATAAATTAATGAGTAAATAAATAAATTAATGAGTAAATGAAGAAATAAATGCGTGCATAGCATAGAAACTCACAGGAGTCGCTCTTATTTACTGGGGAAGTAGGCTAGATGCTATGAGCAATATAAACAATGGACGCAGATTTGATGGTATTCCGCCTGTATACAGGCAACACATTTGACACTACTGACCACTGTTAGCCTACACCACACACTTGTTTAGGTGATGCGCTCCTTATTTAGAAATTCAAAATGTTAAGTGGCCTATTTTGTATACTAATAATGTACACATCCATTGTGGAAACTGCGTGTTGTCTCCACTTCTGTACAAGTTTCTATTTTAAAGCTCCTTCTCATAGCTTAAGACTATTTAACATTCTATCTCAATAGGCCACGGTTATCTTCATTAAATTTGCTGTGCTATACAACATTAATGGGAGTAATTTTGGAATGGACGTAGATTACGTAGCCAAGATCTGTTTTCGTTTAAACAAGAAAGAAAAAAGATGAAACACTTTTACATTTGTGGGTAAAGATTAAAGTCACTTGTGCTAGGTCTAGACGATAGGGAGGGCGTTTGAACACTTTTGTCCGTCACCATCTTCATAAACTTTCTTAAGCATTTTTACGAAAAGTCTGTGTGTGTGTGTGTGTGTGTGTGTGTGTGTGTGTGTGTGTGTTTGTGTGTATATGAGGACAGCATCAAAAACGAAAAGTAGGTTAAAAACCAAGTTAGTATTTAAGTTTAAAATATTTTAAGGAAGCGACATAATGGTTTTGAAGAAAATTACTCCATCCTAAACTACCCTTCACATGGAAATTTTTTCGAAAGTTTTGATTTTCTTGAAAATGGCTCAAACGAGTTTGATATGTTTGAGATATTCTTATAAAAAATGAAATGTATGTTTTGAATTTTCTGGGTATAGCCCATGTAGTCCTGTTTACTCTGGATGACTTTTGCTTAAATGGTAAAACCCTAAGAGATCGACCAAATCTTAGTATACAAAAAATGTATATCTTGCTAAAACACACAGTTTATGTCCAAATAATCTTTTGTAGAATGAACCATTTCGGAGATATTCCATGTTATTTGTATGAGCTTTAGAAAACTTTAACTTCCATCAAATGGAAGACCGTTATTCATTTTTTATATGTTAGCCTGTAAAGAGAACGAATCTCAAAGGTTTAAAAGATTTGACTAAAGCTCAAAGCCTACTGTATTCCCATATTCCCTTGCACCTACAAGGAAATAAGTAATAACAAGATATCTGTAAATATTTATCTCAACTAACATGAAGATATAAGAAGACTTTGTAAGAATGGTTAGTACAGGAGCAGGTGAGTGAAACACCTAAGATTTTTTTACCATACACACTGCTCATTCTGGGGTGGATTTCCATTGCATTATGTCCTTTTCCCCCTACAGAAACATAAAATTGCATAACTTATACTTGGTTCGGGATCCTATGGTAAATGACATCTTTAAGTGCCCATAGACTAACTTTAAGTGACCAGTTGACCTTGACAGTGATGCTGATTGTGACGAGAAGACAGCCAATCACATATCACTACTCGAGACATCTGGTGGCACCACCGGAGTTTGAAAAAAATAGCCCACGTATATTGCATACATTTCCACAATTCAAAGAAACAATTATGAAACAGATAGTGCTAAGCATATTCAGTATTATATAAATATACTAATCCATTGACATTATTCCCACATCTGTATGTTATGCTAATGTGAGCTGTACGATTTTTCTATTCTATTTACATATCTCACTAAAATTAACCTCTCTTTATTCATTACATTCTTTGAAGAACCACAGAACTCAGTTCCCTTGCTTTTTATTGATAATTAATTATAGCAGAAACTTCTTTATTTTAAGTCCAGTATTATTTTCAAATTTACTAATTAATTTGTAAATTTTGACGTGGATTAAATACTTTCTTGTAGTATTTACCTATGGTGTATTTACTACACTATGTGGTCTATGAACTACTCTTCTATAGCAAGAGCACTTCACTAACTTTGGTTAAGCACGCCTGGTATGAAAGAGTAAATTGTAAAAGCCACATAAACGCTCATAATACCCGAGGTCGCCTAGAGGATATACGGGAAATATGAGTATGAAGAAAATCGTTGCCATGAAAGTCCCAGTCGTGGCATTTAATTCGTCTGATTGAGCCTGCCATTTTTAGCATTCTCTTTGTTTTGGGGGTAAGGGGGTGTAACGCCCATTCTTAATTACATATGGCACTACAGGCGGGGGAAATTAATGATCATTGATTATATTATACATAAGAACTGTTAAGCAGTTGGCTTCAAGTTATCTACATTCAAATCATTTACCAATTCAGAGTGATTACAACAGGCCAAGGGCTACTGACAGATAAAACCGGGCGGACGAGTTCTATTTGCAAACGGCAATATACTTACGAGGGATGGGGGGTGGTTTGTTTTCTGCGACATCTCTGCCTCGAGTTTAACAACAGTTCAAACTTATTTTATTTCGTCCTGGCTTTAAAGCTTATAAATCTCTGTCTGTCGATGGTTCATGAAATAACATTGGAAACGTGGAATAGAAACGTTCCAAGATATGAAGACGGGAAATCCGGAGAAACCTCAGTTATGGACGACGGTCCTCGTGAGATATGAATCATCTCGGAACCAAGAAGTTTTCATGTGTGATTTTTCCAGATTAACTAGAACATAATTTTGTTTGATGTTATGGTAAATGCGAGGCTGTCGCTCATCTACATTTTCTAATAATAGTCAAGAGGATATGCTAACAGATTTGTTTGGAGTTCTACATTCTGAAGAGGTAAAAGAACAGTTTGCACAAACAACCTTTTATGCTCTTTTCAGATAAATTTAAGGCTTGAAGCTTCTTCTGCATCCATAATATCTACTGAAATACTGATGTAAACAGAGAGAGAGAGAGCGGGGGTGGAGGGAGAAAGTATGTTTAATTTCATCGGTATCATAAGTCGTAGTTCAGTGACTTCAGAAGACAGCGTCAAATGAAAACTCAGTTACTTCTAAACTATTTTTGTCTCTTAAGCGCTCAGCGTGGCACACTTGAGATACTATTGCACCCCCTCAGAGAAAAAACACAACTGAACTAATCTGTCGAATCGAATCGAATCACAGCTGAACTGCTGAGTCACAGTTCACAACTGAACTGCACTCAAAGCATCCACTGAACTCTCACTTTCAACTGTCTACTTAGAACTGTCCCTCAGTTCAACTCCCCTCAACTCGACTGACGCCGACATCTAGACTCTCGTAAGTCAACAGGCTGACTGACTGATCCTGCTGTCAAGGGTCAGCTCCCAAAATGGTTCATTCTACAAAAAAATTTTACTCAGACATAAATTGTGTGTGTTAGCGAGATCTACATTTTTCTACAGTAAGATTTTGTCTATCTCTTAGTCCTCCAGAGTAAACAGGAATACATAGGCTACAGCCAGAAAATTCAGAATATACATTTAATTTGTCATACAAATAAACATATGGCGTTTTAATCAAAATCGTTAGAGCCATTAAAAAAAAATAATAATTTTCGAAAAATTTTCCATGTATAGGTTAGTTTAGGGTGGGGCTATTTTCTTCAAAATCTTCATGTCGCATCCTTGAAAGACATCAAACTTAAATTAAATGAATTAAAAAATTCAATGATAGAAGTAAAAATATTTTTCATGTCAAATACAGAGGAAAGACACAATTAATTTAACAACAGTTTTAAAACTAGTTCACAACCACCCGGCAACGGTAACCCCAACGGCAGCGGAAATTAAGACAGCAGCTAATATTTTGGTGCACAGAAGTTCGGGAGGTTGACGGAATTTTAACAAACTGCGATATCTTCTCCTATCTTCTTTCCCTGACTACCCTACCTTTATGTAGGACTTACATCCCCTAGGACTTACAAGCCAGTGTCTAGGGTCAGATGCCTGTTGGGGAGCAGAGGGACCTCTGGACAGAGTGAAGGCCTGGAAGCAGGTGGTCAGTCAAACACCAGGTGTGATAGTGAGGAAGAGGATAATATGAAATGTAGGCGAAATGGATGATTGGAAGGGTGATAATGAAGCAATTGCTGGAATGAATGGCGGGGGAAACCGGAGAAAACCCGCCCAGACGCCGCTTCGTCTACCACGAATACCACATGCGCGTCCCGCCTAGGTGGTAGGCGAGCGGTCTAACCACTCAGCCACGGCGCTTCCAGACTCAGACTGAGCCAGCAACTTCGATATCAGATGACTATAATGATTGTCCCAAAGTGAAGGAGGAGATACGTTCCCACGTGAGAGAATCTTCATACCAGTAGCATTGTATACATGATCCTCTAAGTCCTTGACTTTATTCCCACGTTCAGCACCACGTGTCTCTAATGACCAGATTGGTCCCTCTGCTACAGTAGCAGCTTAATTGTCCTTTTATAGCACCTCTGTAACAAAGTCATTAGAATACGCTTTTATTCAGAACAATGCAAAGCTTGGACTGATTTCCATGTGCCCCTTTTATCCCATTCATACTCCAGTGATCCCAATTCGACAAGTCCATCATCTCTATTCAACTGCGTGGTTTATTTACGCAGTGTGTTAGCAGTCAATCATTCATAAAAATCCCACTAATCACGTTTTGTTTTCTCTACTACGGGATATATACAAAACCTCTGCAATCCATCACTCTGGAAGCTAAACCAGAGTGCGTATGTGCTTTTTTATTACGAGTATTTTGTTACAAAATGCATTAAATCGTTTAACAATTTTACAGAGAAAGCTTAACGGTTTTAAAAATGTCACTGTAAAATGATGCAAAGTAAAGATTCAATAATAATTCAGATCCTGGAATTTTGTTATCCGGGCTGTTGTTTTTGATCGTATCTGGTCTTTAGTTCTCATCCTGTATTCCGTACAGGTTTAATTTGTGCTCTTGCGCCTGAATCTCCTTCGTTCGGCTTATTGTTGCCTTACTGTTGATGTCCAATATTTGCTGTCGTCTGCTCGGGTTAGTAGTAAAGCGCATTGCTTCATCTGTTTTGGTCCGTGGCTCTGTTGGTGTTCCTGAGGATCTTGCGGATCTTCGTCTAGGTTGTTTCTTTTATTACATTGCATCTTGGCAGTCGAGGTATTTGTCGGTATATTGAAAGTATATTGAGTTTTGCTTACAGCATCTGTCATTTTACACAGTATTTTAAGGATTTCTGAAAATATCCATTGCCTTTCCTTCCTGCTTAGAGTGACCTACTATTTAATGCATTTGAATATGGCATGCTCAGGGTATCCACAGGATTACAATTTTCACATATATCAGTAGATTCTCAGTTTATTTTCTGTAGATATGTGTTGAACGGTCCATGGCCCGTGATGAAATGCAACAAGCCCTGTGTGAGATGCAAGTTCTTCAGTTATAATCTTTCACATTAAGTCTGCCTTTGTTATATTGTTTTCTTAACCAGTATACCTACTGCCACTCTCTTCATGACAGTTAAAGCTACTGGCCAGATTCCCATTGCCACTAACAAGACCATCGTTGGTGTAGTGCCTGCTCCTGTAAATGTCAACAGCACTTTGCGCTGGGAACTTCTAAGGACATGCGCTGTTGTTTTTTCTTTTGCCTTGTATTCCCATATATCAGGCCCATAGTTGACAATATTAGCAAGGATGTAGTCATGGTAAATTTTAAGGGTATGAATCTTTATCCTAAACCTGTTGCTTGCTATGTTAGCACCACCCCTAACTACTCATTACATGTGATATATTTTTTATTTTTTTATGTTATCACAAATACAAGTTCTAATAATTTTGATCAAAATTTTTTCACTATAAATTACAGCATATCTTGAATGTTATGGAATTTCACTTTGGGTGTCTTTTGTAAAATTTGTAAACCGTAAGACATAAATTAAAATATAGATCTCTTATAGAGTACGTTATGTCAAATAAAACATGTTCACTTTTTTCTCATGGTCATGCAAAGAGAATGAATGTCAAAGTCTCTTTCGGTCTGGATGGCTCAGTTGGTTAGGCGCTGGCCTGCTGATCCCAAAGTTGCGGGTTCAAAACCAGGCTAGATCAATGGTTTTTAAGTATAACTAAAGTTACAGCCCCATGCCAGTGGATTTATTAGTATGTAAAATGACAAAATTCTGACACACGGGCGGCGCTGATATAATCCTGGTAATTGACAGCGTCGTTCACAAATAAAATATTTATTTTAAAGTTATCAAATAGCAATACCTGAGATCGCGCTGTTTACTGAATTCGACAACAAAATCTGTATATGTGTATTAAAGATGTATGTGGATTAGGAATAACTAGTTTAATAATCTTATATACGAATATTTGTAGAAGAGAGGAGATAAAAAGTAATATGAATGCACCACATCTCGATTTTTATAAGTAGGTACGCTTTTACAATTAAGTATTTTATATTGTCCATTTAAATTATATACTAAAAACAGAGTTTTAGCTTCCGCAATTTTTTTCACGTTAAAAGGCTAAACACATGGCTCATTCTTTTACTATTTACAGGAGTTTGCGGTGTCGATGCTGGATCTGCTAACGTTTAGTACTTAAAATTACTTTTTGATTTGGTGAAACACAAAGTAAACCGGTTTGATAATGCGAGAGAACAACGACAAAGAAAACACGATACAATGAATCGAAGAACTGGTACCACTGGAGTATGGACAAAATGCTCAGTTGTTACTTTGGTAAAGCACATACCTTCTTGACTCGGGCCGTTTGTAGCAGTAGGTTCCAGGGCTCAAGATAAAGTATGCGAGAAGTAGATGTAAACCAACTAAAGCTTGCCAACGAGATATGCGCGTAACTTCGAACATGCCCGATAAAGTTGAGTTATCTCGCTCGATTGAAGACAACATGCATTGTACCTGCGATATGTACACATCGAGACGTTGTTAGACAGTGGAGCCCATAATAAGGATACTGTCGCCCTACTACAAGCGTAACGGTAGCGCATCCTGTAGATTGGCAAGATTTCCTTGCGCCAGCTCTACACAATTTGTTACAGACACAAAAGGAACAGCGATAGTCGAATGTTTAAGGACTGGACGCTATATGCTGGGCTAAAGCTTCCAAGCAATCGCGAGAAGCAGCTGAAAATCAACAGGGTATCTGCACCGATAAGCTACTCGATATGGGTTAGGTTTGAAGTTTTAAAATTCATCCTTATAAAACAGTTTCATTGGGACATACTTCCCCATCCCCCAATACTGCAGGAATGAAGCGCTTAAATTCAAATTACATCTATTGCCCTTGACTTTCTTTGTGTTCGACCCCTTATCGTGTGACTCATCATGACTGTGTGTACCTTCATAATACTACTGACTATTCAGAAACATCCAAAAAATATTTGTCCTAATTCTTGAAAGCCTTAGAAATTATAAGGAAATGTCACTAGGCTAATTTAATTTGAATTAACTCAACTGTTATTAACGGATGGTAAAGCATATGTACTCTGTTAAGTCTGAGACACTAAGCCTTTCTGGGCTTTGCGTTACCATTACGACTGCCGATCTCACGCCTACATACACAAGCCAGAGGTGGACCATCTTCCAGCCGATATGGAGAGATTTGGTGAGAACGTTGGTTTTTATAACCTATCGTAGCTTCTAAAAAAATCACTGTGCTGTGTGGGCAACTCGAACTTACCTGTGTTTCTGGCTGGAAACCGGAACACTACGCTCCAATCCCCTACGCCACGCTAGGACACACTGTGTATAAGTATTAAATTATTTTTAAAATTATTAAGAAGACGAAGCTTGTTTTATTAGCGCAATGATATGACTATCTTGTATTCACATATGAAATTAATTAGTTTGTATACATACTTTTCATGATGATTATTAATAGTAGTATCACAAATCTGTGAAAATTTCACGAGCGTGTGGCCTGAGAATGCTTACTAAGACTATTGACTGAATAAAATGTTTATATGAGCAGGAACGCATTCGAGATGCAACCAGATAATTGTGGCCGCTTCTTTTCCCCCGCTTCCCGCGTACATTCTGGAACTCGCTTAGGTTATAAAGCGAGCGTGGAAGTGAATGAATGGGTCTGTGAGGTTGATTCGACTTCAAATTATATTCTCCGACTTGTGGGGTAAAGTTAGTGTTGCTCGGCGTACGATTACTGAAGTGCAATGTTCGAAACTCTGTATATTAAAACCTAAAACAATTTTAAAATACTCATATTAGTGGTCTGTGTATCCAGCACAAACTTGTCCTCTGCAGCAACAATTCTGGCGTTAACCCTAGCTACGTCAGCTATTTAAAAGTTTGCAGCGGTCGCAGGGCTTTTTGCTTTTATTTTTTAAGGACTGAATCGCACATTGTATATTCACTCTCAGTCGCATTCCAGACTCTTGGGAATGGGGAATAATTAAATGCAAATTCCTCCCTCCAGCCGGGTAACGAAGCGGGAGCCCCTGGATTTAGAGCATAGCACACCACTAGACTGTAAACGAAGTTGAAAGCAGAATTTAATTTTCAGTGTTAGTTACGTAGCATTGTTCCTATTCTTCCTTGAAAATTTGTTATACAAGATTAACATTCCATTTCATGTAAATAAAATCTATTATTTACTAATGTTTTGTGTTTTTTTTTTTTTTCGTTGATAGTTTAGCACTCTGCTAATATTTAATATCAGAAAGCCTTTAAACTAAAGATAAGCACTCTAATAAGCATAGCTTTGCTTTCAGAACTTCTTACAGGATTCATAAAATGTCTCCAGGCTGTTGAAGTTAAATATTTTATGAAACACACACATACAAAAAACACCTTTACAATATTGCCTTACAAATTTGTATGAAACATAGTCCTTAATTTTTTATTTAATTAAATATTAAACTTTTAACTACAAAGCCCTGGGGTTCCTTTATGGATACCTCTGTGTTTCTGCCTCATTAGAAATCAGATACGAGGTAAATTTTGATTATACACTGTTAATTAACGTCAAGACAGACAGGCAGCAGGCAGCAGAGGAAGAACTGTACGTCATTTTGAATAGGAGTCCATAATCAATCTTGGGATGGTCCAAGAGCGAATTACATTATCTGATGCAGCTAAAATTCATAGTAATGTATACGATGAAAAACTGAAGCTATTAACGGTGAATAATAATAAATCAACAACTATATTAAATATTTAGAGGCTAAACTTCAGTTATCGTAGGTTTTAAGTTGTTGAATATTCCCAACAACTAAACTATTTTCGCAAGAAAATCTCTTACATTCTCAGTAGTGTTCACTATGGTCGTCATAATGGACGCTAGCAAAACACATTTGTTGACAGAATCAGTTGGCGGTATTTCAAAATTCACTACACGATCCTTGTTCTTCAAAATGAACATCTTTTCCAAACCGTTAAATCTATGGGTCCATTTAATTGTTTTAATAATTTAACCTCTGAATTTATTCCATGATTAAATAACCAAAATGATCTAGCACAGTTGATTTATCCCTTTTTTATAGTTAATATTACTAAAATGTTTAATTCTGGTTTCCAAATGATGTTTATTTTTGCCAATGTAAATGCTGTCACAATCCAAGCAGCTAAATTGATAAATTCCAGATTATTTACACTTTTTAGAAAAAACCCAGAAAGTTTTTTGGTGCTACATTTGTTTTGAGGAACCCATATTACTGCATTCTAATTGTTTAAAAGCTTTCTTAGCCCAAGGATGGCAAGCAAATTGTAAAAAATATTTGAAAGAACGTGGAACAATTTTGTTTCCTCAAAATAAATATCATATAAACATTTTCTAGGTTTTTCTAAAACGTATAAAATGTCAAATTATAGAAAATGTGGAATTCATCAATTTAGCTATTTAGATTGTGACAGGGACTGGTAAAAGTAAACGTCATTTGGCAACCAGCATTTAACATTTTAGGAACATTAAGTATGAAAAAATTGATGAATCAGCTGTGGCAGATCATTTTTGGTCATTTAATCATGAAATAAATCCAGAAGTTAAATTATTAAATCAATTAAATGAACCAATAGATTTAATGATTATGAAAAGATATTCATTTTGAAGAATACGGTGGACTAATTCTGTCAACAAACTTGTTTTGCTTTCAGTAGTTGGTAATACGATGAAAGTATACAACTACTTAAGTCGATTTTATTAGTAACTAGCTGAAATACATGGCATTGTCCTTGGTTTGACGATTTATCCCTATAACTTATTGGCTTGGATGGTATTTGCCCAATAGGCTCCTGTTTCTTCAGACAATTTAAAAATATTACATAATAGACTTAAATAAAGAGTTAATTAAAACTCTGAGGATACTATAAAGTACAAACATAAACTAAATAAACAAGTAAAAACACCGGAAAGACATTATGCAAAAGCACTTTTGAACAACCACAAATACCTACTACAGGAATGAAAGCTAATAGAGAAAGCCGTTTGAATGTAATACGTTGCATTTGTATTTCAATCATACAAAATTGCGTGCATTGTATGTTGAAGAGGGAATAGAGAAAGGCATGTGATTGTATTTTGTAAAATAAAACTGAATACAGAAAACATGTTAATATAATGCGCTACATTTCTATGTTAATCATAAAAAAATTGTGTAAAATGTATGTTATGTGTATGTCATGTGAACATGTTAGGTAACAGAGAGGCAAGTAGAGAAAACAATGTGAATGTAATACGTTGCGTAGTAAAATGGTTCGCATAAACATATCGATGAAAAAAACACTTAGGTCTGTCAATTTTCATAATCATCCGGTGTTGGATTTTATTTATCCATGCATACCAAAATCCATTTTACATATATATATATATATAATTTATAAATAGATACACTAATTTTTTAAACTACTCGCTTTCTATGCATTTTAAAATGGTTTGACCAGCTCAGAAACCTTCGCGAGACTGCACCTAGGCGGCCCGGGTTCGATCCCAGGGACCCGAATGTGGTATTCGTGGTGGACGAAGCGGCGTCAGGGCGGGTTTTCTCCGGGTGCTCCGGTTTCCCCCACCATCTCATTCCACCGGTGCTCCATCTTCAATCCATGTGTCATCAGTGTCAACGCCTGCGGTGCCGTATGTAGTAAAAGCGGGCGTTAAACACTACAACAACGAGACTGCATAACTTACCAAAGTTTCATTGGAATCGCATGAATGGTACATACGACACACACGCGCGCACACACACATACACACACACGCACACACACACATACAAGCAGGCATAGCCATTTCCAAGCATTAAAGCCATGCCGAAAGAAAATTCTTTTGGTCACCGGACTTAATGCTGTGACATCGTAGATAACAAACATAACAAACTACCCCCATCCTTCATACAGTTAGCTGGCGTGTGCAAACCAATCATGAGACCACGTTTTACCTGCTGTTAATAAGTAATAGTCGCTTTTGTTTACGTTATAATGATGTTGGTTGGATTAAGCAATAGCCAAATCTTTTATGAGCTGGTCGCTTTGTGATGGCTTTGAAATTCTATTCTCTTTGCATGAACAGGAAGGAAAAAACGACTTGCCATTTAAGAAAAGTATATACTGGAAAATTCTAAACTAACAAGGAATATCATAGAAATGGGTAACTCCATAGAAAACATTACTTGACATAAATCCCGTGCTTTGACCGAATCTACGAATCGGAGTATTACTGGAAGTGCGTATAGCGGAATTCTCAGAAAAGTAATAGTGTCACTACCCGTGAAATTCGCAGGTCAATTTCTACCAGAAATCGTTGGCCCGCTATCCGCAGGAAAATAACTGAACTCTCAACCATATCCTGGTGCAGTTCTTCCTTGTCTTTGGTATAGGATCTCCTCTCCCGTTGAGAGAAAAGGCATTTTACTTATACAAGTCAGTAAAATTCACATCATATTGTAGCTTTATGTCGTCGGAGTGCAAATACTGTTTGACTCTCACAGTGTAAAGCATTCACTTCTTGATTATTGAAGAGGTTTGAAATAACTAACTCTCCAAAAGCTTGAAAAGTCTTAGAAAAGTTCTCTCTAAACATATTTTGTGTGTTAATGTAAGTTTTTTCCTATGTGTTCTTTAAAATATTCCTAAAATCAGAAAGTTGCTAATTTTAATTTATAACAATTATATGTATATGTAATTAAGATTTCTTTTAAGGGCGATTTACCGAGCGGGATGGCTCAGGCGGTAACGTCTGTGGCCCGCATTCGGGAGGTCGCGGTTTCGATCCCCGTGACAACGCACTCTGACATGGGGTTTTCCGTGATTTCCCCATGTCACTTAGGGGAATACTGGGCTGCATTATTTCATACTACGGTTTCCTTTCCATAGTTTCCCTTTATTCCGTTTCCTTATCGTCTTTCAGGCGTGTAGTGTTAGCAGTGCTGGGCAGATGGCGCGGATGATTGCGCATGGTAACTGCTGTTCTCGGCGCTAGGTGGCGTTTGGCCGGCATTGTCCTCCGTCGGGAGGAGGGGGAGGGGCGCTCATTGCAACACCGGAACCGCGGTGTGATGGCTGCTTGGCGCCGGGATGAAGAGATCTCAGCACTTGTTAAGGACTTCCGCGCGTCACTGTGACCTGTCTAGCTGCGACCCTGTGTGGAACCTTCGGTTCCCTCATTTCATCCCTGCCTTCTGGGGGGGTTGTTAGCCACAATAATCTGTGTATGTCGAAGTGAGCGAGGTGTCCCCTCTGTTTATACACTTTACCCTTTAAGGGCAGTTTATAGCATAGCCGATGTGAAGGATTAATAATATGAAATTATGTATTGAGTCTCTTAAAAGTCAGTTCAAACATTAAACCGCTATAAATATTATAACATTTGAGATCGGAAAAAACAAAAACATGATTGGACACAATGGGGTATGCAAAACTGCGAAGATGTCTGTCGTTTTCTTGTTGAATCGTAGTATTCTGTCTGCGTTACCATGCAAAACATTTTGCAGATAATGTCTTGGAATATTGATAATTTCTTGCTAGATGGCAACCTTTAGCTGTAGTGGAGCTTACTGTTGGAAAGTGCCTACTGATGATACACCAGTATGACATATATGTCCTGTGACGTACGTACATAAACAGGCAATTCCTTGCAGTTTTTGTGTCATATCTTAATTTTCTCGGAGTGTCCTCACAAGACCTCTTCATTCTGGATGATTTTGTATAAATCGTAAACAGTAAGAGATAGACAAAAGCTTACTAAATAAAAATATGGATCTTGTTAAAACACACAGTTCATGCCAAATACTTACGAGTATTTTTGTTTTGAGTGAACTATTTCCGAGATATTATTGCTTATGTGTTTGAATTTGTCAATACATATTATACTTTTTTCAAAGGAATAGGTTACTCGCTTTTTTACATTCCTTGGCGTTGTAAAGAGAACGGAATTTCAAATGAATCGCATAACAACCAGCTCTTAAAACGTTTCATTAACGCTTATAGCTTACCGTTTTTGCATATTCCGCTTACACCTACAAGAAAATTTGCAATAAGAAAATGCATATGTCGATTAAAATGTAGAATATAGAGATATAAGCATTTGCAGGAATAGTGTGTATAAGAGTGGGCATAGCTCTAAATATATTTGTGAACAGAGTTTCTCCAAATTGAACTATATTAAGCAATACCAAAGAAATCAGTAATGAACAGATGTTTATCGAATAAGAGTTGAAAGTGCTTTCGTAAATCAAACGCAACGCACATGTCACCAACCCGTCACTGCAACCCAAAGTACGGTAGGGGCTTAAAGAGAGGCAAAGTTCCCGTATGGTGGAAGGAGGTAAGTCCTGCTGCTCCTCGGTGGTTTTCCAGGTAAAGGTTCACAGTGCACAGTTTGAGGCTTATTCTTTGGAACGTTTTTTTGCAAGACACTACCGTGGATGATCAATCGATGTTTTTTGCTAGGGCAACAAAAGTGCGAAATCCGGTTGTGCATGCGCTCGCAAGCTCTTGTAACAGTTTACTTTTCATCATGCGTGTCCTTTCACCGGTTTCCTCGGAGCATTGCGCGTTACAGTTCACGGCATCTGCATTTCAAGGAGTGGGCTGTCTATCTGTCGCATGCAAGTCGATGTGCAACACGTGCTATGCTCGATCCACTTTCTGTGATGCAGAGAAATTAGAAAACCCTCAATATACTTGTTTCTCTACGAAGGATATGTAAATATTACAGGATATGGAGGAAGAAAAAAGCTTCCTACGGTAAAAACAACTTCTCTTCCGTTAACTTTCAATATATGGAAATCTTAAATACTATTGCTATCTCTAATTAGAAATAAATGTGACGTGTTACACTCGTACGACTTTCTCAACCCTTTACAACCTCACATAATCCCCTATATACCGGGTGGAAGGTATTACTTCAGCCATATGTTAACCAAGGATTCTACATGTGCGTAACAAATATGTTCCACTTTGTTATTATTGTCGATAAAGAACCGTTTCACACCAAAAAATTAATTCGTCTCAAGTATTTGGAGCCATGTAGCTTCTTGACGAATGGATATAAATGACTTCTTATCTCATTAACTGTAGTGCAAACATTGTCTGAACAATGCTGTAATGTCTGTTTCAGTTTGAATGAATTTAGTCACAATTTAATGTTAACGTAACGTTACCAAATCTCTCTTAGAAATAAAAACTTTGCATGGCATTTTAACATTAAATTGCAACTAAATTCATTCGAATTGAGGTAGAAATGCATTACAGCATTGTTTCAACAATCTTTGAACGACAGTTAGTGAAATAATAAATCATTTATATTTATTCTTGAAGAAGATATTTTACACAAATTACTTTTTAGGCGAATCGTTTTTTGTTGACAATAATTGTATTGGACATGTTTGTTACACTCATCATATAGAATCCCTGGTTAACGTATGGCCGAGGCACTACTTTCCACCCGGTATAGTACTCATACAGAGCCTTCATTTGGACGCATGGCCGGCTTGAGGAATTCTCTTAGCACCGAGAAAGACGTCGTTTGCCGGTAGATTAGGAATTCATAGCCCCTTAAATTCAAAGGCATAGATTTCTCATGCAAATTACCTATAATCACACATCTTCATTACAGGTGTTAGAAAGACGTTCTTTTGCCACATCTCCCACACTTTTTAAAAAATTTGAATTAATGCTCATTAATTCTCCATGTAAATAATTAATCTTCTGTGTAAATAAAATCAAGCTTCGTCCGTAAAAACGCGAGTCATTAACATTATTAAATATTCAATTGCAGAAATTAATTCTTCTCATATTGCGTTGTTGCAATTCATGAATTATTGCTATCTTAAAGGATTTTAATTTTAAAAATCTAATGGTACCCTAAAGCAAAGTTTGCGATATTCGTGATTGTTATGCAACTTTTCTCAGTCATAGATTTTTTTCTCTATAGCAACACGGTGACTTATTTATTTTCAGCTTCTCATCAAGAATAACTCCTTTTTCCTAAATATATTCAAAAGATTGCAAAACGAACAGTATGGAATCTGTCTATAATAGTGTCTCACTTTCCTGTAAGAGTTTGTTCATATAGGAATTACAGAGGAATATTTTGTGTACTAAAGTATACGGAACTTTGTCAAGCCTCCGAAAAGTTTAACAAATATACAGTATTGTAGGTATCTCCTTAATATCATTCCCGTAATGCAGAAACAAATCCGCAGCGGTGTCGGAAACAGGTTGGGCATTCTAACCTGAGGCGGAGCTGACCTTACTCGTCAAATGTGATTTTGCCAACCACCTTACAAGTGAATCCGCGCTGTTGGAAATATAAATGCTAACATCTACATTATAAAGCACTGAACAAACAATATTTTTTTAAGCGTGGCTTTCAGCTTCAAGAAACGTGTGAGCGCTGCAAATCATACCAAATCAAATAATTTAAAGGCATTAATGTTAAGTTTCTAATATATTCTTAGAATTTTGAGTCACTAAGTTTCGATTTTAAAGTCGTATTAAATCACAGGTATTATAAATTCTTTCTTGAGTTAAAAGAGCAACGATTCTTACCTACGATGGCACCGATTGGCTGATCTTCGTTCACGAAGAAACTCTCCGCTGAGCCACCACTTTCCAGGAAACATCTGTTGTCTGCAACTGAAAAATAGAGATTTGCTTAAATTTCCTCTAATGCAATAGATTAGTAATATGGGTCACATAATTTTCAAAAGGTATTAGTAGTTGTGTTATAATAATTAGGCACCAGAATCGATGCAGTATTCTCCATATCCAATATTGACACAATTTCCTTACTATTTGTGTGCAAACCCATTCCTCGATGAGCCTATCTATTTCGCTTGAAATAAATTCAGATACGTAAAACATTAAACTATGAATAACGCAGTTTAGTCAAAGGGAAGGAGCATGGAACATTTTAATCTGTGTGGTAAGAAGGTATTATCTTGAAGAGGCTGTCTACTGTACGAATGCATTGTCGTCTTAGGAAAGCAACAGAGAGAACAAACAAAAGTTCAAACCTGTTTCCAGGATCAAATACACCTAAATTGTTTGGCTATTCCTAATTATAGGCTATGCATATGTGTTATAATGTTTAGAAATATTGCATTTTATGTTTAACTTGTAGATACTGAATAAAATGTTACTCAATACTTCTGAGATTTTATTCATACAAAATATGAAACAGTAAACATGGTTAACCTTACTTGCACATTTATAAATTTGGAAGTTAGTTTTAAATTACTATTACTATTTATTATTATTATTATTATTATTATTATTATTATTATTATTATTATTATTATTATTATTATTATTATTATTATTATTATTATTATTATTATTATTATTATTACTATTCGCACTACTGTTTCTGTGTAGCTTAGTAAATTTGTGTTTGGATTCGGAAGCAAAGTAAAGAAATAAAGCGGAAGTACATAAGTCAGAATGTTCTAATTCTTTGTCATTCTCTCTTTCTGTCTGTCTGTCTGTCTGTCTGTCTGTCTGTCTGTCTGTCTGTCTGTCTGTCTGTCTGTCTGTCTGTCTCTCTCTCTCTCTCTCTCTCTCTCTCTCTCTCTCTCTCTCTCTCTCTCTCTCTGGAAAGCCATACCATTGTAATGTGTCCGTATTTTACGAAAACTATTTATGTGTACTTTAAAGTTCGCATACTGTTATTTTTGCGTATTGCAATCGTATTAAACTTTGAAAAATTCAAAATTATTCTAAATAATACATTTAATGTGCGGTTAGGTATTTACAGAGCTGCTTCACACAGTTAAAAAGTGGGGACAAAAATAGTTCTATTGTAGTACACATAACACTATAATGTATGAAAAAATACTTTCTTCTAAATATTTGTATTTCCAGCTTATCATTGTCTAAAACTGGATGTTTTAACTGTCTTTACATCAAAGTTGGTAGGTAACATAATCGCAGATCGTGAACAGAGGATAAGGTAGGCTAACAAAGTAAAGGAATTATTAGAACAAGATAAGAGGATTGCACTTGGCTGAATAAAGGCATTCAACTCTCAAGTTACCAACATAAACTTACTTGTTTTGGCACGATTCCCTCTACTTAACTGTGTGCACAATTGGGCGGAAGACCTAATCCACTAAGGGCGTGGTATTTTATTATCTGAAGTAGAAGATAGTATTTCAATAAGTGCCTAGTAAAGAAACTTGCCTCATAAAAATTAAGGATTAATGGTTCAAAGTGAAAGCCTTAACTCTATTGAATTTTGCTCATTATAGAACTACTACTAACGCAAAAGAAGCGTTATTAAATGTAAATTCAAATAACTAATATTTAAAACAGCATTACATTCCACTACGTACTTAGAGTAAACAAATGAATTATTCTATTCGATAATTCGATACCGAGATTTCACTGGAAATGCATTTTGAAGCAACCTGAGTTTAAAAAAAAAAAAAAAAAAAAATATATATATATATATATATATATATATTAGAAAAAGGTTTGTGTGTAAGTATATGCATGTGCGCGTGTCCGTCTGTCTGTCTGTGTCTGTCTGTCTGTCTGAGAACAGCATAACACAAAAATAAAAATCTGATGTGTTGCACTCACATGATTTTCTCTACTCTTGTACTAACCATTCTTACAAACGTATTCCTATATCTTCTTCGCGTTAGTTGAGATAAACATTAGCAGAAATTATTGCTTATTTCCTTGTAGGTGCAAGGGCAATATGGGAATACTCTAGGCTTTGTGCGATAGCCAAATATTTTAAAATGGTCGCTATATGATGATTCTGAAATTCTGTTCCCTTTGGATGACCAAAAGATAAAAAATGAATCACGACCTCCCATTTGAGAATAGTCTATATGTATCGCAAAATTCTAGCAAAACCAAGGAATATCCATGAAATGGTTCACTTCACAAATAAGGATAATTTGATATAAATCCTGTCTTTTAACAAGATCTACATTTTTGTATAGTAAAATTTGGTTACGGTTTACCAGTTATGCAAAATTCATCAAGAATAAATAAGACTGCATGGGCTATTGACAGAAAATTCAAGATCTAAATTTCATTTGCCATAAAAATATCTTAAACATGTGGTATTTTAATCAAAATCGTTACAGATATTTTTGGAAAAGTCAAAATGTTCTATGTAAAGAGTAGTCTAGAGTGGATAAATTTTTCTCAAAATCTTCTTGTCGCATCCTTGAAAGATACTAAACTTATATACGAACTTTGGTTTTTAAACAACTTTTCGTTTTTGATTTATGCTGTTCAGACTTTTTCTAAAAATGCTTTTTTATTGGACTCAGGGGCCTCAAAACATATATTTGTAGTGAGATCTGGACATCGAACTTTTGCGTCGAATACATTTCCTACTTACTACACATAGAAGACAAAGTAAAAACGCTTTCTTTTTTCTATTCAACGTGTATTTCCAGTGAAATCTCAATGTGAAGTTTTGAATGGAAAGCAATGGCTTCTCTATCTTCTATTGCGCGTGGTAATGAAAGTGAAAACACCACTAGATCATAAACAAAGCTTGTAGGAGAAAACAATTTAACCTTTCGATACGTGATTCAGTTGACTACATCAATTACATAAACTTACTGTAGATGTCAGCATTACTGCAAGGTTTCTTCTAGGTCAAGTCTCTATTCCAAGTTCAAGATCATATGTTTGCTGACAGCCTTTCATGACTTGCCGTCCTACATTTCCCAATTGAATTGCAAATGAATCTTTCTCGATGGATCGAATATCGAAATGTTGTATGTAACGCTGAGTACGCACATAAACAATGGAATGTCATGCTCTGAAAAAGTTCAGTGAGTCGGATCGAGATTTCTCTATGGTAATGTTTCATTCCCTTGGGATGTTTAACGCTGGTTGATACCAGAATGTCTTCCCACGCCGCATCTACTGCTGGGCCAGTTCGACCTCGTTACGCTAGCAGGCTACCGAGAAAACATCTTGCATGATACATTCCTGCTCTTTTTATCTTTGTAAATACTTAAATACACGTGTGATTAGAAGATCTTGATTTTGCAGATGTCATGTGTTTTTGTCTCAAAGATACCAAGACATGATTATTAATGAAAGACCTTTCTGAGATAGAAAAAGGTTTCGGCCCAAAACTTAATAAACAAAAGAAATTAAAATAAATAACAAATAGAAAGTTTCAACTTAGATAAGGAAAATATAGAAAAAGTAGACCAATTTTGTTACCTTGGTGGCATTGTATCTAATAAAGGTGGTACAGACAAAGATGTACAGAATACAACAAATAAAGCAAAAGGAGCATTCTGGTAAAAGCAGTTTTATTGTATGGTCTGAAATTTGGAAACCAAGTAATGATATTAAGCATAAGCTACAAACATACATAAATAAATGTCTCAGAACTATATTAAAAATAAGATGGCCGAAATAATGACAAACGAGAAAGTTTTAAACGTAACAGAACAAGAAAAAATAGATAAGGAAATAGAGAAACGTAAATGGAATTGGATAGGCGAGGAAATGAATGGATTTCAAAGAAGACAAAGGAGGGCCAGTAGGAGAGGAACACCAAGAAAAACTGGGAAGAGATCAGTGGAAAAAGAGGAAAGTAATATGGGAAAGAGTGGGAATGAAGTAAAGGCACTTGCTATCAATAGATTAAGATGGAGAAGTTTTGTATCATAAAAATACAAAATATGCGTGAATGATAATATATGTAATTGCTCAGAACTTCTTATAATTCTTTCACTGTTGTGATGGACGTCCATCAGACAGCTTATAATTTCAAAACCTAAACAAAAAATAAAAAAAAGGGTTTTACATCCTTACATATAAAATACGAACAAGTTGGAGACATAAAAGAACATGCTCGTGAAGATGACATTGAGTTCTCGTTGATAATGTCGTGGAGTCGAATATTATTGTTACTTTACAGAGAATCTGTATAAAAATAGGACAAACTCCACGACTGTTTCAAATTGAAATTTTAGGATTACAGTTTTGTAGAAGGAGATTTTAACGCATTATTGTGTCCCCTAAAACTATTAACTATTATTATTAATAATTATTATTATAAAACTACACAACTTAGGAGATGAGATTGTTATATCTAGTCGTTATTATGGAATATGTCAATAGCAAGCAAAATTACAATGATGCAACCCAGAACAAATAAAATACGAAGTTATTCAAATACAAGGGTTTATTTTTTATAGAAAAGCATTTTCATGAAGCCTTAAAACACTGCAACGAAATCTAAATTTTGAAAGCATAGTCTTATTTCACATGCTTTCCTATCATATGTAAACACCTGCACCGTTGAGGTCATCCACACAGATTATTGTAATTTGTAAGTACGCTTTAGCTGTAGAACTCACCCAAAATTATAGATTTCTTAATGCATTTGAAAAAAAATCTGATGTGTTGCACTCACATGACTTTCTCTACTCTTATACTAACCATTCTTACAAACTCTTATTCCTATATCTTCTTCGTGTTAGTTGACACAAACATTTGCAAAAATTACCTTATTTCTTAGGTGCAAGGGGAATATGGAAATACAGTAGGCTTTGACTGATAGTCAAAGCTTTCAAATTCCGTTCCCTTTGCACGGCTAACACATAAAAAATTATAACGATGTTTCATCTGACGAAAGTTTAAGTTTCCCAAAACTCACAAATAACAAGGAATATCTCCGAAATGATTTACTCTACAAAACTTTATTTGGATATACATAGTATGTTACAGCAAGATCCACATTTTTGTGTAATAAGATTTGGTCTATCTCTTACGGTTTACTAGTTATGCAAAAGTCATCCTGAGTAAACAGAACTACTTGGGCTATGGCCAGAAACTTCAAAATATACATTTTATTTGTCATATACACATCTTAAACATATGGCATTTTAATCAAAATTGTTAGTCATTTTAAAGAAAATTAAAGCTTTTAAAAATGTTCCGTGTAAAGGGTAGTTTAGGGTGGAGTAATGTTCTTCACAATATCCGTGTCGCATCCTTGAAAGACATTAAACTTAAATAACAACTTTGGTTTTTAACGGACTATTTGTTTTTGAGTTATGTTGCCCAGTCTGACAGACCGACAGACACACACACGCACACATACGGACTTTTTCTAAAAATGCTGTTTTTATACAGGGGACCTCAAAACATATTTCCGGTCTAATCTGGACATCGAATTTTCGGGTGGAATATATATTTCCTCCACTTACTATACGTAATTAGCACTTTGGAAATGTTCAACCTCAAAATTTATAGCTATAATTTACAACATACATCTCTACCTATATATTTACACATTTTAACCTAATCGGACAACGGTTTGTAGCAGTCGAGCCGACTCCAAAATCTAAATCACCCACTGTTTACAGCTTTGCATAATTTGGACGAAACCATGTACTGTTATACGCCTTACAAGAGGGCAGGAACTGACTACAGAATAGTTATAGCTTTCAAAGATTGCCTTCTATTCTTATTTTAAAGCCCTGGATAAAAATGTAGTCACTTGAGTGATGCGGACAAAAACTTTGGTAACGATTTAGGACCGACAAAACTAATGGGCTGCTCACGACTTTCAGATCCATTCTACCCCTGTTTTCAACCCCTAGTCGCAAATCTTTCCCACTTGACCTAACAGGATAGAACTTCGAACACTCAAGCTGCAAAGTCTGGAGAAAATTATGAGCCTTACAACTATCCTTTCCGATTTTTTCAATTTGTCGTACGTTACAAAGGGGGCTAAGGAGAAACACGGCCGCTGTAAAAGAGAGATTCATATGTACTTAATAAGTATTACATTACTTGCGTAACACAGTTACATGGATCAAAATACCGTTGTACATGTCCTCTAACAGGAATACCTGATTTAATAATCCTACACATAGAAGGAAAAATAAACTGAAACACACACATATAACCTCAAATGCTAAATACGTTTAAACAATATTTACAAAAATACCGCATTTAAATTAAACACATAACAAGAAATATCTCGGAAAAGGTCCTTTTCATTCACACACACAAAATGTATTTTACATAAAATTTTTGTTTTGAAGATATCTATATTTTTCGTGTAGTAAGATTTTCATTACATAAAATACGAGGTATCTGAAGTCCTATTCAATTTGGATGACTTTTGTATAACTGTTAAACTGTAAGAAATATACGAAATCATGCGATCAAATGTGTAGATCTCGTCAAATCATATAATTGCTCAACGTTTTTAGTGAAGTAAACTGTTTTCGATATATTCCTTCTTATTCTTTTCAAATACTTAGGCTTTTCTCAAATGGGAAGTTATTTGTTTTATTTTCCTTCTGGTTAAGCAATGAGAACGGAATTTCAAAGCTATCATACAGTGACCAGTTCTCAAGAGTTGACTAACGCTTAAACATACTGTATTCCCATATTTCCATTGTAGTTTAAGGAAACATATAGTAAAACCATTTCTACAGATGTCTATCTCTAATAACATGAACTCGATAGAATAATAAGCTTGGTTAAAAATAGCCTGTTCAAGAATGGTTAGAATAAATCATGTGAATGTAACAAATGGGAATGTTTCTTCTGTCCAATGAAGAACCGTGTTTAACGCTGATTTGTTGTTCGACCGCAGCTGGACCGCAAGCTCATCACTTGACGACTTTGAGGTTTTTGAGAAGGAAAGGAAGTCGCTGTTCGGTCTACTTGTCTTACCGTAACGTTACGCACATCTTCCCGGAAGTTAACTCATGTGGCATATATCTTACATTTGCTTCCAGTTTTAACCTAAATATTTGGCGCTTTTCACTTCCCCGTAGTTTTTTGTATACATGGAAGACTGAAGATGAAACTATAGAAAATGGAAAATTTAGTTAAAAAATTGTCCAAAAATAAATCTTTTGCTGTTGGGTCATTATAATGCTTAAATTTTGATGTGCTTCTTTTCTACTTTACTGGTAAGTAGGGGAAGTGTTGTATTCCACCCAAAAATTCGATGCCGAGATTTCACCGGAAATATAAATAAAAAACAGTTTTAGAAAAAGGTCCACGCGCGCGCTTGTGTGTGTGTGTGTGTGTGTGTGTGTGTGTGTGTGTGTGTGTGTGTGTGTGTGTGTTAGTCTGTGGACAGCATAACTCAAAAACGAAATGAAGATGACATGAAGATTTTGAAGAAAATAGCCCCACCCTAAACTACCCTTTACATGGAAATACTTTTGAAAATTTTTATTTTCTTGAAAATGGCTCTAAGGATTTTAATTAAAATGTCATGTTTGAGATATTTTGATGACAAATGAAATGTATATCTTGAATTTTCTGGGTATAGCCCCTTGTAGTCGTATTTACTCTGGACGACTTTTGCATAACTGGTAAACCGTTAGAGATAGACCAAATCATACTGTACAGAAAATGTAGACCTTGCTAAAATACTCAATTTATTTCAGAATAAATTTTCTTGTAGGGTAAACCATTTCTGAGATATTCCTTGTTGTGTGTGTGTGTGCGCGTGCGCGTGTGCGTGTGTGCGCTTGCGTGTGTGTGTGTCAACCTAACTGAAAAACGAAATGTCGAAGGTATGCCAAACTTTTAAAGAAAGTACTCCAAACTTAAATTAAACTTTACATGAAGAAATGTTCTTTATTTTTTATTTACTCAAAGCACTCTGATTTTTATTAGAATGTATATTTTACAAATTGACACCAGAAATAAAATGTAAATCTACACGTTTTTGTTACTTAGTATGCCAACTCCACTTAATTTCGTTGAATTATATAATTTTATATACTAAGAAATGTAGAAAACTTAACCTAGGGTGTAGGGTTCATTAAAATAGGCAAGTAAGTAGACACTAGAAGTTCAAAATAGACACTAATATAGATGTTACCAATAATGATAAGCACTGAAGTAGGGACAATCACTTATTCATTTACCACTTAAAGTATATTTGGACATGATAGAACAGTGTAGAAAGTGCAAACATGGGATGGCTACACCCGATATATAATATATTAAATCTACTAAGTTCCAGTGTTCTCTTAATCAAGTGTATATAAACTAAATATTTTTCTTTACACTTGCACTCTTCAGTTACATATTTTATGGCAATCTCTATTGTATATTTTAAGTAATTTCTCTCTTGAATACGTTTTAGTGGCTTGTCATTATTATCGAGCCCATTATGTATGTGTTATTGTTAAACAGGCTATTTTGCATTTGGAATTAAATAACTAATCGTTTTAAGTCAGCTCTGTATTTTAGCTCACGCGGGAAGTAATAATAAAGCCGTCATATTAATGAACAAAGCGATAAATTAATACTGAAAGGATCGATTTTCCATACACTTTATTATGCTAAGCAATCACTGTTAATACTATTACAGGGGACAATGCAACTGCTGTTGGTTTAGAGAGCGAAATATTAATTGCAACACTAATATTAAGTTCATATTAATAAATATTATTAAGAAATAATAGCCTGTATAAAAAAACCTGATGTGTTGCACTCACATGACTTTCTCTACTCTTGTACTAACCATTCTTACAAACTCTTATTCCTATATCTGCTTCGTGTTAGTTAAGATAAACATTTGTACAAATTATCTTATTGCTTATTTCCATGTAGGTGCAAGGGGGATATTACAATACAGTAGGCTTTGAGCGATAGTGAAATGTTTTAAAGCTTTGAGATTCTGTTCTCTTTGCACACTTAACACATAAAAAAATGAACGACAATGTTCCATTTCACGAAAGTTTTGTTTTACAAAACTCACACACATAATAAGAAATATCTCCGAAATGGTTCACCCTACAAGAAAATTTATTCTGACATAAATTTTGTATTCTAGTAAGTTCTACATTTTTTTGTATGATTTGGTCTATGTCTAACGGTTTACTAGTTATACAAAAGTAGTTCAGAGTAAATAGGACTAAAGGGGCTATAGCCAGAAAATTCAAAATATAAATTTAATTTATCATCAAAATATCTCAAACATATGACATTTTTATCAAAACCGTTTGAGCCATTTCTAGAAAATCAAAATTTTCGAAAAGTTTTCCATGTAAAGGGTAGTTTAGGGTGGGGCTATTTTCTTCAAAATCTTCGTGTCGCATCCTTGAAAGGCATTAAACTCAAATACCAAATTTGGTTTATAACCGACTTTTGGTTTTTGAGCTATGCTGTCCACAGACTGTCAGACACAGACTGACACACACACGGACCTTTTTCTAAAAAGGCTTTTTTTTTATTCAGGGGGGTCTCAAAACATATATTTCCGGTGAAATCTCGACATTGAATTTTTGGGTGGAGTACAATACTTCCCCTACTTACTAGTAGAGAAAGTAAAAATGAAATTGCAATACGCGAAATGCTTGATAAAAGCTCGCATTAAAATAGAAAACCACAATACGCCCTTAAACTGTCACCATGAAAATGTTGAATTATAGGTGGTATGAAATAGGTATATTTTACTCCAATATGTAAACATGAAACAGTACAAGGAATAAAATAAGTAAATAGGCAAATATGAACTCTACTGTCATGTGGGAAAACTCGAGAAGATTGGATCTCTCTCGTTCTCTCTCTGCTCTCCTTCAGTGGGAAATTCGTCTGATTATATACCTTGTATCTTGTACCTCTGAGATGCATAATAAGTCAATGTCATACACACACACTATATGCTTTCTGATGATGCTCTGTTTGTTGATACATATATTCTTCTCACAGATAGCTGTAAATATTTGTGACAGAACTGTGTGTTTTCAAGAGAACGTTCATAGGAACAAAAGGTAGTGTTATAAGGGCATTATCCTCAAGACAGCCAGTCCCGTGTGTCATCTTAGGTGTTGAAGAATGGACTATTGTCACCTTTCCTGAGTAACAACGCGTGCTAACATGTTCTTTGTCTTCAGCGACATGAGATATTGTACTCCTGAATCATACTTCACATGGAGTTGACAAACTAGTGTCGGTTTATTGTTGAGGCAATGCTGTCGAAGAACAAGTGAGTGAAAGGACATTCATTTACTCGGATAACGCTACATCTTTGAATAAAATGCTTGACTGTTGTTAAGGAGGATACTGCTCCAGGAAGAACGTTAGAATTTTGTATACCAATAGGAATATTAGATATGTGAAAAATAATATTTGTTTTATACAGCTGAGGACAATTTGTTCTGGCTTAATGGAGATATCTGAATACACACATTTATAGAGCATTTACCATAACTCTGAAGTGCCTTAAAATTGTGTATTGCATTGTCTTCTTTGAAGATATTTTAACAAACTATCAAGTTCCAAAACTTTTAAATTCGTTCCGCATATTAGTAGAAGGATCCCGTTTAACTAAATCACGTAGCAAACCGGGCTGTTGAAATATGATAGAATGAAGAACATAATACAGAAAAGCATTTGAGTGAATTACACCTTGGAGACTTCGAATATTATTCTTAACAAATCATGCAGACATTGTAACACCATTTTTATCCGTGATGCTTGGGCAGGAATACCTGGGACATTTTTTAAGAATTTTGATTCGCGCTGTATTATGTCAGCCTGGGTCTTTAATTGGAGAATATTACAAATATTGTATCTTTTTTTTTTTTTTTTTTTTTATTATTATTATTATTATTTAAAGGTTAAGCTGTTATTTACGGATTTTGATGCCCGAAAAAAAATTCATCACCCGCGACCTCGGGAACCAGAGGCAAGAATGTTTCCCCTAGACCAGTGTCATGTTTTCTCTTACCTACTGAAGAAATGATGTAGTTTAGAATACTATGTGAGGCAACAATGAACGGTTGGCTGTCTAAGCTTATATCAGCTAACGAACACAAATTACTACCTGTTACAACTAGATGGTGCACCGCCCCATTATTACCATGAAATCCGACGCTGGTCAAATAAAATGGGCCATTACTAGCAATGGTCTAACTTTGGTATTTGGCTATCTTAGTTTTGTGACCTTACTGTGATTCCTTTCTGCCCAAAGGATGTTTCTGCTGCATTATGAAGTAGGTATTCTTAATGTTTCCAAACCATAAATGCACGCGAAATGACAACAGCAAATGTATAATCGTGTCACACGCTATTCCCACATAGAATACTTTCATGTAAGAAACTGAATGTCTTTTTACTTATTGTTAGCATGCACATTCTTTTATAATAAGTACTTTCTTCGCAACGGTTACGCAATGTAGCTTCTTTCATTTAGAACTGGCATGCATTGTTGCACTGTTCACTTCTGTATAAAATGTTCGTTGACATCAGCATCCCTTAGATGCGATACAAGACTTAAATTGGTGAGCGTATTTGCGATGACAAAAGTAGATCTTCTTTTGTTAGGATTAGGTATCTCAGAAACTATTTCCTTCTGGGCAGTAGAACTATAGAAACTAAGCTGTAAGAGCCAGGGTTGAAATCAAGCGTCGCTTAGTTATTATTGTTGTGCTAATTAGGAGGCTTTGGTCTCGGTTGCATTTACGATATGTTTGGAAGGAGTTCTTGGACGTAACACACGTTGGGTAGGAGCAGTACAGTCGCATCGCCTTACAAACAGGTTACTGTAGCGGTGTGTTAAGCTCTACTTCCTTAACTCCTCTGCTGTCAACAAACATGAAGTGCAAACGAATACAGTAAATTAGCTCTCAACGTAACGTCGTTAATTAGTTAATTAGTTATGCTTCCAAAGAAGCTCATGTAGGAATTGGTTGTTTTTGTGAAGCTGTTGCACTTATTAATAAATGTGATGGAATGCTTCTGTTTGAGTTCTTATTTTCAGGCAGGTAGGTTGAAATCTAGCAAGTTTGAGATAAACAAATCTATTTCCCAGGGGAGTATTGTACACAATCCATAATCGACATTTTGTTTTAATATTATACATAGCCATTTGTAATTAAGGGAAGCATTGTTAAATCCCGTAAAGGACAGCCCGCATTAAAGTGTCCAGCCGCAGTTGAGCGATTTATGACTGGGAATTAGAGACAACAAAGAGGGTTACTGATGTCGCCTGACAGCTCAATACAAAAGGGTGGATAAAGTGCGTCACGTGGATAAAGAAAAGAGAACTTTCATTATTTTAATAAACGTCCAGGCATTTTATTAAGAACGGTTATGGTGTTATCCAGTACTTTGAAAACAAAACTGGTGTAATGAACAAAGACAACTAGATTTAAAATACAATATAAAATTCATCGAATGTTCAGTTCATAAATTTACCCGGATTTCATAAATAGCTGTGGTTAAAGCGTATTGCTGAAAAGAGTACTTATTGTTTAACTAAATTAGCGAAAATTGCTCTGCTTAGGCGACCACCACTTAGTAATCTCAGATCAGCGTTAAACTCTTGTTTTCTACCATAATGCCCCCAACTGCTGAATTATTACACAATACTTGTGTGTAACTGAATTATTCTGTTATGAATGATATATAAATAGCAAAAACACAATCTGTATAATACAATGCCCCATTTCAGTTCCGATTAGAGCTTTGCACCATCGCGCCCTTATATAAACACAGAAGAGAGATGATTTATTTGCAGTGGTTGTGTGCATTCTAGAGCTGGAATTTCACAAATCTCTGATAGTTACATACGTGTGTTTACTATGTTTTACTCTACCAGGCATTCGCCATTTTGGTAAAGAAAATGGAAAACAAGGCTCTGAAAGAGCTAGAAATTATCTTTAAATAACTGTACATATATTAGAAAGAATCAAATTTTATATTGTACTACTTTTTCAAATAGAAAAAGGATTGTTCTTAAATCCTAAGCATCTAATACAGCCATGGGCACGAGAGGAGAGGTACTGATTGAACTTGCCCCACTCACCCCACATTCTCTTGCTAAGTGACGAACTTTGTTTTCATAAAAACGCATTGGTGGTTTCGTTCCACCTGCGCGGTACTAATAACTTCTACTGTGATATTGCCTATTTTGTTTATATTAAAACATAATACAGCCAATACAATAATAAATTCAACCACCTATTGTGGTTAGACAAATTATAGAATCTTCAAGTTTATAACCTTTGTTTATCTTACGAAGCATAATATTCTTAAGCTGCCTTATGATTTACATACTAAATTATTTCTCAAAGCACTAACATTCCATTGCTATTTAGTCTTAAAATATTTTAAAAGTATTTCATCAACATAATAAATTGTTTGGTTTTAAACTTAATATTATGTTCAAAGTTTGAAACGCGAAATTTAACAGCTTATATTAAATAAACTAATAAGAGATTAAAACTTTAAAAAGTGGAATCATATTGTTCGTTTTATATGTTTACAAATACGAGTATTCAGAAACTACCTCTTTGAAATTGTAAATAAAGACCTGTAAGATCACCAAAGTTTGCTTTATGCTTCTGATAATAGTGGCGTTTGATATTGTAATGGTTTATATTTGCAAAATGTATGACGCATACTAAAGAGCAAACTTTCCTGTTTTTGTAATTTACAAAAAAATTCTCTCTGCCACTCTTGAAGAAGCGGACCTCTCGAGGAAGCCATAGTGGCCACTGAATGAGGCGTGTCAGCAGTGAAGGGGAGGGATGGCCGGTGGAATGAGGCAAGAATACGCTTCAGTGGAGTGGCCCTATCGCGCCGATTTTGTCCATGCCTGATCCAATAATTGAAGAACTGCGTTACAAGCCGAAAGTTCACACATTGCAGAATTTGAGTTTTGTATGATTTCATAATTATGGTCCTCAGTTTGCTCTTTTATGTTGTGTAAATCTGTTTTCATCTATCTGTATTAAATTCTCTTCACAAGAATGCATGAAACTAATTGTAAAACCACACTATGCCGAAATACTTGTACACATCAAAGCGCATTCTGTCCAAAACTTATTAATATTAAATGTCCATTCTAAGGTCAGATGTCAAATGTGAAATTTCCTGCACTGAGAAAATTTGGATGCCTGTTTGCAGGTGACTGTGTATGTGTATGTCTGTCTATGAACAGCCTGACTCAAAAATAAAAATTCCATTGAAAACAAAACTCTTGAAGTTCTACACCTTCCAAGAATATGACACAAAGATTTTCATGAAAATTTCCCTATTTCTAACTACCCTTTACATGGAAAACTTTGATTTTAGCAAAAAAAAAAAAAAAAAAAAAAAAAAAAGATTAAAATACTCTAGTATTATGTTTAAGTTATGTTCATGACAAATTAAATGTATATATATATATATATTGAATTTTTTGGGCGTAGCCTCTAAATTCCTCTCATTCTAGATCACAATTGAAAACTAGTAAATTACCTACACAAAGATGCAGATCTCATTAAAGCAGACAAATTATGTCAAATAAATTTTATGTAGAGCTAATCATTTCCGAGATGTTCTTTGTTATTGATTCGAATTTTCAAATATTTTCAAATGGGAACGGAATTTCAAAGCCTTAACATAGTGACCAGCTCTTAAAAGATTTGTCCATCTCTTAAAGCCTACTGAATTGCCCTTCCCTACTTTACCTATAAGAAAATAGGCAACAAGGCACTTTCTGCAAATGTGTATCGCGATTAAGGCAATTTTAGTATTTCAGGCCCTTCTAATATACAAATAATTGTAAATAGATGCGTTGTGATAAATGAAGTTACTGTAGTAATTAATATTCCTATTACTTTAATGTATCTCCTTTAGAACATATATAAAGAGCTTTCTTCTCTCTTGAAAGAAAATCATATTTAATGGACTTAATACATCCTCAAGTAGATCTTATATTTTTAACAATATTCCTTTAGAGTTTCTTTTGTAGTGTTTAAAGTTGTTTGTGCTTTCACCTATGTATCCGGCGGCGAACTTTCCACAGTACCTGCTGTTAGCAGGCCCTTGAGCGCTGCATAATTGAACCAGGATCTCCATTTTAATGAGAAAATCATCACATCATTTGTACTGAACCAAAACATAAGAATACCTCCTGAGGCACTGCATCTGTGACATGAACTTTTGCAAGGAACTACTTTCCTGCATCATTATACATGTCACTGTCATCGTCTACATCCTCCTTCTGTAACCTCGTTAACCCTCAATATGTTGACTCGCTACAAAAGGACCCTCTTGTTATATATTCTGCTCCGTCTTCCCCACAGATTGTAACTTTTCAGTTCCTCTTTGATATAGGTATTGCAGGTATTCCTTGTGACTCATTTAGATGTACCAAGGGAGACAATGAGATAGTCTACTTTCCATGATTTGTATTAAAATACCACATTCGGCAAAGTATATAGGTAACTATAATATGTTTTACTATAATATATAATAGTATACTATACTTAAGTTCAAAATATTCCAGAGATGCTACACTAAAATTTTCAACAAATTCCCGTGGCCCAAAATTAGCCTAAATATGAAAAGCTTTTAAAAATCGATTCCTTCAAAAATGGCTTTAATGATTTTAATTAAAATACCATATGTTTAAGATATCTATATTATACTATATATATGAATGATAGGTAGAGAAAATCACGTGAGTGTAACATCAGATTTTTCTGTGAAGGTCTAACTTTATATGAATACAGCAGGTTTGCTAAATCAGCATTCAATATAACGTTAAAATATTTTATTCTCATATTAATGGCTGCCTTATCTTTCCATGCCTATGCTTTCCTCTTCTATAATTATTAAAATAGCCTGTTACTGTGTTAGATTTTGCTCTCGTGTAATGAGATAGCTGTTAAGAAGCAAAATAAAATTATTGCAGCTTAGTTCTTCCATTCCTCGTGGAGCTCGTACATATTACCAACTGTAAATACCAGCTGTGGATAATGAATTACTTATTTAACTGTAGGACCGTTATTTATATTGTTCTGAGCTCGATGTAATAACTTCCTATGGAATTAAAGCTGTGTCGTTAACTTACGAACGCGCCATTATAGTGCTAACTACATACTTCTGACTGATACCAAATTGAAAAGATATTACTTAATGCAAGTTCATTGTACGAAAAAAAACACGAATGCACTGAACATGACTTTAACATTTAAAAACGTGTAAACGTGTTTTTCTTCTCAGGGTTCCCCTTCAAATACTTGCATGCATTTTTATTTTCTGTATTCACATTAGGTAGAGAAGATATTCCATTTTAGTAAAAAATTGGATACCTAGATTTAACTAGATATGCACGTTTTGAGCTACACTAAATAAAAAAAGCATTTTAGAAACAGGTTCCCTAGCGCGCGTGCGTTTGCGTGTGTATCAGTGAGTCTGTGAACATCTCTAAAACGAAAAGTCTACTAAATATCAAACTTGGTATTTAAGTTCAGTATTTTCCAAGGATACGACACAAAGATTTTCAAGAAAATTACTACAGACCAAACCACCCTTTACATGGAACATTTTTGGAAATGTTTGACATTCTCAAACAAATGCATATTTCCAATAGATGGTAGTTTGTTGTATATTTCGTTAAAGCACACGATGTCAAATAATCTCTTTTTTCTGGAGCTAGCCGTTTACTAGACAATCCTTATTATTTTAAATTTTCAAATACTCATACCATTCTCAAATAGGACTGTTTTTTATCTCTAAAGAGAACGGAAGTTCAAAAGTATCACTTAGCGACCACCTCTTAAAAGATTTTTCTTACGTTTAAAGACTACTGTATCCCCTTATTTCCAAGGTATCTACAAGGAAGTATGCAATAAAGCAGTTCATACAAATGTTTATCTGGATTAAACTTAAGTACATAGCAGAATAAAGTTTGTAAGAAGAGTTGGTACAAGAATAAAGAAAGTCATATCAGTGCACCACATATATATTTTTCCCAGCAACTATATGGCTAACCCTTTTAGTGTTAAAACGTCAACTCAAACAGAACGGTATCGTGCTTCACTCATGGGACAGCCATCCATTCACTTTATACTTCCTCTATCACAATTTATCGCCCCAGCTTCCGTGTTGAAGGTCTTCCAACAGCTATCAGTAGTTGTAAACCATAAAGGTGAACACTAACCTCATTTCCCAGTTTGCTTTTCGTCGCCCTCCCCCTTACACCAGATGGTGTATTGTAGAAATGGCTCCTGCAGGTTATTGGGAAAGCAATAAAGCGTCAACATCTGTGGTGGACGTTATTCGTACTTCAATATTACTCTGGAGTCCTCCAGTACAGCTTTGTGCAACAGCCCGCCATATCGCGTAAACATATCTGAAGGTGGTCTGCAATGTGCCTGAAACATTGCCCGATCAGTTATTAAAATACATTGTCGCGACGCGGAATAAATCATATTGCACCTCGATTTTATCGATATCATCAAAGCCTTTGATAAGTTATCCAGGGAAGTTATTGAGGATACAAGAGTCAAAAGCGACATTTGATTTTAACTTTTGCGTGTGGTAGAGCATTCTTTAAACATAAATCTTCTTCTTCACTTCAAGGATTAGGTGGATCGCCGATTCCTTCCGTCTTTTCTTAGGTCTTCCCACATCCCTTAGTCCTTTTGTTTATATTGATATATGCTATCTTGGGCAATCTTGTTTCTTTCATACTCTGAACATGTTCCCAACCAACGTTGTGAATTTTATCATTTATTGAGTATATTCCCAATTCTCTTCTAATTTCCTCATTTTTCTGTGGTCCAATTTTGCACATCCTTCGGTCCTTCTTAGAGAATTCATTTCTACACTTTGTACTCTACTCAAACTCTTCTTATTTGTTACTCAGGACTCACTACCATATAGGAGCATCGGTGCCACCATTGTCTTGTAAAACTTCAATCTTGTATCCTTCCTTGTTTTCTTTTTTAATTGTGCCACATATCATTTGAAATTTTAATAATTTTAATATTATTTCCTGTTCCGTATCCAGAGGACAATTCGCAACCTAATTAATTAAAACTTAACACTTGTGATACAGGTTTATTTTCAAATATTATTTTCTGCCTTACAGGCGATTTTTCTAGGAATGCCATTATTTTTGTCTTTTCTGTAGAAATTTTAAAGGTACTCTTACACTTTAAAGGTACATACTCTTTACTTATTTCATTTATGTGATGTTAAGAGAATTTTAAGTCGTCATTACAAATAAATAATTCAATAGCTATAGATACATTATAGATTATGAATTATATTAATCTTTTCTATTTCATATCTTGAAGCTCAGCGCGGCTGTGATGGTCATTTGTTTTCTTTCACCACCAATGCTGACAACATTAGTTAGAAGAAAATATACATAAAGAACGCTATGGGAATAATTCAGCTTCGATTTTTCAAACATATAGTTTGTAGTATTTACTAATACTTTTGTTGCTTTTCACACAGAAGCACAGTTTGATCATAAAGTAATTTACTCATAATGTTGAAGATATCTAGGATTTTGGCCTTATCTTTAATATATGCTAACAGCTCATTTGTACTATAAATAATTGATTTGCAACGTTTGTTAACTTACCCTATTGAGGAAACCTATTATATGCTATTTTGTATTGTTTTCTTGATATTTTTAGTAGCAGTCTTTATTTTAACCTCTCTGCTGCATTTAGCTGCAGGTATTATTTTTACTTTCTCTACTACGTATAGTAACTAGAGGAAGTATTGTATTGGACCCAAAATTTCGATGTCAAGATTTCACCGGAAATATGTTTTGAGACCCCTGAATCTAAAATAAGCAGCTTTAGAGAAAGGTCCGCGAAAAGTCGGTTGAAAACTAAAGTTGGGATACAAATTTAGTATCTTTCGAGGATGCGACACGAAGATTTTGAAAATTCCTCCACCCTAAACTAACCTTTACATGCAAAATTTTGAAAATTTTAATTTTGTTAAAAAAGGTTCAAACTATTTTGATTAAAATGCCATATGTTTAAGATATTTCTATGGTAAATGAAATGTGTATTTTGAACGTCCTGGCTATAGACCATGTAGGCCTATTTAGTCTTAGTGAATTTGGCATAAGTGGTAATCCGTAAGAGGTAGACCAAATCTTGCTATACAAAAATGTAGATTTCATTAAAACACAGTTTATTTGCAAATGCATTTTTTTGTGAAGTGAACCATTTCGGAGATAATCCTTATTTGTGTGAGTTCTGCAGTAAAATCTTTCTGAAATGGAATTTCAAAGTCTTCATATAGCGACCAACTTTAAAATATTTGATTATGGCTCAAATCCTACTGTATTCCCATATTCCCCTTGCGCCTACAAGAAAATTAGCAATAGAATGATTTCTCTCGTCTTCGCCAAGAGGCACGCCACTGCCGTCACTATGTGTTTACTCCACTGCGTTCTGCAACTCTTTTAACGCAACAATAGCTAGACGACGACGACATGCTGGCAGGCTGTGGTTCAGCCCGATGATATTTTGCTGCGTACCTACCCCTAATAGGGTTTAACCGCAGATAGAATTCTTGGTATAAAGAGTGATTAAGGGTGATGTTTTTGATTTTGGGTTAAGGCTTATATAATAAGGAGGCTATTTTGCCCCTTTGCTGATGACTCACAGAAGTCAGCAATGTCTGCATTCTGTGCAAACAAAGTTTTAAGATCTTTTGATCTTTTAAATTTTGAATTTTGATGGTGGTTTGAATTTTGAGCCGAATAGCTCTTTGTTGGGATTATTTTGTAGTTTAGCTTTTGCTGCTGATGGGTAAACTACTTTGTTATGGGATATACCCGCAAGCCATGCGGGGAACCCTGTATGACCTGAAGCGGCGTGTTGTGGGGTCATAATCACCTAGAGATCTAACCAGGACGCTTTGATGGTTGGGTAATTTGGCGTACAATTTTGCTGCCCGGCGCCTAATTTCATCCTCCACGTATGGAAGAGATGAGGCTTCGTGAAGTAGTCTCACGGGGAAGGATAAGGGGGCAGAGTAGATGGACCGAAGTCCTCTGTTCTGCGCCCTCTGGAGCCACAGGAGCCAACTACCCGCTGCCATGCCTCACACTTCACAGGCGTAAAGCATGAGGGGGATAATCAGAGCTCTGAATAGGTGTAGTTTCAGGCGGACTGGCATCTCAGATTTCAGCATGGGGTACAGTGAGGCAATAGCCCCCTGCGTCCGCGCCGATAGGTCTCTAATATGTCCTCGGAATGTTAGACTCCTATCTATCTTTTAGTTTAACTCCCAGATAGGTGATGGTGTCTCTCCACTGGATCCTTTGAGCCCGAAGTTGGAAGGTGGGGCAGTCTGCAGGTGTGGGACGTCTCGTGAACAGAATGGCATGGCTCTTGTCTGCAATAGCTAGAGGACTAAATACATTTTATTAATATCTGTGATAAAAGTACAAAGCGCACGGATACACGAACTTCGCCTTTCCACGTATTATAGCATAAGCGAAAAGTAGGTAAAAAACACTATCGTAGAAATAATGTCTTGCCATCTTCTAATTTAGCCCTTGGGTTTGCCTATCGTTCAGGGAGTTTCTGTGTGTTCTATAACTGCAGTATCACTAGCTATCTGCAACACATGAAGCTTAAGGAAGAGAAGAAGAGAATGGGTCATTACAAAACGGTAAACACCAATTAAAGTTATCTTAAATGTTAGCTGCTTATTTCTTTACAGATACTAAAGCTCAGAAACATCTAATATACGAGAAAACACCTGTGTTCTTGCTCTTTCTTACGCTGAGTTAAAATAGTGGAGGTTTCTTGGACTACTCTGTAGATAAGATTGGGATAATTTCTTTAGCTCTAGCGGTTTTCAAGATAAAGCTTCTATGTGCAGGCCAAATTTAGAAAACGGAAAGTATTGGCACACTTGTTTTCACGAACGCTAACTTTCGTCTTACTGCTATTTGCAAACATTAGGTTTCTCATGAATAAGCACGAACTTTCCAATCAGTGACCTTTCCTTCTGAGCAGATACATCTTCAGGGTCTAGAGGAAGAAATGCACATAAAGCCTTTGTTGTTTGATGAACTATCACATGTAATCTAAAACCTAAAACCTGTCATATTTCTCAAGACAATGTTCAGGAACTTTGCGAAGAATTAAAGAAAAAAATAATTTGCTCACAATAAAATACAATGAAGTGTAAACTTCAAGAAAACATTGTTTTTATCCACTTAATGCATTTATGAAGTACAAATTAGTCGAATCTATAAATGTATTGGCGCCCAACTTAAACCTTGTTCTATCGCAAAGCTTTTTAAGCATTTTTCCACATTCAAAATGCTCCACACAATTTTTACAGCGTCTCAAAATTACGTTAAAGGAAATGAGCATGTAGTTTTTAAAATTAATGTTCCAGTTTTGATAAATAAATTCTTAAACTTTGAAAATAAAGAATTACGGAGCGTACAAAAAATATTTTTAAAGATAATTTATTATAGATTTATATAAAATTGATATTATAGACATTTTAACATTTAAAAGAAAATATTTAACCCTAAATAAGAGTTTAAAGATAAAAGTCTTAATTCAATCAAAAATGTTTACCGTCATTTTCGATGCAAAGGGTAATCGTGTCCTCTTCTTGGAAGCACACACACATACACACATACCTTTTCTATAAATTCCTTTTTGGGGGTCTAAAAACACGCATTTGTGGTTATGAAATCGCGGTACCGAATTTTTGGGTAGAGTACAATACTTCCTCTACATACTGTAAGTGTGTAGCACAGAAAGTAAAAAAGTGGGCACGAAAAACGTAACAACATTTAGGATGCCTACAACTTCCATGTTCTTTTCAGGTTTTAAAATTGTTCTAGTAGAGACAATTTCAGAGTAAATCGTACCCATACACTGTTGCTAAGTACGAATAAAATGCTATGTTTTAAAGGGTAATACTAAAATTGGTCACTTCTTATGCCCTATATCTGGAGGCCTAGTTATATGGTAACTGACAGTTTTAATTTGAAGCAGATAGAAGGGTACCAAAGACAGGTGTGAGAGAGAAACTGAGTCATCATGTGAATGAGGTAGGGGAGGATATGACTCGCTTGTTCCTGCCTGATGATCTATCTCTTGGATGTTTCCCACCATTCGTAAGTAATTACATAAAGGAATGTTGCTAAGAAGCTACTCATCACGCATCTTGTGGGTCACCATGAACAGTGAAGTCTACATCCTTAAGTAGTGTTAATGTGAACAATTTGCGAGTTCATTTTATCCTTACAGTGCAGTCTTTATCATCCGCTGTCGCTTTTTGATATTAGGTGACAGATATTTCTGTTACAAACATTGTAGTATGAATGGGTGTGTGTGTGTGCATGTGTGTGTGCGCGTGCGTGTGCATGTGTGTGCGCGTGCGTGTGCGCGTGTGCGTGTGCGTGTGTGTGTGTGTGTGAATTTAATGTAATAAGTCAATCCAAAGGAATATAAACCCAAAGTTGAAAACCTCCGTTATACGAGTAAATATCATTGCTATTAAGCAGTTTTTCCAAAAGGTTAAAAGTCGCTGATATGACCTTGGTTGATAAAGAAATACTAAAATGAAACATTAAAAAATAGCAATAACTTATTTATGGTTGCAATTTTAAACTTTTATTCACAACAGTGCTTTCTCTACTGCTTATCTCTAGTGAATAGAGGAAGTATTGCATTCCCCCTAAATATTCAATACCGATATTTTACCAGGAATACATGATTTGAATAAAAAAATAAAAAGCAAGCACATGTGTATGCACCTGTCTCTGAACAGGATAATTCAAAAATGAAAAGGTAGACCATCTTCCATAGATTCAACACGAAGATGTTCTGCAAAAACTTCCCACTTCAATAAATGTTTTAGAAATTTTCATTTTTATTAAAAATGGCTCTTAACGATTTGGATTAAAATAGCATATATTAAACATATTTGCATGACAAACAAAATGCATATCTTCAAATATCTGGGAATAGCTTGTGAAGTTCTCTTCATTCGGAAGGAATTTTGTATAATCTTGTTTAACTAGTAAACTGCAAGCGATAGGCGAAAATGTGCTGCACAAAGCATGTAGATCTCCATAGTTTACCCCAAATAACTTTTTTGTACCATAAGCCGTTTCCTAGATATCCACTATTCATGGTTTCAGTTGTTCATCACTCTGTCAATGTCATTTTTCAGTTGTTTGTCGTGAATGCATGGAAAGCGTACGGCTTTTTAAGGCCAGTGTAGGTATAGGGTCTAGTTTTCGTTTGTATCCATAGTGAAAAGTGTAATTAGCAACTTCAGCAAAGGTTTATTTCAATTAAAATAAAGTAATCTATTCTTAAGAATAGTTTCCACGTAACTAATAAACGTTACATAGTATAAAATACAATAACTTCTCATAACTTGGACTACGTCATAAGTACCTATACATTTTCCTAGAAAGTGAGTCAAATGTAAAATGACGTAGTAATTGACATTACGGAATACAATAGAATGACGAAACGCAAATTCCCAGTTCCGAATGAAATAATCCGCTAATTGAAAGTTTGCTGGCCAATTTCGCTGAACCTCTGACTGGAGAACAGAAATACATTAAATACCAGTAAAACGTGGGCTTACGACGTAATATAGGACGGAAAGTAACGCAAGGAGAAGCGCAACGGAGCAGTCAGGGCCCCCTCTCTGCCCCCTAACCGGAACTACGGCCGATGCCCAGCTACACGGCTAGGAGCCTTTCTATTCAAATGCAGGAAGACATATTCTTTGTTCCCCTGTGGAAATGACTTCAGACACGAGGTATGGGTTAACAGGCAAGTCTTTTGCAAACAAGTGCTGCGCTTGATGCTGTTTTGCCTAACTAAAGATGTAACAAAACAATGCAGTTACGTCACACAGGACGCTGTCGGGCAAGAGTTGAAATCAAGTAAACTCATCGACGGGGATTCCCAGTACATACTGTGTTCAGCTTCGTCTCTGCATAGTCCATTTGCGTACAGGGGAAGTTTTACTTTCCAAAATATTTACCTGTAGTACAGGAACTGGAAATACGCGTTTTAAGAATTCCTGAATTAAAAAATTTACTTTCTCTGTTACTATAGTAATTAGGGGAAGTATTGTATTCGACCCAAAATTTTGATGTCGAGGTTTCACCGGATATATGTTTTGATGCTCCTGGATCCAAACAAAAAAAGAAATTCTTAGCGCGCGCGCGCGTGTGTGTGTCTGTCTGTCTTTGTGCAGCACAATAAGGATGCCATACGAATATTTTAAAGGAAATTCCCCCACCCTAAAATACTCTTTGCATGAAAATTTTTTCGAAAATCTTGATTTTCTCAAAAGTGACTAAGGATTTTCATTAAAAGGTCATATGTTTAAGATATTTTTATGGCAAATGAAATGTATATTTTGAACTTTCGTAAAAGAGTTTGAACTACTGCATACTTTATCCAAAATTATAGGCTGTAATGCGTATTTATAAAGCAGATTTCACTTAATTTCAAAATAATTGTACTAAGTGCAATATTAGTCTTTAGCCACCCTTTTCTGTTCAGAATCAAGCTTTCTTTGATATTAAAATTAACTTCCATTCAATCCTGCTTTCACTTTCTCGTTTATACTGTTACCCTCTCATATTCAACAAATTCCTCCCAGCCCAGCCTTTTTGTCTTCGAATAAAGACCTGTTTAATCATGAAATGTCGGATATACATCAAATGACCTATTCATGGAATGTAACTGGTCCATTGATTGAAACGGATGTCCATGAATGCAACATTCCGAAAAATAATTAAAAACTTTTTTTCTGATGATGTTAAATATATTTCATAAATAATCGTTATACACTGCAAGCTACTTTACTTGAAGAATTCTGATGTTCAGCTTCAGAATATTTAATTAATTGGTTTTCCTTATTTTCGAGAAAAAGTTAACTGGTCCATTAATGCCAAACTTATGATTAGTGTTGGAGATGCACTGAAAAGAAATATGACAACTTATATAGGTTTCATTGTTGTACACATAATATCGCTTTTAAAAATTCAATTATGATATAAATCAATCACAAAATCCATTACAAATGAATACTGCATCCATTAAGAAGTCCATCCTATTCATACAAGGATAATTTATGTTATTTATTTAAGTATTGTCGCCCGATGCGTACAACATGGGGTGGTGCCCCGTCATGCATAAACCAATGCGTCGTCTTTCCACAAGCACAACTCCTCGAAAAGCACGAGTAACTCATCGCGCAGGAATCGATGATACACAGCATCTGTTAATATGTTCGGTAAAATGTATGGTCCTAGCAGTCAGTCATCCACAGTTCCTGCCCACACAATAGGACTGAAGTGATTCGGACACTAAAACCAAACATTTAACAGACGATGGATTGGTCAAGGAGGTCCAGTAACATGGCCTCCGCGTTTGCCGGATCTCAAACCACTGGATTTCAGGCTTTGGGGACATATAAGGACATTAATATATGCCAAAACCATAAACAATCCGGATACGTTGCAGATTTTTGTAAAATGGCTCATATTCATATCTCTACACGTATTTGTTTCCAGGCATATGCTTATTTATTCATCGTTTTGTCCAATCCCAACCTCTGTTGCAATATCGGACACCTTTTTAAACACGCTGTATATTCGGAAGACGAAGTAAAAATGAAGTAAATAAATACAAATTATAAAAATATACTCGGGCGATGTGTTCCCCATCTCCCAACACGAAACGCCAATGGAATTCAATTTAGATTTTTATTTAAAATATGACAAGAATTGTATTTGTATTATCTAGTGCATTTGTATGACAATGAAAATACTTCGCTGGTTTGGACTGTTAGTCTTCTGAAACAGATTGATGGATTCATTGGAGTATACCAGAAGAGATTTAAAATATTCTCTTCCGAAATGCTTTCGATATTTTCCACATGAAAAGTTCTATCGATCTCAACGCTTCAATTCAGGGCAGTTTGAGGAATATTAGACTATTGGTGCAGAAAGGAAATGAAAGTTTAGAAAGTCAGATGTGTAAATTAAAACTACAATCCACAAACTAGACATGCAAAATAGAGTGAGGGGAAAAAATCATATTTCAATAAAGTTAAATATTCCTTGCAAATGTTTACGATGGTAACTCTGTATATATCTTTCCTTTGACAGTCTTTTAATATTTACTTAAGTACACAAAAATTAATTTCTAGTATCACTACAAAAACGCACTTTTAAACCAAGTGTGTTCAGCCAGTTCTTTTTCTTGTACTCCACTGAACATATTTTGAACATTCCAAGTCTAGATAAACATTATCGGAATCATTCTTAATGTTTTGTAAAGGTGAAACAATATTCTGCTCAAAGGCATACATAACAGAGTGAAATGGCGGAACGTAACCAAGTTTCACTTATGCATTTACTTCTTCACTAGGACTGGACTGATATTCAGTATTGCCAACTGAATAGAAATACACAAATTATTTATAACCATTTTTCGAATCACTGCCTGCTCTTTCTTCCAGATGAAATATTATTGGTGGAAACAGTGTGGAAGTAGATGGAGGGGGATGAGATAGAAAACCCTTCAACTTGTTGACGTTTGAGAGAACGTCTTTTTTTTTTTTTTTACTTAAACTATAACAGTGACACCGGAATTATTGATTGGTAAGAGAAATAATTTTATAAAGAGATAGATAAATAATTGTAATAAATAATTCCCATGTGTTAAAATCAACGTATAATGTAAGAGGCACAATTGCTATTTTTCCGGAGAGGAAATTAGCTAGCCAATTTAAGAGTTGAATAAAATTGCAGTTGATTGATTGATTCATTCATTATATAAAGAAGGGTATTCCGTACTTATCACGCTGATTTTGATTTTGTATGAAGGGATGAGATGGTAGTACCCAAAGGGCGGCAGGCGAGCCACAAGGAGACACTCATCGAACCCCTGAAGATTTACAGGTAGCTCATCTCGACGCGAGGTTTGCGCAGGTAGACTGGTATCCGGATTTCGATTAGCTCCCCCCGCCCAAGAAGATGGCCTAAACGCCACCTCGGCACCGAGGACCGTAGTTACAGAATGCAGTCACCACCCGGAGAGGCACCACTCTCGCAACGTGGCCGACAGACTGAAACCCTGAAAAACTGAAATGAAGGGAGCGCTTTCGGGGAAACTCCCGAAAAACCCATGGTTTAGGAAGGTCGACCATGGGAATCGAACCCATGACCTTCCGAATGCGAGCCTCACACTCGCTCGGTTAGTCAGTATTACGTTTTACGTACTTCGTCCTTTCACTACGTCGTGTTTACCATAAGCAGAGGTACCCAAAATGTGATACCGAGATTTTACGGGAAATATGTTTCAAGCCTTCCTGAATAAAACTTAAAAAATAGTCATTTTCAAAAGAAAAACCGTTAGTGCTCGTGCCTGCGTGTCACTATCTTTGAACAGCTAGCTCAAAAATGAACAGTTGGTTAAACACCACACTTGCTATTTAACTTCAGCATGTTCCAAGCATTTTTATAAAATGGTCCGTGCGTGCGTGTGTGTGTGTGTGTGTGTGTGTGTGTGTGTGTGTGTGTGTGTGTGTCTGTGTGTATGTGTGTCTGAACAGTATAACTCAAAAACGAAAAGTCAGTTAAAAACCAAAGTTGGTATTTAAGTTTAACGTCTTTGAAGGATACGACACGAATATTTTGAAGAAAGTTCCTCCATGCTAAACTACCCTTTACATGGAAATTTTTTCGAAACTTTTTATTTTCTTGAAAATGGTACTAAAGCTTTTGATTAAAATGAAATATGCTTAAGATATTTTATGGTAAATTAAATGTATATTTTGAGCTTTATGGCTATAGTCCATGTAGTTCTCTTTACTCTTGATGACTTTTGCATAGCTGGTAAACCTAAGAGATAGACCAAATCTTACTATATAAAAACGCAGATTTCGTTAAAACACACACTTTATGTCCAAATACATTTTTTTGTGGAATGAACCATTTCGAAGATATTCCTTGTTATTTGTGTGAGCTTTGCACTTACATTCCTGAATCTACTAAAGAGAGACGGGAATAATTAAGCAAGGTGCGCCATGAATCTAAACCTGGCAAAGTAAGAGAAGATTTTGGTTATCACTTCAGCGAATACACTTGTGTATATTGTTGGCATTTGATTAAGTACTGCCTACTTGCACACGGTATTGTGACAAAGGACAAGTCCGATTACCCTCTCTGTCACTTTATTTTCCTTCTAAAAGGGAATCACATAAACAGAGTTATTTGTTTTATGGTTAACACAATTTACAGTTTGTTGTGACCTTGCAACTCTCAGTTGTTCTGGTCTATCATAACCTGACGCAGGCACTACTTTCTCTGTCCTACAATGAACTGGCTCACTAAAAACTGCTTCAACACTTCAAAACTGGCCTATCTGTGCAATTTGCTTATATAGCCGAGCATTAGGTGTAGGCCGATTTCTCTTAAAACACATTTCTCGATACTGTTCCCAACAAGTCGGGAGTCAAAAGCTTCTTGAAGCGTCTAGATTCGGTCTTTATGCCGGCCCGACTATTGTTGGTCGCGTGTTTACAAGCAGTGATGTGGGGTAGCTAACACCGAGTTTCCCTTTGAGCTAACACCGAGTTTCGGCCAGCGTCACAGTATCTTGAGCTTCTAGATAATAATAGAACCTTTCATGTCTTTTATTCAGCCGTACTTTAAATGTTATCTTAAAATGCCGTGAGTAAAAGTTAACGCAGTTGTTTTCTCCAGGTTAGCCAACGGCTGAAGTAAAAGAATAAACACATGGCTCCTGATTCAACTATTTACAGGAGTTTGCAGTGTTGTGCTGGATCTGCTTTAGGCATTTAGTTCTTTAAATTACTGTTTGAGTTGGTTAAACAGAAAAGTAAAACACAAATTAAACCGGTATTATAACTCAAGAGGACAGCAACAAAGGTAACATTATACAGTAGAATGCACAAGTGGCAACACTGGAGTATGGACAACGATGCTCAATTGTTACTTTGACAAAACACAGACCATGTTGACTTGGACAGTTCTAACTCTAGATTCCAGATCTCAAGATTAAGTGTGCGAGTAGTACATATGCTTTTCTTCCTTCCTTCCTTTTCCTTTTTTATTTTTTGTTACATTTTAAAAGAAATCTGTTCTTACTATTTTGATTTCAGTGTACTACTCTGCCAAAAATCTATATCGGTTGGTAAACGTCACAGACTTTAAGAGATCTCACTAGCGTTCATTGATCACTACTTCGGATTTTAACATGTTATATATTGCTGGCTTCTGGCCCAGTAATATTTCACCTCCTTGAATTTCTCTCTTTGGGTCTAGCAGACAACTTGTGACGGGGTAATGCAGATCTTTATTCATGGCAGTACTCCAAACTTAACTTTTAGATGCATTATCCGTATTTGAAGTACTGTGGTATACATTTTATTTGGAGATGCATATTTGTTATTAATTTTATTTAATTATTTATTTAGTGCTTTATCCACTGCTTACCTTTCGCTCCCCCTCCTCGTGCCAATTTTATTGCTATTGTCATGTAAACTACGCTACAGAGATTATAACTTCCAAGGTGCAAACACTCCAATCATTTTGTTTGATGGGTTTACACTATACCATTATTGGACAAAATATGAGAATATAACCAAACTTACCAATAATACTGTTAATAATAATAATAATAATAATAATAATAATAATAATAATAATAATAATAATAATAATAATAATAATAATAATAATAATAATAATAATAATAATAATAATGATGATAATAATAATAATAAATAATACTAGTTTATAAATTAATTTATAATAACTGTATCTTAAGCTCCCTATGAAGATAGTGATATAGTATATTATGCATCTATTGCGATGTCGAAAGGAATTTCTCACAGTCTAGCTTTTGTTTAAGTGAGAAGCAGAGCATGCTGAAGTTTGACACCTCCACATGCACTTTATTGTCCACTGCATTGAACAAACTATGTAGATATTCTATTGACAGGTATGTAAAGGGTGAGGTTCTATAACGAAATAAAAACATTAACAATTGCCGTGTACAGCATGTTATACCCTTTCTTCTGATACAGCCTGAACCAGTATTGCAGGCACGTGCCCGTTGTTTACAACTGAATTCACCCTCTCTCCTTCAACATAAATACGCTACAGTACAAGGTAAGTCAGCCTCACAAAATCCGGTCACGCTGATCCGCCCTTTACTGAAAACAATCGGTTTAAAATGTTGATATTTTCAACTATAAGGCATGTGAGAGGTAGAGGAAGAATTACTGGAACGAAAATTTTAAAATTCTATGGCTTACAAACGTGTAAACATGCTTTGAGCTGCTAAAACTGCTAACAATGGAATTACTGAGAACGCCGGTTTTTAATATTGAATAAAATACTTTATTTTCTTGAAATGTAACATTACAATATCAATACAAAGGGTACATGTACCCATTAGGTATGAAAACATTACGTGTGAAAAATTACATCTAGCATTTATCCCCCACGACTTGATCTGCATGTTGTAACTCCATCAATTAAATATATTATCACTATGCTTCGAACCTTTATTCACCTATCACGAAATGAGGCGATTGCAAGTTACCTGCCACATGGGTGCATGACGTAATTGCACAAAACAACAAGGCTCACTGCGTACAGTGCATAGTGTCTCTCACTATTTCATTCAGAATAAAACGCCTACAGCAGAAAATTGAAATATTCACCAATTGCTGAACTTTTACAAGCATTTGGGACTGAATATTTATTGCAAATGGTGACAGTATAAAATATAAGTTATGCAACAGCGTCAAGTGTCGACTGTACCTGGCCTCCTCTGTGCTGTGATCGTGTGACAGACTGACCCTCCCACTTCCTATAGTCCATACTCCACAACTTTTTGTTTCCTATATGAAGGTTCGCTCCCTGGTTTGGAGGATGACATTTCGAAACTCTTCCTTCAGTTGTGGTAGTGTTCGGAGATTATGTTTACAAAATTGCGATTTTAAATACCCTCAAAGGAAAAAGAGTTCGCTGGAGGGAGCTTTTCGCAATGCCCAACTTTTGTAAATAACGACACATTGATTTTTGTGGACTGACAGCAATATCAGACTGGCTGGAACGAGAGAACATTGAAGCTTTGATCTCTGCAATCGAGCCTGTTGTCTCAAATTTTCTCATTAGGTGCATTATGAAGACCGAAAGCCGCGCAGACATTCGTCGGATTTACTGTTTTCACAATCAATATTCGTTGTTTCGTTGCAAACCGTTCCACCGTAACTAACCGCAAGAAATATTAGTTATAAAATTTTCCCATGACAGCAACAAAACAAACAATAAGGCGCGGTTAGGAACCAGCATTATTAATGGCTCTTCCTATATTTAAACTAAATGGATGATATTCGTGTGGAGAAGATTGAAGTGGCCGATATATTTGAAACTGGCACTAAAGAACTCGCAATCACAAGAGGTAAACAGAATCGCATTGGCAATGAGCCAATCTATCTCCTGCCTGTAGGATAGTAGCTAAATGCAAGAAAGGTTTTACAAGACTTCGCAACATGGGTTTTGTTGTTGCCGGAAGCTCTAGGGTCAAGAACAGAGATTTTGTTGGCCGGGTTACGTCTCTGTTAAGACTTACAGCATCCTGGCGGCCATCAGCTAATCAATCTTGTATTCCGTGCTGAATCTCTGATGTTCGGCCCTCGTGGGTTCCTGTAAAAGTTCTCTTCCGTCGGCATGCAGATTTACCTCATGAATATGCGTCTTTACTTGCACGTCTGTCTATTGTTTCTGCAGGCAATTCTTTTCACAACAAGAGAAATAATGTAGGTATTGGAGATAATGTATTCCGTCCTCTCAGTCAATCTCACGATAGCTGTTTTTGTCTATGAAATGCTTTAGAAGGTTTTATTAATTAGCTGATGGTTTTTCAAATGTTGAGAGTTCTCTAGCAAGAGGTGCTTTAAAAATAAAATATTCTATTTTATTACTTAATTCTTTGTTAACTTCTGCAGCCTTATTTATGGGATGTAATTAAGTTATGGATATATAACCTAAAAGCACTTCTTATTTTCTCTGCCACGTAACATAAAAGGTTGAGAAACTATTGCATTTCATCCAAAAAATTGGCGTCGAAATTTCACTGCAAACAGATACACATTTTGAGATTTCTGAATACAGAAACAGCATCTTTAGAAAAAGGTGTGTAGTGTGTGGGTGTAGTCTGTGTTTATGTGTGCGAGTATTGATTCGCTCTCTCTTTCTCTATGTATGTGTTTGTGAATATAACTCCAAAACTAATAATTGTAAACCTGGTATTTAATTTCAGCGCCTTCCGAGGGTGCGCCACGAAGACTCAAGAAAATCCACCACTCCAAACATCCTTTTATACAGAAAACATTTCGAATTTTTATTTTCTCAAAAATGGCTCTCAATGATTTTGATTAAAACAATAAGTTTAAAACACTTTCATGACAAACAAAATTCATATCTTGAATATGCTTATGTTCTCAAAAAGGGCACGATTTTGATTAAAACATATGTTTAAGATATTTTTACGACAAATGAAACGTATATTTTGAATATTCTGGAAACCTTCTCTTTAATCCTCTTCATGCTGGATGACTTCTGCATAAATGGTAAATCGTAAGAGAGAGACAAAATTTTATTACACGAAAATGTAGATCTCTTTAAAGCACGTAATTTATATTAAAGGCATTTTTTTTGGAGTTGGCTATTTCCAGGATATTCCTTGTTTTTGGTCTGAATTTGAAATACGCTTTTCCCAAATAGAAAGTCATTATTTGTTTTCATGTTTATGCCCTTTCCTGCAAAGAGATAAATAATTTGAAAGACATCACAGGGCACCCAGCTCTTAAAAGACTTGACTATCGTTTAAGCCTGCTGTATTCCCTATTCCCATTGTGCCTACAAAGAAATGAATAATAAAAGGATTTCTACAAATGTTGAAAGTATTATGAGTGTAGCATATCAGATTTTTAATGTGTTATTTGCACTTATAGGTTACGTATTCTTCAACAGATAGGGGCTGCTAAAGGAAGTAAAAAATTTCCTGTATCGAAGCGCAAGTTATGATTAATCGTTTGGACTGAAAAGGCTGAATTAAATGATGGTAAAAAGAAATTAAGGGATAGTAAGGAAAGTAATCAATCCAGCATTCACCTAGTGACCAAGGAAAAGCATGAAAAATCCAAGCTTAAGGTTGCCGAAGCCAGGACGTTCCGATTGCGAACCTGGCAATTTACCCCACAGTCAACTCGCTCGATGTCAACTCAGAGCATTGAAAAGAGTACACAAGTTGTGCCGAATTCACACTTTGTCATCAGTACAAATAAGTACTGCAGGCTTCTGACGAGAAAACATCCAAGGGTGTTCTACTGTATGGAGGGGGAGGAAAACCAGTAGCACATGCCAACTCACGATGTCATAAATAGATCTACATTACGTATCGGGTAGCTCTCACGAGTATTCGGTTGTAAGGAACGTGACATCATCTCCAGTGTTTTCTAAGCAAGATTACGGCTAGTGTTTCAATATATTAACTGACTTAGGCCCCTTAACCTTCCAGTGGTCGCTAAAGGCCTGGGAGACCCCTACGTTTATTTAAACGCTCTAGTTTTCGAACGAACGCACCTATGCAATCGCCTGACTCAGACAACTCGGCTGTTTGGTGGAGCGACATCCTCGTGTGTTTATTTCTTTAGCCCCACGAATGACTAATCGGCAGTTATGTGTCGCAGAGGAGAACCAAACTGCGCGCCTATTCCCATTATATACTACTAACATATAATTTCCTTGTTAGTTGTACAATATTGTTTTGTCATTGCAAGTAGTGTGTTACTACTTCTCACAAATAGGAGTATGATCTAAAAATCCCAAGGATTTGGAAGAAGTGTATAATCTACTTTGTGGTTATAATGCCTTACATATGTATGATAATCTGTATGAGTCAGATGATTACAACTCTGAAGTTAAACTGAAAACGAGATATTTAGATTCAGAAACTGATTATAAAGAAGAGGACGAAACCAAACTGTGCCATAATAACATGTACTAAATCAACAATGGAATGAAGGAAAAATACGATTTAAAAAATCTGTGTTGCACTCACATGACTTTCTCTACTCTTCTACTAACCATTCTTACAAACTCTTATTTTTCTGTCTTCTTCATGTTAGTTGAGATAAACATTTTCAGAAAGTATCTTATTGTTTATCTTCTTATAGATACAAGGACAATGTGGGAACACAACAGGCTTTGAGCGATAGTCAAATCTTTTAAAGCTTTCAAATTCCGTTCTCTTCGCACGGTTAACACATAAAAAATGAATAACCATGTTCCATTTGACAGAAGTATAACTTCTCCAAAACTCACACAAATAACAAGGAATATCTCCGAAATGGTTCACTCTGCAAAAAATGTATTTATACATACATTTTGTGCTTAGCAAGATCTCATTTTTTGTGCAGTAAGATTTGGTCTATCTCAGTTAAGCAAAAATCATCCAAAGTAAGTAGGACTAAATTGGCTATAGCTAGAAAATTCAAGATATACATTTGTCATAAAAATATCCCAAAAATATGACACTTTAATCAAAATCATTAGAGCTATTTTCAAGAAAATAAAAATTTTCGAAAAAATTTTCATTTAAAGGGTAGCTTAAGGTGGAGGAATTTTCTTCTAAATCTTCGTGTCACATCCTTGAAAGACATTAAACTTAAATATCAATTTTGGTTTTTAACCAACTTTTCGGTTTTCAGCGATGCTGTCCATAGACTGACAGACACACACACGGACCTTTTTCTAAAAATGTTTTTGATTCAGGGGGCCGCAAAACATATTTCCGGTGAAATCTTGACATCGAATTTTTGGGTGGAATGCAATACTTCCTCTACTTAATATTAGGGAAAGTAATAAATGCAAGCATATAAGCACAAATATAGCTAGGGTCCACCAAGCCCCGTACAACTAACAGTATCCTACGAGGGCGAGCGCCTAATGGAGGGTTAAAAACATATGCACAGAGCGTATGTTCTTTTTTTCTTTTCTTTCTTCTTTTAAGGGGTCCAAGCGTTATTGATATGTTATCCGAGCGGGATGGCTTCGGAAGGTCGTAGGTTCGATTCCCATGGCCAACCATGGGTATTTTCGGGGCTTCCCCGGGCTACTAGGTGAATGCTGGCAAGGGTAATTATATCCCCTAATCCTGTCCCTCCATTTCACCTCTGTTTGGTACTTCAGGGTTATAAGTGTCTTCGAATGTCTTCGACAGTTTTGGTTTGCATAGCACGTGCATTACTCTCTGTAAATGCTCGTCCTCCGGATCAGGGTGCTCGAGCGCCCAAGAGGCTGTGTAAGCCCGTAAGGGGAGGGGAGACGGTTGTACAAACCGCCACTGAGTAGTTTAAGTCTGTCAGGTACCATCTCTCCTCAGTCCGGCCACCCTTAGTAACCACTCACCACACAAAAGATTTCATTGGGTGAGGTGCTAAGTCCCTCTCTGAATATTGTCAGTGTTGACGTTGAAACTCTGGCGGTAATCTTTCTCGGAAAGCACTGCAGTTGTCCCTTAAAGAACTGTGTCTTTTGAGAGGAAATACCTACAGCATGCAGGTGTAAACCTACCGAAACTAAGCAAAGATACAGTTAGAAGTGACGCACTTCTCAGGTGTAACAGGATATTCGAGCTATTACTGATCATCAACATTACCATCATATGTTTCAGCTACATGGAGGACAACTCTTAACCTTGTTCCGCTACCTGCCTCTGGGCCATTCGCTCAAGATGCACTCCGATGCAAAATTGTTGTTTGCTTTACTCGTATCGCAACATCTCTTTCTATAATCGCTTCCTTAATAATAGAAGCGCCCTTCATAGTATGGGAAAATTCATTCTTGCAAATGGCAGCGGAATTGGGAAGATTTTGTAATTACTGCAATTTCGTTAAAATGAATAACATTTTGCCCACAAAAGAACGAGTTTACGAGACAACGAAAGGAATTCCTAAAAAGATTCACAATGCGCTTATTCAAAACGGGAAGTCAAGACAGATACGGCTGAGCTGAAATAAATTTTCATCCGGTCTTTTGTTATCCCAAGGTATTTATATCCTTTATTCTTCTCAGTAAAAAATTCCAACAGCCAAATTAGCGGAGAGAAGATTCTCTTTTTTAATACGCAGAGAGAAGAAAACGATATTTATGTTAACGTGTTCTGGCCTTTTCATTTGTGGCGTTTACAGAAGATTTATGAGCATTTAATAAAACAAGCTTTTGTTATAATACCTGTCAGCGTTACCGACACGTGATTTAAACCGGCGGAACAATTAATTCTGAAGTCGTAAACCATTGGTTATCACAGATTCTGATGTTTTCCTCTATCACATAAATTGTTGTTTCATAACAATTTCGGGTACTATACCAATAATTGGCTCTACTAATGCATGTAAGATATTTTGTAAGTACCACTCACGAAAAAACTGAAAAACCCACTGAAATTTACATAAATATACATAACTGATAAGTTATATTCACATGACTTTCTCTATCCATTTTCAATATTCTAACCTTTGAAAACATAATTTTTCTAACTGATCCACGTCAATCAAGGTAAACGTTCCTAGAAACCTTTGTATTACAAGTTTCCCTTTAAGTCCTTTAAGTACAATGGGAATATGGGAATTCAGTAGGCTTAAGCGGAGATTAAATGGGAAAAATTTATGAAAAATGGTATTCACTTTTTTTTTTTTTTTTTTTTTTTTTTTTTTTTTTGGTGGAGTGCCTTTAATTGAAATATCCTCTTCTGTTTCATGTAAATTTAACCAGTGTAGGCGTAATATTTTTTCTTTAAATATATTTTAAAAAATTGTACTGCATCTACTATTTTGTATCGTGATTTTCGCACTACTTCGTAGAAAATAGTCACAACTCCTAGGAGTAGAGTGCTATATTTTGACCATGTTTTAGGGGAAGTTTCGTTATACAAATTCTTAATTATGTTAAGGGTGTCTATGGCTACAATTTATCAAAATTGATGAGAAATATCTTTTTGTATTAATTCTATAAATAGCTGAAATATTCGTGAAGACAAAATGTGTATAATTTGCCTCCGTATGCTATTTTAAATGCTCTTCTGCATATTTATGTATCACGTAGATTTTAATGTGAACTATCCTTTCAAATCTTTTATCATATTTTCTCACTTTTCTTCTAGTAAGTTTCCTCACAAAGAATTTTTTGTATTGGACTAATGAAATTTACTACACATGTTCACAGAGGCATAATAAATAAAACTTACCCTAGTTTTTATTGTCATATATGTCGAAGTATATATTTATAACTTTCAAACACAAAAATTACATTTAGGCAATTTTTAAGTTTAAAAGATTTTGTGACCTAAAACTGAAGAAGAAACAGAAAACCATAGGGCAATTTTAAAATGTGTTTTAAACCTAGGGATAAAATATTAGACCAAAATTTAATTTTTGTTTGTCCCGAGGGATTTTTTTAACAAAAACTAAACAAATTTTCGCTTAATTTCTGAACTATTACAGCAAAATGAATGGAATGTGAAAATGTTTAAGTCACACTACACCTGTGCGATACATTTAAATAAGCTAACGTTATTAGTTTAGAATTTCAAAAATTCCTCATTCCTTAGGTGCGACAGTTTCTGTGTTCCCAAGCACACATTCGCTTTCTTTATGAATATATCCCAGTTTGTTCTCTACCTTTTTGCTTTGAGCACTTTTTATGTGAACTTCAAAATTGTACACGATTTTGCTGCAATGTGGTAATGAATGCATTTCGGAGCCACGCCCACCCGCACATGGGCATTTAAATCATGTCGTAACAGCCGTTTAAATGGCAATATGGTATAACCGACGGTAGATTCTGACAGTGCAAAGTACAGACATAATTTTAAAGCAAAACACGAAAAATTGGATTTTTCACCATTTTTGCCCATATTTCACAGATGCCTTTCCTTAAGTGATAGTAAATTTTTTAAAAGCTTGGTTCTATGTCGCTTTGAAATTCCGTCTCTTTGCATGACCAGGAGAGGGAAGAAAAGAAACGAATAACGACTTTCCACTTGAGAAAGGTATGATTATTTTAACATTGAAGCCAATAACAAGGACTATCTTGGAAATGGTTAAATCTGGAAAATATATATATGGCATAAATTATGTCCTTTAATAACATCAACATTTTTGTGCTGTAAGATTTTGTCTATCGCTTACAGCTTATCAATTATGCAAAAGCCATCAAGTATGAAGAGGATTTCAAAGGCCACTCCCAGAAAATTCAAAATATATATTTAGTTCGTTATGAAAATGCTTCAAATGTATGGTGTTTTAATCAAGAATGAAATGAATATTTTTGAGAAAATTCAAATTTTGGAAATCTTTGTGTCACATTCTTGGAAAATAGTAGCCAGGGAACATAGTTTTACCTGAAAGAAACCGGTTGGCTATATTTGTATTTTAACCATTTCCTAAAACCTCTGGGATGTGATTAACTTAAGGTCTAATTTTGAAACGAGAGAAAGATAGGAAAAAGCTCTCACTTCACTAATACAATGTTATAGCAAAGGAGAGTTGTATATGAAAGCTTCACGGTTCTGAAGTCATCCACACACCATGTGAATGGTTGTATTATCCATTGTGCTTTGTGCGACACTTTTGTTTTTTATATCCCAATACAATTTGTGCAGTGATCTGCGCAGAACTTGAAGATGGACTTTCTCGTCAAAAATGTATTCTTTGTACTGCTTTGTCGTGGCTTTACCAGCCCTTCTAACTTGCCTCATCAAAAGCGGATGTACAGAAAGTTTATTTCCTTGTTTCCAAGAGCAGTGCATTGTTTTGGTCTTCGTCACGTTCCGGGCAAGTGACCTACTAAAGGTTTTAACGCCGTAAATTTACTAATTAGCACGACTTGCCAATGCACGATAGAGGAAGTATCACCACACGTTTGTGACTTCAAGAAACCCTCCATAGCTTTTTGGAGGTTGTTTATGCTAGACCACTTCGTTAGTCTTTTGTTTGATCTGGAATATTCCATCTAATTTATATTCTCTACCACGTACATAGCAGCTAAATAAGGTATTATATTCTAGCAAAACATGTTATACCAAGATTCCAATGTAAATACACTTTTTCAGGTCCCCTAATTCCAAAAAGCATGTTTTGGAAAAAAAAGTTTATATGTCCCTCAGACTGTGAACAGCATATTTATAAAAACTATTAAGTCGGTTAAATATTAAACTTGGTATATAAGTTTAGCATATTCCAAGGATACGACACGAAGATTTTCAAAGAAATCCTGCATCCCAAAATAGCCTGTAGATGGGAAAAATTTTGAAAACGATTTTGATTAAAAGACCACATTACGTTTAAGATATTTTCATGACAAATGAAATACATATCTCAATTTTTTCAGAATAGCTTCATCATTATGGATGACTTGCATAAGTGATAAATCGTAAGAGATACACAAAATCTTACTATAACACAGATGTAGATCTTGCTAAAGCACACAATTTATTTTAAATTGTGGAGCTAACCATATCCGAGATTTGGTATTTGTTTGAATTTTCAAATATATAAACTTTTCTCAAATGGGAAGTAATATTTGTTTTTCTTTCAATCGGTTTGCCATGTAAGGAAAATTGAATTTTAAAGCAATCACGTGTCAACCAGCTCTTTAAAATTGCACTATGGTTTAAGCCTACTATTTTCCCCTAATCCCATCGTACTTACAAGGAAGTATGCAATAAGAAGATTTCTGGAAATGTTTATCTCGATTAATAGAAGTAGGTAGAACAATAAGCGCTTGTAAAAATAATTTGTAGAAGAGTGAGTAGAGGAAGTCAAATTAGTGTTACCCTTATCGTAGTCTGTTGTTATGATTCCATTATTAAAGCTAGAAAAGAATCCAGTGTTTTTAAGGTACATTTTCAAGTTGGCAATGGTCATCTTTTTAAAAATATTTTCAACGTTTTGATTTTTGTATCACATGATAACACCGACTTTTTAGTTTTCAAAAATGCATAGTTTGCTTGCTAATTGTTTCTAAAAGTATTTTTAATTTAAAAATTTGTACAATCAGGTTATCCGGGACACATAACATTGTAGAAATTTCTTTGCAATATTTCTCGAAATTAAAATTTTCAACTTTTTTACCTATTTCAATTCGAAGGAAGTGTTCTTAAAATTATGTTACACATCTCATTTATACATCAATTTGAAGGTTATGATGTGAACCAATAACTATGGTCTTAACATAAATTACAAAAACTCGGTAGCATTTAAACACAAATTCAGTTGATACGAAAAGTGCAAAGTGCATAATTTTCAAACAGCCAGTTTACTTAATATAAATCAAATTCAAATCAGTGTACATGTTCAGATAAATAAATTGAGGTATTAAAGTATGAACTATATTTTTATACAAACTACAGAATTTGAAAAAAAAAATGTATGAAATTTCCCGTTTTCAATTTTTTATGGTTGCTCAAAAATATTTTTAGGTGTCGGTAGTGTAAATTTTTCTAGTTTATTATGTCAATTATTAGCAAATCTTTTTAAACAGTCTGTCTAAAAATATATATTTTTTACACCGCGAATATGCACCCTAAAAAGGTGAATAAGTATATTGTGTATCAAAAATCCTCCTTTCAAAATTGCTGGTAGTTTAACCTCGTAAGCATGTTACTGTTGTTTGCATCTGTCTGACCTTGAGGTTCCCGGGTTATGTCATATATTGGTATAAAGATACATTTTTCCGATGAAAGCATCTTAGTTACATGACGCATTATCTATATAAATATATAATAAAACTTTAACCGATACATTACAGATACATTAGCAATACTAATTAATAACAGATTGTTGTTGGAAACATACTCTTCAGCAAGCATCAGCCAATTGGATTAGCATACAGATAGTATAAAAAGTTAAGTAAGGTAAACTGGCAGAGTACGAACACACCACTGGCATCCATTGACACTACGCCCCTGGTATCGAGTGTCGTATTGTGTCCTCGATGTCTTTGGTAACAATTCCAATGCTAATCTCTCTGGTGCAAGTAAAATGTCTTCTGATTCTACCAAATGCATTTTCGAGTTATTCAAATAGTTTACCATTATAGCAATCCACAAGATCTTCACTTAATGTACATCGCAAGAAACAAGAGTGGTAACACTAGAGGTCAATAAAAATTGTATCTATTTCACTGAGAGTTGCGGTCCTCTATTTCGGTATTACGTGTTAAAAGCTCTACTTTTAGTGACAACTGTCTAAAAGCTATAGTATAGTTTAAGCCACGTCTTCAGGTTAAGTTAGATAACCCTATGACGTACTTCAGTCATAAAATAATTCAATAATGCATAATAAACTGACCATGAACTCTTCCTAACTCAAAGCCAAGCCGCTAAGTAATATTTACAATAAAATACATATGTGAATGGAAAGTTTAAAATGAAAAGTAGCTCTTGGCAAAATTAAGCATCGAGTGAGTACACAGTTATTTTAATACTATTAATTAATCACGCCTGTAAACTACCAGTGTCATTGCGAGAATTCTTATGTTGCACTATATTATAATACGTTTGTTTTCCAACATTAAGATATTTTTCTCTACTGAAGTTGTGTAATACCATAAACCATTGTTCAAATTCGGCAAGGTTTTAAAGCTATACTTAACCTTCATTACGTACTATGATCAATTGTTTTTGCCATTTTAAATAACTGTTTTAATGCTAATGTAATGTCATTACAATGTTGGCAAATGCTTAAAACGTATTGTTAATTTATTTCCGATACCGTATACCCGTATACTGAAATACAAAGTAATGTGTAATAATTTACGTGGCCGTTCATGATCTAGTTGTTCATGAGACCTAAAATAAATAAATAAACGCGGAACTTTTTTGTAAAGAATTCGCTAAATACACAATAACTGGTCTAATTATATTACGCATATAAGCTATCCTTAGTCATCTAGTCACTCTTACAGATGTTGGCATAATATTCCGAGATGCAATAATTGCTTATTCTTGTAGGTATTACTACATAATGTGAAATAAATAATGTAATCTACATTTGAAACTGTAATGCAACTGTAGTATTCTTTGTTTAATTCTGTGTGAGTTGAATTTATACTTCAAATATATTGATTTGAATGAATTGTTTCAAGTACTGTACATTTGCGATATCAACAAGTTAAGGTGTCTTAAAATAAATATGATGATGATGATGATCATAATAATAATAATAATAATAATAATAATAATAATAATAATAATAATAATAATAATAATAATAATAAGAAGAAGAAGAAGAAGAAGAAGAAGAGGAAGAAGAGGAGGAAGGTGAGAGGGAGAGGAAGAAGAGGAGGAAGAGGAGGAAGAAGAAGAAGAAGAAGAAGAAGAAGAAGAAGAAGAAGAAGAAGAAGAAGAAGAAGAAGAGCTTTTAATCCCTATAGGACAACGCCTGCACTAAGAGAAGGGTAGCTCCGTATGTAGCTATGAATGTGAAATTTCCCTGCCATTGTCTTTTATAGTTAATTTGTTTTAACCTAAAGGTGCCAAAGAGTGAGACTCAGGCCCAAAGGGCGGAGGACTGAAGCTGAAAAAATAAACAAGTAAATAAATATATAATGTGTACATGCATGTCGTGCTAGATTACTTACTTTGTGTACTTGCAGTGAAGATTTGAAGTAACGTCAGTATCAATGTGCTGTGGAAGCTGCGATCAGCAGCCATTATTTGGTCTGGAACAACAAAAAGAAAGCGTCTTAATTGGCATATGATTCTTAGCCAAATACAAGAAACTATACTACTTATTAAGGGTTTTTGAACCACTGTTTTTCCATGTTTCTATTTATCCTGGTTTATTAGCACTCCCTCTCTCGTGTGCTTGCAACTTTTTTCTTTTTCTGTTTAGTTTCTCGTTAAGAGCAACATTGTTACTATGCAGTTATAATGTGTCTTTTATTATACATGATAAAAGGGAAATAAAAATTTAGTTTGGTGATTTAACAAATAACGTAAAAATTACATCTCTTCAAAATACGATAGAAAGGTTAATACTTCCATATACTATTAATCAGTACTGGAAAGAATAATAAACATTTATAAAATGTGATGAGTACTTTGCAAATGATGTACGTTTGATTATCTCCTAATTAATTGTCCTGCTTGGGAATTAAAGAAATAGAAATCCAGAGCAACTATTGAAAAAGAAAACATTCGTAAAGGTTAACACATATACACATAAAACTATACACTAGCAAACTAGTTCAAACAGATGGACGTTTGTAGAGTTTACGATATCCTTTTCTTCCAGTCATTAACAATAGTAGGTCTCAAACTATTATTGTCCCTAACAACTAATTTTATTCAATTAAACGTTAAGATTCTATTACTCAGAGTTTATTGAGCATCCTTTATGATGAATTATCTGGAAATGATGAAGTTCCAGAATACGTACCACCATGATAAAACAATGAACATGTTTTAAATAAACAAAAGATTACATTCGAAGTGATCTCGTATAAGAGGCACTTCAAAAAGTAAGTTACATATATCCGACACTAAGACCATTGCAAAAAGAGTTGCACTTTGTCAGAATAAAATTCATGTTCCGGAATTCCTGCAAAGTTCTACTACAGTATTGATACATAACAGGTGTATCGCAGTGTCTGAACAAAATGATGCATCAACTGGAAACATACTCCTAGAAATTGTACAGAGCTTCACCGTGAAATTCTGCGCTATAAAGAGCAAATGCAATGTCGTATCTAGTCATAGTGAAATTAAGCAAAGACATTGTGTTCCTTCACAACAATGCAACACTCTACAAGACACGCATAACATAAGGTTTGCTTTAATGTTGCTATGGAAACATCCAATATACAGTCCAGATCCGTTCAGCAAACTGAAAAGTCCGCACAACGGTCGGCCTCCCCGACCACGGAGCGCATTCTATCGCTAAGAAATTGAACGACTGGTAGAACTTTTTATGAGAGGCTTGGTGACTATGTTGAAAAATAGTGTCGTATATCTGTGCCATTTTGTAGTATTCAATAAAGGTTACTTGGTCGTCATAATTATGTGTAACTTACTTTTTGAAGTCCCCTCATACCTACTAAACCTTAATATATGTCGAATATAACTTAGAATTATGGTGTTTTTCAATATGATTTATGTGGGAGCTCGAATAAGTGTTGCCTGTGGTCGAATAAATAATAATCAGAACTTTTAATGCAGAAATAAAATTCTATGCAGCTTTCGTATCAGTAAAGTCAGGTATATGTCATTTGTATAGGTGGTAACACTGCTGTCATATCGGAATGTACTGAATTAACTCACTGCAAACTAAATGCTATTAAAACGACGAACAGGTTCAAAATGAAAATCTTTCTTGTTCGAGATGCTGCTTTGTTTGTTCCCTTCCCATTGATCCTTTGATGGTGGAAAGTTACATTCCATACATTTAGCACTGATAACGTAAACTGGCTGCGTGTTTTGCATATTTTACTGTAGGTGCGTTTCTACATGGATGAAATTAATTATTGTTATACATTTCTTATTGCAGACATGGAATACAATCCTATTTCATAATTAATTTTATGATTCATGTCTTACCTGGATATTTACGTCATTTTACTTTCTAAAATTTGGTAAATTATTTTATTCATGCAGCAGCTAAATATGAACTGCAAATTATTAATTTTTTTCAGATCAAACAACCAGCCCTGAATAGTCGATCGCCAGTTTGCCAACAAAGCTAATGTTGGTGACCTTGCTATTGGATCCATCATGTGCAACACTTGTTCGTAAGTTAATTTCCATTATTTACTACCGTTAAATAATGGTATAAAATACACAGATGTTAAGTGCGGCAGATAAAAACGTCGACTTCGTCTTCAATTTTTAAAATCTTCCTCGTTCTCCAATGTATCGGAATGTACGAGAACTGTTATAACAGATATCTTTTACTACTATATAAAATAAAAAATAAATGACTAAACATCTGATATCCTGCTAGAGCTCAACCCTTCCCCCGGTGTTACTCGTCACGCCAAGCCTCATCCCCACCTCCTTTAGAGCATGACGTTATTTATGAGCGTTCCCCTGTAAAGTCAATTCAGCATATTTTAATTGTGAAACAACGCTTACATAGTCTTTAAAAACATTCTCCACTAGGACCGTAAAAATAATGAATTTAACCTGTCCAAATTTATTATCTTGTCATCGTCATGAAAGTTCATTACGAATAACAATGCAATTCAGTGAAATAAAACAATAAATCAAAGTAGTATCATTTTTATTTGCGACTATTTTGGTCAAATGAAGTTGCCCATCTAAAGCAAATCATATATTTAAAACATTTCTCTTTAAAATCTGTTTGCAGTGACTGTAAAGATAAAAATCAGGGTTAGGAATCCTTCAGTTCAGCGAGCAATAACACCATCAGTTATGGCTCAGAGGGTAACGTCTGTGGCCCGTATTTTGGAGGTCCCGGGTTCAAATTCCGAGGCCCGACCTCGGGTGTTTCGAGTTTTCCCTCAGTCGCCAAGATAAATGCCGGATTGAATATTTAATACCACGACCTAAAGTTTCACCTTATCTAAAAGAATAGTATAAATGAAAAATAGATGATAATAGTGAATACTGTGCGATCTATTCACAGTAATGAGAGCAGATAGACTGGGTGGCACACTAATGCTATCTGCCGTCAAAGAGACGGAAGTGCAGTTGTCCGACGCTGCTCCTTCTGTGGAGCATATGCCCCCGGGAGGAAGGATGAGGTGAAAGGAGTTACCGGGCGGCCAGATCCAGACGAACGGCACAGGTCTCTAAAACTTCCGACGCTGCTCCTTCTGTGGAGCATATGCCCCCGGGAGGAAGGATGAGGTGAAAGGAGTTACCGGGCGGCCAGATCCAGACGAACGGCACAGGTCTCTAAAACTTCCCAAGCTTGACAACACCTCAAAGTCTTTAGGACTTCCGGGGGCATCCCAGGGGACCTCGGCGTGGGGTCCAACGCCTCCAGATGCCGCCTCCCCCCCGCCGGGATCCCACGGACAACGAGAGACGGAAAGAGTTCCTGTACGCATATCATCCCTGCCAAGCTGCACCTAACGCCTTCTCTGACACTTGCGACGCTGAAAGAACCAGCGGGATGAAGGATGAATGAAACGATTGATGAAACGAAATGGAAGAAAAGGAAATTTGAGGGATGTAATTATCCTTCCCAGCACTCGCCTAGCGACCCGGGGAAACCCCCGAAAAAACCATGGGTCAGGAAGGTCGGCCGCGTGAATCGAGCCCACGACCTCCCAAAAGTGAGCCTTACACGTTACCACAGAGCCATCTCGCTCGGTTAATTTAGGGTATATTGTACTTATATTTTTTCATTACTATATTTGCTACATGTTTTGAAAACTTTATAAAATGAGAATTTAAAACTATTTTATTAAATAAAATGAAAAATTATTTTACAAAGGGCAGTTTATACCTATATAGAAAAAATCTAATGTGTTGCACTCACACGACTTTCTCCACTCTCGTACTAAATATTCTTACAAACTCTTACTCCTGTATCTTCTTCGTGTTAGTTGAGATAAACATTTGCAGAATTTATCTTATTGTTAATTTCCTTGTAGGTGCAAGGGAAATATGGCAACACAGTAGGCTTTCAGTGATAGTTCGTTCTCTTTGCACGGCTAAGAGATAAAATGTGAATAGCGACCTTCCATTTGAGAAAAGTGTAAGTATTGCAAAATTTACGCAAATGACAAGGAATATCTCCTAAACGGTTCACCTCACATAAAAGATATTTTGACACGAATTGTGCGTTTTAACGAGATCTACATTTTTTATCGAGTAAGATTTCCTCTGTCCTACGGTTTACCAGTTTTGCAAAAGTCATCAAAAGTAAATAGGACAACATGAGCCCACAAAATTCAAAACATGCATTTCATTTGCCATAAAAATATCTTAAGCATATGACATTTTAATCAAAATTGTTAGACCCATTTTTGAGAAAATCAAAATTTTCGAAAAATTTTCCATACAAGGGGTAGTTTAGGGTGGAGGAATTTTTTTCAAAATCTTCGTCTCCCATCCTTGAAAGATATTGAATTTAAACACCAAATTTCGATTTTAACCGATTTTTTGTTTTTGAGTTATGCTATTCAGACATACACACACACACACACACACACACACGCGCGCGCGCGCGCGCGTTCTTAAGATGCTTTCTGTTGGGTTCAGGGGGCCTCAAAACATATATGTCCGGTAAAATCTCGACATCGAGAGTTTGAATAAAATATAATACTTCTACTTACGATACGTAGTAGAGAAAGTAAAAAAGAATTGATAAAATTTAGAGAGAAAATAAGTGTTTAAATTTGGTTTGGTTGGCCGTGTTAAATACATTCGTTAGACGCTTAGTTATTTTAAAACGACATCATTTATAAAGCTGGAAACATAGTTGTGCGTGATTTCATGGAAGAAAATTTTACGATAACCGAGACAGCGCACCTAAAATTTGTTTGGTCAGGAAGGAAAGCAAAATAAAACTATAATGCATACAGCAGCACGAGGTTACTAGAACTATCGACAGAAAAACTGGATTTGCGTCTTGCCTGAGGAAGAGATGACATAAGATATATCGGGCTGCGTAAATGACAGCGTAACGTAATATTTTGTGGAAGGAAGAGAAGAAATGGAAGGGATGTCCTAGAGAAGGTTGCAGCACATGCCCAATACTGGTTTCCTCATCGAGAGAGGTTTAAACCGTTATAGCCTGATTTCGTCCTGAGTAAACAAGGCAGCATTTCTGTTCGCTCACGATTCTTAATAAACCTAACTGCAACGTAATGGTGCGTGGGATCAGGGGCAGTGTTATTGGTTAGTGACCCACAGAGAATTCGATTACAATGATTGCTCCTGACGTTTAAGGTCAGCGATGTGAACAAAGCCAGACAAGAACTACTTTCAACTTCTACCATACAGAAATGAAGGAAGTATGTAGGTAATATCTGTTCACGACCTCATGGTCTAAGGGGAATGAGGAGCAGGGGAGAGACATTCCACACAGTGTAACCTCAGTTTGTAAACATCGTTGTTCTGCTGGTCGTTTTGCCAACTTACCTCCAATATTATTCGCGCTGTTTACACACTGTTAATTTCTCTTAATTTGAGTTGTAAAATCATACTTGTCACTAGTTATGTGTGGGAAGTAATTGTAAAAGTAATTTAGAAGCAAATAATCCTCCCCCTAGATGTGCTCTGAAATCTACTATGGTAATGTGCTTGTGGAACAATGGGGTTCTATGTGTAAAACAGATCTTTATAGGATGATTGAATCAAACAAACGTAAACAGGCTCTTAAAAGTATTACTGCCCTTCTTTTATTACTTTCATTACCTGTACTTGCAGGAGCAATTACTATACTGTTAACTGACCGGAATTTTAATACTTCATTTGATCCTGCAGAAGGGAATGAGAAGTTGTTAGACTGAATTCTTCCTCAATTATTATAACGTTATTATTGGTTATTTTGGTTTTATTGAGCTACACTGTCGTTTACTTGCCCCTACATTAGTGGGATTTCAATCCCATAAGACTAGTTTGGGCCAAGTTAAAATTAATACTTAAAGAGATGCAACAGCTGACTTATTTTTACAGGAATTGCACTATATAATGCTGAGGATATATCACGTAAGACTGAAACAGATTGACACTGTTTTTTAAAAATATATAAAAGGTAGAAAGTGATCCGTGCGAGAAAGACAGAGTACCTAGTTGAAAACATTGTTTACGCTTTATAAGCTATAACATTTAAATTGTGTTATTTTGAGCGATTTCTTTGCTTTGATCTGGCGTGAATATGCATTCCAAGTTTGGCAACATTATCGTAAACGCGATTAGAAGCAGAATGCTGCTCGCGATATCATTATTTATCGGGAATTGTTTACTGATGTAGTGGCTGGCTGCATTCCTGCCAGGGACCTTCAACTGGTGAACAAACTGTTCTATACATGTAAAACAGCTGTGTCCAACGTTTGCGAAAGAAGGGAGATTGGATTAACCTCCTTCCACTTCATGCAAACTGTGCCACTCTTTTAACAATCAATTATGTTACAGTGGCGGTTTGGTTGTATGTACGTTGCTTTTCTTTTTAGGAAAGCACTTTCAAATTTTATGTGATAAACATCTGCTCATTCGTGACATCCTTAGTGCTGTTTAGGTTTAAGAGTCTATCAATATTTGGTGACAAAGTCGAAGTGCAAAGCCCTAGAAGATACACCAAGTGATCGTCGCGAAAATTAAAGCTGAGTGCATTAAATACATGCACCAAGAGTAGTAAACCTTAAAGATGAAGAAGCTAACTAGTCAGCTAAAGGACGTTCTTATCGTCTAGGGGAATTTTAACGCAGTAAATACATGTTGTCATACACTTAAAACTTTAAAGTAATTTTCAATTTTTCTTTAATCTTCAAAATACTCCTTCTAGTACAATTTTCAATATATTTCTATGAAAGTATGCATACACATTCTTGGTAGTTGCTTCATAAAAATTGAGATTTTAAATGCTCTAGATAAATGAGCTTATTTCTTATCGAATTTTGATTTTGAAAATTATTAATAATTTGAAGAAAATTTGACATAGCTAACTAAAAATACCAGTTTTTTTAGACATAATTAAAATAAACCAATAGCCGAGTTTACTTTATCACAAATAATACTTTGTATGAAACATTTTTTATACTATATAGTAAAATAGCAGTAAAAGCCCAATATATATTTGCAAAAACTATCTTACTTAGAAAAGTGGAATGTGGTAGATCTACTAGAAATGCTTTGCCTCACATGCATACAAATTTTCACATCATTATGACAAAAATTGTGGAATTTAGTCATTTTCACAGATGCATCCCCTTAAGCTTAGAGAACTATAACATTTTAAAGGAGAAAAAGCACTGTTGCCTGCTGACAGTACCATCTACACATATCTATTAATATACCGACATTTATATTAAAGAGTGACAAAAGTATGGCAGACAAAATTTAATGGCGGCTGATACTTGACCATTACTATTATCTTTCCTATTGTGTAAATAAATTTTGTGGGTGCAAATTATATTTATATCACCGCCCTTACAACATGATTTCACAGAGTGATGAAGTATACAATAGCACAAGGCGTGGCAAGACTCTGATTGCGATGATTCAGCAGTCATTAAGCTTTGTGTCAGCCATGAAATAGCTGAAGCAGTAATTGAAAACATAAAAACGTAATTCCCTTTGCACTAGAATATTTTCTTAAAGTAATACGAGTCTGTTTACTACGCGTTTTATTAATATAATGAAAACTGAATACACAACATTCCTAGAATTCAACGGTAATCAACGCTGTGCTTAGCGACTGTGCAATAATACAGCAGTGTTTACAACCTCTAACTCAATTAATTCTCCTTTGCATGAGTGAGAAAGTGGCTTAACGACTTGTGCATTTCTTGTAGGGAATGCTATAGCAGAGTTGCTTCCGTTACAAAAAGCTTCCCACACTGCGGTTTGTTCTACACGCCACAATGTTGACATTGCCGGGGCTGGTTACTGTTCTATACCAGCGTTCAGCTCACTACACACTGAATTAGATTACACATTACATCCTAAGGAATGAAGCGCTTCTTTTAGTCCTTCCCTCGTGTAGTTGCCTTGTAGCAACATGTGAAACAGGCAAGAAACTGTTTTCCTCCAGAACATCGTCCAATTGTAATAATATGTACCTGATTCTGCACTGCATTGTTCTCAACGTTAAGTTTCGAAACCATGAACTTCATTTTCTGTTGGGTAACAAATAGAAGAAGTTCGCTAACCTCAAGATTGTGGTTTCAAATCTAGCCTGAAGCATGAGAGGCTTTTCATCACTGTTGTTACGGTATATAAAACACGATGGCCATATGTTCCTCCACATCAGAAATGCAATGTCACAAATCTTGAGTTTATCTCTCTTTCCCCCACCCTTCTCTCTCTCTCTCTCTCTCTCTCTCTCTCTCTCTCTCTCTCTCTCTCTTCAAGAGGTCGCGCGAGTTCGAATCTCGCTTAGGGTAAGTTATCCGGGTAAGGTTTTTTTCCGAGGTTTTCCCTACCCTGAGAAGACGAATGTCGGGTAACTTAAAGCTCCTCATTTGAGCATCATTTCACCCATTTCATTTCATTCATTCGTCCGATATGACACAATGTTGGAGGACGTTAATTAAAAAAAAAAAACTCTCTCTCTCGCTCTCTCTCTCTGTCTACGTCCTACAAAAACAGGGAGGGGGTCTTTGCTTTTGAGTCAAGTCAGCTATCACAGTTTTCTTATACATGCATGTTTTGAGTTAAAATATTAATTTTAGAATATGTTCTTAGATGTAGCATATCTCAAAAAGGAAAAGTCTTATAAGTACAAAACTCTGTAATTCAAATAATTTTAGCAACTACAATCCCTTTTATTGCAAAGATTTATTTTTCATTTCCTCAATTTTATATATACATGCATAGATATGCGGCCATGTGAAAGTTGTATGTCGCAAATCTTTTAAACACTTTGTTCAATTTTATATAGCTAGAAACTCATTATCTCCAAGGGACGTAGCACAAGCAATTTGATATTGCTAAAATGGATGTGTTGGTGTAGCATTAAATACTTAACCCTAGCTATACTAGTATAAAGTTAAACTTTTAAGTGCCATGCTTTTGTTTCTTCTAGGGAGTATGGCAGGCTTTCCTTTCTCGAGTCTCAAAAATAAATACTTCTGCACGTAAGACTAAAAGACAGTTTTTTTACGCAGCAGTCAAATGGCCTCTTACTGTATGTTTACCTTAAGATAATATCATTAATGTTTCGAAAAAAATTATAAATCTTTGGAAAACAGATCAACTATCAAAGAATGGTTCTTTACTATCGCAAAGCCATTCCAATGAGGATATATATTTCTGTGACAGACGTCAGCAAAAGAACATCCTTTAGAAAGTCTTAAAACTCTCAGGAAGTGATAATTTAAAGTATGATTTTGTTTGCGTGTTTCTCTTGCAATTAATGCTAAGGTACTTGGCAATCAATATATGCTGATAGAGATGTATTGCTGAGAAAAATATGTGTTAATTAGACGGACTTTAATAAGCACTTTCACCTAACTGTGCAGGAAATAATTAGATCGCACTAGCGGAGAAGAGGAGAAAACTTTCGGTGAAAATGCTGTATTCTTATTTATGTGTGATGAACCATCTGATGCATCACGTGTTCTACAGTCTGCAATGTAGACGAATAAACTTGTCACATTTCATATCAAATTTGGAAGCCTTCTGAATTGTGTTTTTGTGCATTTCTGGATCTAGTACTAGTACTTATGCATTAGTTATTTACTTAATCCCGGATTTTTACCTAAGTCACAGTCTTCTGCTGATACACGTCACTTCGCATACGCGTCATTTCTGCCAGTATCCTAGGCATCTACTGGAAAAAAAAAAAAAAAAACCGATTGTACACATTCTGCCGCAGTTTCCCATTATCTGACAGAGCTTGTTAGCGTATAGGATATACAAGGAGGAGTAGAGACCTCAAACTCGTGCACTGTGGCCTACGGGAAATCAATTGCGGCTACCACCCCTTGGAAGATACGAAGTTACAAAGAGCGCCAAAGAAAATCTTCGGCTGATTTTCTATCTTTTCTGGGGAGTTTCGAAGCGCGTTCTTCACCTTATAGAGAAAACAGCTTATTGGAATACCCCAAAAACCAACTGTGTCCCCCTATTATGGTGTGGTCTGGTTATATTTGGTGATATTCCATCTGTTAGGTTTCATTAGTACCGCCAACTTTTCGTAAAATATAACCATGGTAAAGCTACAGCCATAGTTGGTGTTATTGCACTTGTTATGTTGTCAAAGGAACCCAATATTTTTAACTGGTTGCAGGGAACCCAGCCAATAGATTTTAAAACAAGACGTAGCATTTATCTGTGGACACCATTATATTGCTCGTGTATGCGTGGTTTTGTCTTCGATTGTTTTAAAGTATTATATAGAATTATTGCCAGTTTTTTTTTTTTTTTTTTTTTGTTTTTTTGTTTTTTTCGCAACACAGTTTTATCCAAAAGTGTCATTGTAGAATAAGATTTTCCTAAAGTGAGCAGGTATATTATTTGTTGTGTTGCAACAATGTTCAAGTATTATTATAGTTTGCAAGCATGTTACTTTAACTCTGTGATATTTGGGGTTAAATAATAATGTTTTTATTTTGATAAACATCAATCAGTGATTTTCGATGTTTACACCTCTTTGATCCTTTTTCAACTCCTCTTTCATCTCCCTCTGGTTCATATAGGCAAACCCTAACACAACATGTCCAACTTAGCTCTTATGTACTCATGACGTCACTTTGTCGCTCTATCCTATCTCCTTCGCTTTGTGCATGCAGCATTTCCCTTTCAGTCACTCAGGTAACCAAGCATCAGAGGGGTTTGTTATTCACTCCCAATGAATGCGTCATAGCTCGGCGAAAAGTAGGTGGAGGTAAATTCGCCCTTCGGTTTTTCGCATATGGTTGGAGCGTCAATATTCTAAGTCAACTTTTCTTTATCTGTCAGCGTTTAGAGGGCCCCCTCCCGGTGAATGGCATGACCTTGCACTATACGTCAGCCTTTCATAATCTGTCTAGGAACTTCGGAAAATAACGTATTTCAGTAAAAGTCGACGACTTTATATATATCTGAATTTCACTGTTTGGCGGTACTTAAATCTGAAACAACGTTTCATTGCTAAAGCTTGTTGCAAAGTTAAGGCGATCGCAGCGAATTCTGTTGTATTAACCTAGAACAGTTTATCATTAAAAACAAATGCATGAGTCTGCAACATTAAACGTGCCGACGCAAGCTGTTTCTTCCAAATCTGCTTTACACTGTGCTTTCATGTGGTACCTTTCTAACAGCCTAGCGCTCGAAACATACGATTAATATCTATCAAATCTCGAGTGGTACGAGTATTTGCTAACGCTGTTTACTAAATGAAGCGTTTAAAAACAACAGTAATAAAATAACTGTTTTACATAATATTATTTAGGTAATTGAGTTTATGGGATACTGATATACATAATATAGTACTCCATCCTATGTCCTTTAAGAACGCTTTCTTCGTTTCTTAAAAATCTGAAACAATTGCGAATCAGATATGACAATGTCATTTCAATATATTTCGGTGATATTTTCACGCGAACACCTTCATGAAATGTACGGTCTGGTTCACCAATCAGAATTGGACTTAATCGATAATTTAAGGTATGGTGCTCTGAAACTTAATAACTTAGTTTTTACTTTCTCTTCTAAGTATGGTAATCAGAGGAAGTGCTATATTGGAATCGATATTTCGCCAGAAATATATGTTTTGAGGCTCGCTGAATACAGAAAAGAAAAGCATTTTTAGAAAAAGGTCTATGTGCATCCGCGTACCTGTCTGTCAGTCTTTCAGAGTATGAACAGCATAATTCAGAAATGAAAATTCAGTTCAACACAATTTTTTATTTAGGTGCAGCATCTTCTAAGGATGCTACACCAAGAATTTTATGAAAATACTCACATCCCTGACTGCCATTCACATGAAACATTTTTCGAACATTTTGATTTTATCAAAAATCCCTCTAATGATTTTGATTAAAAATCATACGTTTAAGATATTTTTATGATAAATTAAATGTATAGGTATCTTTAAATTTTCTGGAAATATCCTGTTCACTCTGGACCACTTTTGCATAACTAATAAATCATAAGAGATAGAAAAAAATTGTACTGCACAAAAATGTAGATCTCGTTAAAACCGTCATTTATATCAAATACATTTATTCTGGAGTGAACCATTTCCAAGTTATTCCTTGTTATTTGTTTCAATTTTTCGACACATGCTTTTCTTAAATGGGAAGTCGTCATTCCTTTTTATATCTCCTGGCCATGCAAAGAAAACGGAATATCAAAGCCAGCACATAGCGACCAGCGTTAAAAGATTTCACTATCGCTCAAAGCCTACTGTATTCCCATTACACCCTTGCAGCTACAAGAAAATTAGCTATAAGATAATTCTGCAAATGTTTGTCTAGATTAACATGAATAAGCGCTTGTAAGTATAGTGTATAGAGTCATGTGAGTGCAGCCAATTAGATTTCTTTCTCCGACATTCCTGTTTTCTTCCTATAAGCTATTCTTTGATTTGACTAAGGATATGGGAAAACTATGCTAACGCGTTTTCCTATTTACTATCGGCAGCTATAGTATTGTAGAGATTTGATCTATGCATTGTTGTTTTAGATTTTGTTTTTAAATCTTTAAATACAATTTGTGTGCAACGTTTAACCAAAGCAAGCGAATTAATTTATGTCATATCTTGAGAAAATTAAAAGTGTAGCACCAAAAACATATGTCAGTTTTTAAGGACTGATGGTTAGCATGCTAACTTTCAAACCATGAGGTCTCGGGTTCGAATCCCGGCTGGAGGATGGGAATTTTTCTTTAGCCAGTATTATTACCCATCCTCTAGGTATGGAGGTATGAGCGAGAATGTAAATGAATGTGTGAATTAATGTATTATTATGTATGTATTAATTAATGTCTATAAACAAAATCCAATCTAAATAAGTCCAAATTAACGAGTGAATATCGTCGCCGAGGTGTAACTGTCCCAAAGAAAAATCGCCGATATCACCAGAGCTGTCAAGATGGTATATAAATGGAGAGAAAAAGTTTTTTCACTTAATTCTCTCTAACTTTCTGCTGAAAATTTGAAACATCGGTTAAAAACAACATAGTATGAAACCTTTTAATGCGCAAAAGTGTAGGAAAATCAAAGTCAAATAACAGACATTGGCCGAGTGGTTATGGGCATTTAAATGGTCACATGTTGAAGCTTTAAAGAACTTTAAGAGTAAAAGTCATCGTGTCTAATTCAAAGTAAAGGTCCAAAGTATTTTGGACATAACATTAATTCATTTTTTCTACGAAAAAACAGACCAAAGTTCAACTATAATTAGCTACCCTTATAGCAAATGTATAATTTTTTTTAGAAGAAGAAAGAATCCTTGAGGATGCACTGTGTTGTGAGGAAGAGGTCTGCTACGGGAGGGGCAGCGGGTTCCGGTCTGTGAAACATACGCTCTAGCCGAGAATACACCTGCCACAAAATAACGGATCTTCATGCGTGTGTTCCGTCCTGTCAAACTGCTTGTTCGGGTCTTCGCTGCTCTCACAAGTTTTGTTCCGTTTTGAAAACAATTTGGATTATCTCCATGGTTCGGATTTTGATGGGTTAAAATAGTATATTGCGTACCGAGAACTGTAAGTGATGCTTATCAGGTCGAGAATGCATTTTGGGAATACGAGGTCCGCAGGGTCGAGTTTGCCCAAGCAGTGGAGAACTGATAAGTAACTTTACAGTTCGTGGTTAGTCAATGGCTTTTTGCAATACTTGAAAAACCCATAAAAAGTAATAATAAATCAAAATTGCTTTTCCATATTTTATTTAACATTATGAAAAAATGAATTCTCTAAGTGAACAAATGGAAAGCTACATCTAAATTATATGGCCAAGCCTTCATATCCACTCTTTTGTTAATGAATTTCGCAATAGATTATTTACTTGAAGTAGCACATTTCTTGGTTTCTAGGTTATTTGTTTATGTAACCAAATTAAATATTTCCACTTTTGATAGTTATTATTAGACACAGGAGAAAATCTCACACAATTTATGTCTAAATAATTTTTTGCAGAGTGAATCAATTCAGAGATATTCCTTGTTATTTGTGTCAGTTTCGAAAAACATAAAACTTTCGTGGAATGGAACATCGTTGCTTATTTTATTTTATGCTAAGCGTGCAAAGAGAACGGGATCACAAAGCTTTAAAAGATTTGACTATCGCTCAAAGCCTACTGTATTCCCATATTCCTCTTGCACCTACAAGGAAATAAGCAATAAGATACTCGTAATTTCTGAAAACGTTTATCTCGACTAACACGAAGAAGATATAGGAATAAGAGTTTGTAATAATGGATAGTAAAAGAGTAGAGAAAGCCATGTGAGTGCAACACATTAGATTTTTTAGAAAAAGGTCCGTGAGCGTGTCTGTGTATCTGTCAGACTATGGACAGTGTAACTCAAAAATGAAAAGTTGGTGAAAAACCAAAGTTGGTATTTAAGTTTAATGTCTTTCAAGGATGCGACACAAAGATTTTGAAGAAAATTGCTCCATCCTAAACTACTCCTTACAAGGAAAATTTTTCGACAATTTTTATTTTCTTGAAAATGGCTTTAACGATTTTGATTAAAATGTCATATGTTTGAGATAGTTTTATCTTATAGTGCCTCTTGAATTTTCTGGCTATAGTCCATGTACTCCTATTTACTCTGAATGACTTTTGCATAACTGGTAAACCGTGACAGATAGACCGAAGCTTACCATACAAAAATGTAGATCTTGCTGAAATACACAATTTATGTCCAAATAAATTTTTTGTAGAGTGAACCATTTCGGAGATTTTCCTTGTTATTTGTGTCAGTTTCGGGAAACTTAAAACTTTGGTGAAATGGTACATCGTTGCTCATTTTTTTATGTTATGTGTGCAAAGAGAACGGGATCTCAAAGCTTTAAAGCATTTGACTATCGCTTAAAGTCTAGTGTATTCTCATATTCTCCTTACACCTACAAGGAAATAAGTAATAATTTGTACAAATGTTTATCTCAACTAACACGAAGAAGATATAGGAATAAGAGTTTGCAAGAATGATTAGTGCAAGGGTAGAGAAACTCATGTGAGTGTAGCACATCAGAATTTTTCTTGTGTAAAGCAAAATCTTAAGGTTTACGAACCTTACTCTCACTTCTTACCGTGAGCTAGAATCTATTCAAAACTTAATGTGAATATGTTGCAATTCATTTCAAATCAAAAAGCTGGTTCATTAAGATGTCTTAGAACTATTAGATAATAGAGAACACAATGGGAAACTAATCTATCCGTGAGTTTCTGTTATTTGTTACTTTTCAGGTTTGTGGCATTTCTGTTCGCTTTATCGCGCCATTTCTGGCCATACGTGTACAATCAAAGAAAGTTGAACCCAGAAATAACTTCTCTCCAGATTTACAATGTTAGTGAGGTACTTACTTTTTGCATGACCTAGGTCATTGTCCTTAATTGTGTCTTCTACTGGCTCGTGCAACATGCTTTCGCTTCTATGTGAATCTTACTGTTAATGACCAGCCTATCAGACATGGCATTATAAAAGAGGAAAGTCCATTGTGCTGCTCCGGTAGAAGTGATTAACCTAATTTTCTGCTATCTGATTGTTTCTTAAATATTAGTTTTTGAAGTACTCGTTATTTTCCTCGGGCACTTCCCGTGACATTGATTAGACAGGACAATCATTGTATAGACCATTAGACGATCTAATTAAGAACTTTCTTAGGTAGGTATATTTCTTTAGGCTGCGCCATGGCCTAGTGGTTAGACTGTTAGCCCAAGCGGTCCGGGTTCGATCCCAGTGGTGGACAAAGCGGCATCTCGGTGGGTTTTCTTCGGGCTCTCGGTTTACCCCCACACACATATTCCACCAACTACTAACTACTCCATCACTAAAAACTAACTAAACTTCGGCGCGACAGCCCACGAAGGGCCAAGGCCTACCGCCCAGCCGCTGCGTCCCCCACCTCTGCCCACTACAGGTGCCATTGGTGAGGTGCAGTACTGGAGGGTGGGACGTGGTCAGCGCCCCGAGCTCTCCCGGCCAGTTATGCGGTCTTCTAGACCTGGGGCCGCTACTTCTCCATCAAGTAGCTCCTCAATTGGTCCCCCCGGGACCTAACGAGGCTGAGTGCACCCCGTGTCAGACCTCCCAGAGGGCCTCCATCACTACCTTTCCATTCATCCATTTCACTTCTATTTCATATTATCGTCTTCCTCACTCTGATATCTGGTGGTTGGCTGACCACCCGCTTCCAGGTCTTCACTCCGTCCGGTCTATAGGTCCCTCTACTCCCCAACAGGCATCTGACCCTAGGCACTGGTTTGTATATAAGTCCTCCATATGGGGAGGGTAATCAGATGAAGAAGAAGAAGAAGAAGAAGAAGAAGAAGAAGAAGAAGAAGAAGAAGAAGAAGAAGGAGGAGGTATATTGTATTCCACCCAAAAACTCGATGTCGAGATTTCGCCTAAAGTATATGTTTTGAGACCCCTGAATCCAAAAAAAGCATTCTTAGAAACAGGTCCATTTGTGTGTGTGTGTGTGTGTGTGTGTGTGTGTGTGTGTGTGTGTGTGTGTGTGTGTGTGTGTGTGTATGTGTTAATCTGTGAACAGCATAACTTAAAAACGAAAAGTTGGTTAAAAACCTAAGTTAATATTTATACTTAATGTTTCTCAAGCATGCGAAACGAAGATTTTGACGAAAATTCCTCCACCCTAAACTACCCTTTACATGGAAATTTTTTCGAAAATGTTGATTTTCTTCAAAATGGCTCTAAAGATTTTGATTAAAATGCCATATTTTAAGATACTTTTATGGCAAATGAAATGTATATTCTGAATTTTCTGGCTGTAGGCCATGGATGACTTTTGCATAACTGGTAAACCGTAAAAGGTAGATCAAATCTTATTAAACAAAAAATGTAGATCTTGCTAAAACACAATTTATGTCTATGTAAATAAGCTTTTTCTAGAGTGCATCATTTTGGAGATATTCCTTGTTATTTGTGTGAGTTTTGTAGAACTTATACTTCTGTCTAATATAATATCGTTATTCATTATGTATATGTTAACCGTGCAAAGGGAGCGGAATCTCAAAACATTAAAAGATTTGGCTATCGCTCAAAGTCTACTGTATTCTCAATTTCTCCTTGTGCCTATCAGGAGATAAATAATAAGATAATTTCTGCAAATATTTATCTCAACACGAAGAAGATATAGGAATAAGAGTTTGTAGGAATGGTTAGTAAAAGAGTAGAGAAAATCGTATGAGTGCTACACATCAGATTTTTACATATATCTGCAATTCGTTAATCTGACAACATGCCTGTTACCAAATTCAAAACTGAGCAGGATGGTTCAGGCGGTAGCACCTCTACCCTATTCGGGAGGCCATGGTTCGATCCATTGGTCTTTTCGGGGCTTCCCGGGTCGCTTGACTAATGCCGGGACAAATTGGGGAATTCTTCTTCTACTTTGGCACTACAGCCCATTTTCGAGCCTTGGCCTCTTGCATCCTGCGTTACTGCCTTATCCATGTGTTTCTGGACCTTTTTCTGGGTCGCGTTCCATACATTTTCCCATCCATAGTCCTTTTTGGAATTCTATACTCTTCCATTAACTAGGAAACTAAAATCGGAAACTTACTAAATTTCATATTTGAGACATGCTGTTTTAACATACCTGGCCAATATTTTCCTTCCTGTAACTGTCAGTTACATTTTGCACTTTCTCAGCAAATGATGATAATTTTGATTAAAGTCCCAGAGGCTTAAGCTATTTTCATGGAATCTGCATGGAAAGACATAACAAAAGGGTTAACTTCATCATATAGGGGAAGAAATGATCACCCGAAAAAAATAAGAAACAGGGAACAGAAAACCGATGTAGGTAAGTTTTCCTTTGTAAATAGAACAATTGATCACTGGAACAATTTAACTGCAGAGTTACTGGAGAATTTGCCTCAAAGTGTAAATAGTTTTAGAAGCTAAAAAGAAATGCTGTATTACACAAATCTTGTTGGCAGGGATAATTATATTGTATTTGTATTATTTTGACATCAAATTGCATTGTATTGTATTGACTGCGCTGCCACCGGGCGATGCCCTAAGCAGTGATTCGTCTGTCTGTCGGTCTGTCGATCTGTCCTCTGTCTTTTTTCTAATACTTCCTTATTTTTGGCTTTAGGGGCTTCAAAACATGTTTTCCATGAAATCTTGGCATCAAATTTTTGTGTGTGATACAAAACTTCCTCTACTTAGTAAGCATGTAGGAGAGAAAGTAATAAGGAACATGGTGTAGAAAATATCGACTCAAGTTTCTCAGCTGTACAGTTTTGAAAAATATGTATTATACTGAACATGTTTTGGGGTTTTTGGAGCAAGTAAGTTACGAGAATGAGGATAATTAGCATCCTTATAAAATATTCACATCATTAAGGTCAAGGAATGTCTTATTAACTCTTCTGGAGAAGGCTACTAAAGTTTTGTTGGTTCTTATTAGTGAGGAATTCGCTATATTTAATTAACCACTTAAACCACCACTGCGAAATTAATTAAATATATGACCACGTGTCCGGTATTTTACACATAACTCGCTTCTTGCTGGAAAAGCAACATTTTAAATTCTCACGCTTTCTCTCAATCCACGTGTGCTCACATTTATATCATCAGCATATTGTTCCCACAGTTACCTTTGTTTTAGTCCAAGACACGAAAGGCGTATTTATGAAAATTGGTCCCGCAAGTCTCCAGGAATGTAGGACAAGGTTGCCAGTTGTGAGGGTATCCCTTTTGTGAAAATTGACAGTAATGTGCAAACAAAGCATTGCACAGAGAGAGGTCTTTGTCTCCAAACGTGACAACAACGTCTTTGGTCTGTGTGCAACCAAATTAAATATGCAAATATGTACATCCTAACTAGAAGAGAGAAACATATTTTCACACACAACACAATTTAAAAATTTGATGTGTAGCATTCACATGACTTTCTCTACTCTTATACAAACTATTCCTACAAATTCTTATTCCTCTATCTTCACGTTAGCCGAGATAGGTATTTGTATTACTAATTTTCTTGTAGGTGCAAGGGGAATATGGAAATACAGTAGTCTTTGAGTGATAGTCAAATGTTTTAAAGCTTTAAAATTCTATTGCTCTTTGTACCGCTAATATATAAAAACCTGAATAACGATCTTCCATTTGTGCAAAGTATTAAAGTATTACAAAACTCCCGCAAATTGTTCACGCCACAAAAAATACATTTAAACATAACTTGTGTTTTAACGAGAGCTACATTTTTGTATACAAACCGAGATGGAGCAGGGGCTGGAGTCACGTGTCACCTCTTTTGCTATTACAAATCTTTAAGTTATGGAACTACAAACTTTGATGGAGAAATTGAAGCAATTCGAATGGCCCTACAAAATCTTTTGTATAGAATTTTACATTTTCATCAAGTAGTTATTCTCTCAGATTCCAGGGCGGCAAGTATAGCAATTACTTCCAAGTTGTCACCAAAAAACCAAACAATTATAGAATGTTGGAAAATCCTTACCCATCTAGCAGCACTTCAAAAACACGTAGTCTTCCAATGGATATCAGCTCACTGTGGACTGAGTGGTAATGAGAATGCTGATTTTCTTGCTAAAAAGGGTACCGGCAATGTGCAGAAATCTATAGTTAATCTACCATTTTATACAACTAAAAGATTAGTCAACTCTGAATTCAAAAAAATTATTGCAAAATATTACTATGCCAAATCAAAAAATAAAAGATGGGAACTACCAAACATTCAAACAGTAATTCCTGAGTATCCTCAAAAAACAGCAGTTGTAACCTTCAGGTTGATTACAGGACATGATTTTCTGGCAAAACATTTAAACAGAATTGGGATATATTCTTCACCACTCTGTCCTCTATGTGATCTGCAAGAGGAAATGGATCGAGACCACCTTCAAATATGCCCGGCCACTTCTAGCACCCCATCCGTCAGTGAAAAATATTGGAGAGCAAGAGGATTAATGACTTCATTGTCAGAAATCCAGCATTAGCTAACAACAACAACATTTTTGTATAGTAAGATTTGGTGTATCTCTTATGGTTTACAGTTATCCAAAAGTCATCAAGAGTGAAGGCGACTACATGGGCTATAGCGAGAAAATTCAAAATATACATTTCATTTGTCATACAAATATCTCAAACATATGGTATTTTAATTAAAATCGTTAGAGCCATCTTTGAGAAAATAAAAATGTCCGAAGAATGTTCCATATAAAGGGTAATTTAAGGTGGAGGAATTTTCTTTGAAATCTTCGTGTCGCATCCTTGAAAGACATTAAACTTGAATGTCAACTTTGGCTTATAAGTGACTTTTCGATTTTGAGTTATGCTGTCCACAGACTGTGGCACACACTGAGACATAGACACCCACATACGCGGACCTTTTTCTAAAAATGCTTTTTTTAAATTCATGTGCCTCAAAACTATATTACCGGTTAAATCTCGACATCGAAATTTTGGGTCGAATACAGTATTTCCCCTGCTTATTATACGTAATAGAGAAACTAAAAATAGCATTTCTTTATATAAGAGCAAAGTTCTCTTACAGAGGGTAAATTGAATTTCTGTCGTCTCCGTAGCACAGTGCTACCTTACCAAACAGGAGTCCCAGATTCAATTCTCGGTAGCGGCATGGGAGTTGTCTCCCTCTGGGAGACCTGGTCTAGGGTGCACTTAGCTTTGTGAGGTCCCTGAAGGCCAAACTCAATATCTACTTCAGAGAGAAACAGCAGCTCTGCATTCACTAAAAGGACTAGCGACTTACCAGTTGAAAAAGGTATGAAGCATTTGAAAATTCAGACCAATAACGCACCCGGATGACCTAGTTGCCGACGGGTCCTTAAACTCCATCACTCAGATCAAAAATAAATCATTAGTCCATCTCTGTGGTGAGGCGAAAGAGTATTTGCTCATATTCACGAGGTTCTGAGTTCGGATCTCGATTATGAAGAGTTACCCAGATAAGATTTTTTCGGGATTTGCCCTTATCTGAATAGATGAATGTCGGATAGCTCTAAACTCTATGGATTCCATGCTCATTAGCGTATAATTTTATCCATTTCATTCATCGTCCGATGTGACCTACCAGGCTAAAGGACTTTAGAAAACAATAAAGACTATCCCTGAAATGATTTATGCCTTAAAATATTTTATATAAACTTTATTGTGTTATAACGAAAATTACATTTACGTGTAATATGTTTTAATCTATATCTTTCGATTTACAACTTTACAAATTTCATTTAGAAAGAAGAGGAGCTCAAGTCTATTAAAAGAAAATTTCATGACACACATATTTTTCACGTAAACATTTTAAATATTTAGAGACAATTTTAATCAAAATCGTTAGAGAAACTTCAGAGAGAATGGGGAGTTTTCTTGAAACGCGTGTCGTATCCTTCGAAGACACTGAACTTAAATACCAAGTTTGCTGTGAATTCGAAATTTCGTTTCTAGTTATAGTTTTCATATACACGCACGCGTGCGCGCTGATGAAATGTAGCTATAGATTTTTGTGTAAAATCCAATACCTTCTCTAAAAACACATATCTTTTTTAATGCGGGAGGGACATTTTTACTTTCTCTACTACGTATAGTAAGTAGAGGAAGTATTGTATTCCACCCAAAAATTCGATGTCAAGATTTGACCGGAAATTTGTTTTGAGGCGCCCTGAATCCAGAAAAGCATTTTTAGAAAAAGGTCCGTGTGTGTGTGTGTGTGTGTGTGTGTGTGTGTGTATGTGTGTGTCTGTGTGTGTCTGTGTGTGTCTGTGGACAGCATTATTCAAAAGCGAAAAGTCGGCTAAAAACCAAAGTTGGTATTTAAGTTTAATGCCTTTCAAGGATGCGACACGAAGATTTTGAAGAAAATTCCTCCACCCTAAACTACTCTTTAGATGGAAAATTTTTCGAAAATTTTTATTTTCTTGAAAATGACTAACGATTTTGATTAAAATGTGATATGTTTTAGTTTTATGACAAATGAAATGTACATATATCTTGAATTTTCTGGCTATGGTCTCTGTAGGCCTATTTACTCTGGATGACTTTTGCATAACTGGTAAGCCGTAAGAGATGGACCAAATCTTACTATACAAAAATGTATATTTTGCTAAAATACACAGTTTATGTTCAAATAACTTTTTTTGTAGAGTGAACCATTTCGGAGATATTTCTTGTTATTTATGTCAGTTTCAGAAAACTTAAAACTTTGGTGAAATGGAACATCGTTGTTCATTTTTTTATATGTTAAGCGTGCAAAGAGTTGTTCTCTTCTTTATTTTTTGGTGGGTAGGATAACATATTTTGAAACTACCAAAACCTTGAAAAATTAATTAAATTTTACCTGGACTCAGGTTTATTAGTTCTTCAGTTTCAATCACAATAGGTATGATCGCCTACTCCCCCTAAAAAGGAATTAGGTCTCCAAGGAAAGGACATCAACATCCAAATGTCCTCTTGTATGTAGAAGAGGATTTGGACAGTCAAAAGCATAAGAGTATTCCAAAACCATTTCAGATTCTTAATGTACAGCTGACACAATAAACTTCAGGTTATTGACCTCCTGCATGTAATTCCACGTGTTATATTACTCAGAAACCCCAATTTCAACATTCACAACATGGCTTTTCAATTAGGGCACCAGCAACAACTGGGTTTTCAGGTTGAGTGGGTGAACATGCCTCTGTGTATATGTTCGATTATTGTTGTACATGGTTCTGCTGTTAACAATGTTATGTTCACACGTGAGGCTTATGTCAGTCCCGGAGTAAGCAGAGCGCGTGCGTGAAGCATGGTCATCGTTTATGAGATGCTAAGTAACCCAACTGGTTTGTATGTCACGCTACGGTGCTTTAGGGCCCAGTTCTTGAGGGAGCACCTTTCGTCAATGTGGATGGATGCTGTGATAGATCGCTAACTGGGTCACTTCTTGATATTTATAAGTAAACACTGCCCTTGCTGCTGACAAGGAGAGAAGCTCTGCAGAGTTTAAAACCCCAATTGATGCCTAAAACACTTTTTACTTCCTCTACTGAGTATACTAAGCAGTGGAAGTCTTTATTCGATTCAAAATTTCGGTATCGAGATTTCACCTGGAATACATGTTTTGAGGGCCACTGAATCCATATCTGTCTGTGAACAACAGACAACGAAAACTCGGTCAAAAACCAAAGTTCGTACTTACGTTTAATATCTTTCAAAAATGCGACACGAATATTTTGAATAAAATTCCACCACCCTAAACTACCCTTTACACGGAAAATGTTGCAAAATTTTTCATCTTCTCAAAAATGACTAAAGATTTTGATTAAAATGCCATATGTTTAAGATGTTTTATGGCAAACGAAATGTATATTTTGAATTTTCTGGCTACAGCCTTAGTAGTCCTGTTTACTCTGCATTACTTTTACATAACTGGTAAACCATAAGTTATAGATCAAATCTTGCCATACGAAAAATATAAATCCCCTTAAAACACAAATTAAATTCCACATACATTTTTGTGGAGTGAATCATTTTGGAGATATTTTTTGTTATTTGTATGAGTTTTGTGTGAGGCCGGTGTGTGTATGTCCATGTATATAACTCAAAAACGAAAATTCGGTTAAATACCAAGCTTGGTATTTAAGTTCAGCATCTTTCAAAGATGCAACACAAAGATTTACAATAAAATCTCCTCCGCTACACCAAATCAGCCAACATCAAAAGTTTTTGAAAATCTTGGTTTTCTTAGAAATGGCTATAACTGTTTTAGCATTCTTGACAAATAAAATGTGTATTCTTGAAGTCATCTTCATTCTAAAAGAGTTTTGCATAACTAGTAAACTATAAGAGATAGACAAGATCTTCCGACACAAAAATGTAGATCTTCTTAAATCACACATTTTCTGTATAAAATACACTCTTTTTTGTGGAGTTAACCTTTTCCGGGAGATTCCTTGTTGTGTTCAATTTTCTAATGAATTTTCTTTAATTTTGAAGGATAGCCAAATCATTTAAGAGCAAGTCGCTGTGTAATAGCTTTGTAATTCCGTTCTCTTTGCATGGCGAAGAAAGAGAGAGACGAATAACGACTCCGCATTACACAAAAGATAAGTATTTTAATATTCAGTAATATTCCGCAACAGAATGTATTTCACATAAAGTGTGTGCTTTAAGATTTGCATTTCTTGTGTACTTACGATTTCCAGTTATGCAAAAATAATTTAGAATGAAAATGTCTTTAGTACATGTTACTTAAATCAAAATCGTTAGAGCCCCTTTTTAGAACTTAAAAACTGTCGAATAGTCTGGAGTGGGTACTTTTCTCCAAAATATTCGAATCGCATCCTTGAAAGTCGCTGAGCTTCTCCAAGTTTGGTACTTAGCCAAATTTTCATTTTTGGGTGCTGTTCACATACAAATAGAGATTCACGTGAGGACCTTTTTCCTTTCTTTTTGTTTCCTAAAATCTTTATATATATTGTGGAGACCCTAAAACTTGTATTTTCATGAATATCTTGGTTACGAATTTTTGGGTGGAATCCCGTAATGTGCTCTCTTCTATTATGTAGGTGGTATAGAAAGTAAAAATCTATCACATTTGCAAAGCTGGGCACCGCAGATGCGCCTCGCTGACCCATTTGTACATCTGTTATGAGGCAGAGCAGGTTCCTCTACAGCGACCAAGTGTTGCTTGGATTCCTCACACATTGAACCTTGACCTCTGTTGCCGAGGAACATACATGGCCGACCTGGATTTTTGTTCGTACCTTTTAGCACTGTTGGTCTCAGACAAAGATTCCTTTGATGGTCTTAGCTGTATTGTTTTTACCCCTTTGAATTGACTGTATGGTGTAAAATTACCTCAAATTCGGAAATGGCTATTTATAATACACATATACCAAATAAAGCTTTAACCCACAGTAGTTTTTCGTAAAAGCTCTCTAAATTATATTACATTAAATAAATGTAATATAGGTACTGTATAAATATAAAAGAAATTGTCATATCATATTCTCACGTATTTACTGTGCAAGGATTCGATTCCCGGCTGGGGTGGGAGTTTTTTTCTAGCCAAGATTATTCCTAATCTTCCCCAGAGTCTGGAAGCATGAATGAGAGTGTTAATTTAAATTATAAAATCCCTAAAGAGTGAAAGCCCCACCGTTAACAGTAACAGCCGCCGATATGACCAGCGGGATATAAATGGAAGAATAAAAAATATATACACAGAACGGAAGGGAAGTCAATACATTCCTTCTAATATGTGCTTCATAGAAGCATTACAAACAAAAATCGATAGTATTTTCTTCTTTGATCAGCTGATTTCGAAAAAAATGAATGGTTTTTTATCCAAATTGGATGCGTAATTCCAAAAGAACGTACAAAGATAACAGATGCGTAGAGTAACTTATTTCTGACATAGCTTCGGTAATAATTATGGGACATCACACTGTGTTTTGAAATAATTAATCATTTAAAACACGTGAAGAAATTTTCCAAGCAGCTCTTTCAGACGAGGAGTCGACAACGTTGCGTTGAGGTTGGTCAGGGAATTGACCTGGTTTCTAGATGTAAACAGGTTGGGCGCTTTCGCTTTTGTGTAATGTTTTGGAAGATAACGCTTCTAATTGGCCTACACTCGCACAGTAAACACGGAAGGACAAGGCAGGGTATGTGCTTATGTTCTCAAGACACACCGTTATGTTGTTTGTTTATGTAGTGAGCTAGGGACAGTGATACACAATCTGCAGTGTTGCCAGCTTGTTTTCGATAAAACTAAAATATCTTCGTAAGAAATAGAGACAAAAACGTAAAATACAAGATGTGTTCCAAATACCAAGATCTATCACTAGTTTAAATTAATGTAATAACTTCCCTTCCACCCGGTATATATTCCCATAACCCTAAATCCTATGTTACGAATTGTACCAACGCCTTCTGAAAGCGTTGGCCGTAACATGAGATGCGGACGTAGATAGCAGTGCTTATTATAAGCTTTGGCTTCTAAACAACAAACTTGTGACTGAAAATATGGGTAAAAATCCCGAGAAAATTTTAATCTGAGTCAGATAAATCCAATCTCAGCTGTTGCAAGAAAAATCTCTGCAGTAGTATATTGCATCCAAAGACCAATATTTTTTTCACGGTAGCTAACAGTATTGCATCAAAACTTGCAACCCATTATTCTTCAGTCACTGTAAATGGAGAAACAAGTGCATTTTCATTTTCAAGGAATAGTTACAATTTGCTAAAACCTGTAATTTTCACTTCCATGTTGGGAAATGCGTCTTTCGTTTTTGTGAGGGGTTTTTGATAAGCAATAAAGGGGCGTTAACTTATATTTATTTTTGAATGATAAGTTTTTAATGAAAAATGTTGGTAAAGTTCAATTTTGGCGTACGTTTCTTGTTTTATGATCAGGTGTTTTGTTTAAAACCTGTTAATATACTGTCCAGTGTTTTGACAGTCTAAACACCAGCTGTTTTTGAGAATATATACTTGAAATTAGTTTTTTAGGATCGGGGGAAAGATGCGAAACAGAATATGAATATGCAGTATCTTACGCACGAACGTATATTTGAACATATAGAATACGTATGCACAAAACACCCTCTTGCGTCAGAAATAGGTTAGGGAATCCTAGGTAGGTGCTAAATTATCCTGAATATTGGTTTAAGAACATGATGTTACCTCGTTAAAGTCGCTCGATAGCTTTACTTTAAGCATACATAATCACTGCCATATCCTGAGAGTGAATTGCTGTCAATTGCGTGTATTACTACAAGTTGCGCAATAAAATACTACATATGCGCAATAGGCGAAGCTGAATCTGGACCGCGATACGCAACCGTAAGCGGCATTACTGTTTATTCCAAATATATACATCTTTAATTCAATATACCTACTAAACCCCTAGCACAGCAGCCCATGAATGAGCAGGACTTGCCGCCCAGCCGCTACGTCCCCCACCTCTGCCCACTACAAGCGTCATTGGTGGGGTGTAGTACTGGAGGGTGGGACGTGGTCAGCGCCCCGAGCATTCCCAGCCAGTTATGCGACCTTCGCGACCTGGGGCCGCTACTTCTCCATCAAGTAGCTCCTCAGTTGGTCCCCCCGGGACCTAACGAGGCTGAGTGCACCCCGTGCAAGACCTCCCGGCGGGAGAAAATCCCCATGCTAGTACTGGAGATCGAACCCGGGTCCTCCCCGCCAGAGGCAAGCACGCTACCAACTGCGCTACAGATGTCCCAAAATTAGATCGAAAAACTTTGGGAGCCGATAGATAACATTATTTTAGATAATGTTTCTATTTTGAGGTTGTACACACACACACACACACACACACACACACACACACACACACACACACACACATACACACACACGCACACACGCACACACACGAGCGTGAGCGGGCGTATTTCCGTTGATAGCAATAAATATACTTATTTTTAAATGTCCAGAGATTTTGACATGATAATCCATTGATACAGTGTATTTGTAAATTCTGTTGGTTATATTAACATTGTGGAAATTACAAATGTTATGAAATAAAACTACACAGTCGATAAAACCTGGTAAACAGAAGATACATTTCAATTATATTTTTTTCAACCCTATTTATTACAAGTTTATTGCTCGAGTCCGAATACAGATAGCGTGATAGGATTGAAAACCCTAAGTGCGTGCATTAGTAGAAAACACATTTGTGTGTCCTTATTTCTATTCTAATAATGTCTTAATGGATTTATTACGCTATTTTAAAATAAATGTGCACATAGTGTCACAAGAGAATTGCTTTCCCTTGTTGCACAACGCTTCAATTTATCTCTGCATCCTCGGCTGACTAAATGACACATTTCCGTGAGTGAAATGCACACGGAAGTCTGTAGTGCGTGTAGGGGTGGATCAGGTGAAAATAAATTATAGATCAAGTCGGGCTACGCACGAGCGTCAATTGTTGTAACGGTCAATGTGTGCCTTCCACTGCGACTTCGTCATGCAAGAGGTTTATTTCAAACATGTTCCTCGAACTCTGTACCGATATCCTTAATGAAAGATGAACAGTTACAGGAAAGAAAGGAAAACCATTTGATGTACTGCACTCATATAACTTTCTCTATTCAGTTCTGTACAAACTTTTCCTGTATCTAATTCGTTTTAATCAAGATACGCGTTTGTAGAAGTAGTTCTGTTACATATTTCCTTATAGATAGGTACATACAAAGGGAATAGGAGACAGCAATAGTCAAATCCTTTAAGAACTGGCCGCTATGTGATTGAATTGAAATTCCATTCTCTTTGCATGATAGAGCTAGATATAAAAATCAGATGTGTTGCACTCACATGACTTTCTCTACTCTTGTATTAACCATTCTTACAAACTCATTCCTATATCTTCTTCGTGTTAGTTAAGATAAACATTTGTACAAATTATCTTATTGCATATTTGCTTGTAGGTGCAAGGGGAATATTGGAATGCAGTAAGCTTTGTGCAATAGCCAACTCTTTTAAAACTTTGACATTCCGTTCTATTTGCGCACTTAACATATAAAAGCATGAACAACGATGTTCCATTTCACGAAAGGTTTAATTTTTCCGAAACTGACACACATAACAAGGAATATCTCCGAAATAGTTCATCCTACAAGAAAATTTATTCAGACATAAATTGTGTATTTTAGCAAGATCTACATTTTTTGTACAGTATGATTTGGTCTATCTCTAAGGGTTTACCAATTATGCAAAATTCGTCCATAGTAAATACGACTACAGGGGCTATAGCCAGAAAATTCAAGATATACATTTCATTTGTCATAAAAAATATCTCAAACATATGAAATTTTAATCAAAATCGTTAGAGCCATTTTCAAGGAAATCAAAATTTTCGAAACATTTTCCAGGTAAAGGGTAGTTTAGGGTGGGGCTATTTTCTTAAAAGTCTTCGTGTCGCATCCTTGAAAGACATTAAACTTGAATACCAACTTTGGTTTTTAACCGACTTTTCGTTTTTGAGTTATGCTGTACACAGACTGACAGACACAGACGCACAGACACACAGGCACACACACACACACACACACACACACATACATCACACACACACACATACACACACACAAACGCGCGCGCACGTGTGCGTGTGGACCTTTTTCTTTATTCAGGGGCCTCAAAACATATTTTCGGTGAAAGCTCAACATCAAATTTTTGGGTGGAATACAATACTTCCTCTACATACCAATAGAGAAAGTAAAAAACCAATGACTTCTATTTGAAAAAGGTTTAAGTACTTGAAAATTCCTACAGGAAAAGGAATATCTTAAAAATGATTATCTTCACAAAACAATGTATATGACATAAATTGTGTACATTAAGGAGTTCTACATTTTTGTGTAGTAAGATTTTGTCTATCTCTTATGCTTTACCAGTTAAGGAAAAGTCATCCAGAATGAAGAGGACTTCAGAGGCCACTCCCCGAAAATTCAAGATATACATTTAATTTGCCATGAAAATATCTTAAACATATGGCGATTTTAACCAAAATCCTTAGCGCCATTTTAGATAAATTAAAAGTTTTCGAAAATTTTTCCATGTAAAGGGTGATTTGGGATGATTTTTGTGTCGAATCCTTGTAACACGCTAAACTTAAATTCAGGTTTAGTGTTTTAATTACTTTTCGTTTTTGAGTTATGCTGTTCACAGATACACACACATACTTCTTTCTAAAACCTTTTTTTAACTCGGGGACCTCAAAACGTCCATTCTAGTAAAATTACGGTATCGTATTTTTGGGCGAAATGCAATGCCTGCTCTACGTACTATGTGTATGGTAGAGAAATTAAAAAGGGGGGAATAAAAAGGAATCTGATGTTTTGTGCTCACATAACTTTTTCTACTCATTGTTCTAAAACTATTCTTGCAAATGCTTATTGTTTCGGTTAATAGAGATAAACTTTCACACATTTACACGTTTTGGTGTAAGTTAAGCAGAACACACTATACTAAAGCTATGGTCAAATGTTTAAAAAGTGCATCGCTACGTGATGGCTTTAAAATTGCATGTTCGATGTATAAGCATGAGGAAAGATCATAACGATTTACTTCTTGGAAAAAAGTATTATTTTAACATTCAAGCCACTTACAAAGAATGCCTATTTAGGAAAGTTTAACATTACAAAATATTGTATGTGATGTGAACTGTGTGCTTTAACAAGATAACTTCGCAGGCTATTTGCAGAAAATTCAAAATAGACATTTTATTTTCTATGCAAATATCTTAAACATGTGGTATTTTAATCAATGTAAGTCGTACTTTGAGGGAAGACTTTTCCTGAAAATCTTGATGTTGCATCCTTAAACACTGCTTAATTTAAATACCAAGTTTAGTACTTAACGGGTTTTCGTTTTTGAGTATCTCACTCATAGAGACATATTCACATATACACAACATGTAGAAACCTTTCCTAATTTTTTTATTCAAGGAATATCAAAACGTATATTTCCGGTGGGAAAGTAGGGAAAGCAAAACATATAAATAAAAAGAATTGAAAAAAATGCGATGTGTTGCACTCACATGACTTTCTCTACTCTTGTACTAACCATTCTTACAAACGCTTATTCCTCTATCTTCTTCGTGTTAGTTGAGATAAACATTTGCAGAAATTATCTTATTGCTTATTTTCTTATAGGTGCAAGGGGAATATGGGAATACAGTAGGCTTTGAGTGATAGTTAATCTTTTACAGCTTTCAAATTCCGTTCTCTTTACATGGCTAGCACATAAAAAGATGAATAATGATGTTCCACTTGACGAAAGTTTGTTTTCCAAAACTCACACAAATAACAAGGCATATCTTCGAAATGGTTCAGACTAAAAAAATTTATTTGGACATAAATTGTGTGTTTTAGTAATACCTACATTTTTGTACAGTAAGATGTGGTCTATCTCTTACGGTTTACCAGGTATGCAAAAGTCATCCAGAGTAAATAGGACTACATGGAATATAGCCAGAAAATTCAAGGTATACATTTCATTTGTCATAAAAATATCTTAAAGATTTTAATCAAAATAGTTATTTTGGAGAAAATCAAAATTTTCAAAAAATTTTCCATGTAAAGGATAGTTTATCAAGTTATCAGTTATCTTTTAAAGCGGATAGTCGGTATGTATGAAATGTTGCTGTGTTGGATATCCGAAATGCACTGATTATTATTAACTAGAAACATTCATTTTATATCCGTAATATTTTCAGTAAATATGCCGTAAAAGGGACTGAATTTATTTTCATTTACAGAAGTGGTTTTGGGTGTTTGAAATTTCCCAAAACTTCATAAGATATACTTTACTTGGCAACTGTCACATGTCACTTATGAGCTCAACTATGGCCGTTCTATTGAGCCTAAATTTAATATTTGACTGCCATGGCATCACTCTAACATGGGCCTTTTAAAATGTCCCTCTATAAATCACCCCTAGTCTTAAAATTCATAATACCTTATACAGTGTGGCAATCAAATCACTGACATAAGAATTCAACATGATGTGACAATAAAAAAAAAAATCCCACTTCTGACACCAATGTGACTTCTGTCACTTTATTTCCCTTCTAAATCTGAATTATAAAAATACAGCTCTCTATTTTATCGTTAATACAGTAAACAGATCGTCGTGACCTTGAAACCCAGAGCTGTTCTTGAATCAAACATCTCTGTTCATAGTACTACTACTATCTCTACCGGACAAACAGCTGATTCCGGCGATACATTGACTAAAAACTGTTTCACACAACACACAGCTCCGACGCGACGATTAAGTGCCTAGAACTGCCTCTGACGATACTCATACTTTCTCTCTCTCATTGTATACCACTTAGAAACTAACTCCCCTTATGTCCGTGTTCAACACTTAAAGACACGCTTCTCTCAACACTACATTCGCTTATATAGCCGAGAATGACGTAGCACGGAGTTTTCTCGAAATCCACATTTTCCTAAACAAGCCCGGTCCAAGAATAGTTTCTGGAAGTGTCTGGAAGCACTTGGTTCTGCCGCGCTCGTTGTCGCCTTTATTCTGGCAAAAGTATGATTTGTTTACTAGGAATAGTCTTCCTTAATTTTTTTTCTTCTAGCCAATTATTATTATTTCTTAAGTACTTCGTTTTGTTTCTATTTATTACTATCCCATATTGTCACATAAAGGATGCAAAAAATAACTTGTTTCTCTTCAAGTTGCGATAAACGTTTTACTTGGAAATGGTTGCACATTGAGCAATGTGGGCTTAGTAAAACACAAAATGCGGAAACAATATCCGGGCGTTTGCATCATAAGTCGCAACGAGGCATGCAAAGGAAAAGAAAACAGAAGAAGTGCAAACTTTCAAACATGACGTGCTCATAACTGGTGAACATTTAACACACGTGGAATATTTGGGAAACAACCAACACTACGGAAGGAATATATTCCACACAAATACTACACATTGCTAAGTTAGGTACTGTAGTTTTCCAGTAAGGTTCGAGCGTATCGAATATCACTTATCCCAACACATCTTAACTAATTTATTCCTTATCCCTTAAATTATAACAATAAATTTAAAATTTCTATAAATGACTAAAATGTTATCAATTCATTCTACAATAACTCAAATTTATTTAATTTCTTACTAAAAAATAAAAAATTAAAAAGAATTCAAGGGGCAGAAATGCGCTATGAGGATTCACGTTATGGGATAGAAAAGAAAGTGCAGAGATATTTAACCAATTACAAGTTACTCCTATGTTACAGCATATACAAAATTATAGAAGACCAGAAAAATCTAATGCGTTGCACTCACATGACTTTCTCTACCCTTGTACTAATCATTCTTACAAGCTCTTACTCCTATATCTTCTTCATGTTAGTTGAGATAAACATTTGCAGAAATAATCTTATTGTTTATCTTCTTGTAGGTACAAGGGGAATAAGTAGACTGAGCGATGGTCAAATCTTTTAAACCTTTCAAATTACGTTCTCTTTGCACGGTTAATGTAAAAAATTTAATAATGATGTTCCATGTAACAGAAGTTTAAATCCTCCAAAACTCACACAAATTACAAGGAATATCACCAAAATGGTTCACTCTACCAAAAAAAAAAAAAAAAAATTACCTGGACATAAATTGTGTGTTTTAGCAAAATCTACATTTTTATACAGTAACAATTGGTCAATCTCTTACGGTTTACAAGTTATTCAAAAGTCATACAGAATAAAGAGAACTACACAGGCTATAGCCAGAAAATTCAAAATATACATTTCATTTGTCATAAAAATACTTTAAACATATGTCATTTTAATAAAAATCGTTTAGGCCATTTTCAAGAAAATCAAATTTTCTAAAAATGTTCCATGTAAAGGGTAGTTTAGGGTGGAGCTATTTTCTTCAAAATCTTTGTGTTGCATCCCTAAAAGGCATTAAACTCAATTACCAACTGTGGTTTTTAACCGACTTTTCGTTTTTGAGTTTTGCTGTCCACAGACTGACAGACAAAAAGACACGCGCGCGCGCACGCAAGGACATTTTTTCCAAAAATGCTCCTTTTGGATTCAGGGGGTCTCATAACATATATTTACGGTGAATCTCGACATAGAATTTTTGGGTGGAATACAATACTTCCTCCACTTACCAATAGAGAAAGTAAAAATGAACAACGATGTTCCATTTCACGAAAGCTTTAGTTTTCTGAAACTGGCACAAATAACAAGGGATATCTCCGAAATGATTCACTCTACGAAAAAAAATTTTAGGCATAAATTTTCTGTTTTAGCGAGATCTACATTTTTTGTATAGTAAGAGTTTGTCTATCTCTTACGGGTCGGTCGGGGTGGCTCAGTTGGTTGGACGCTGGCCTACTGATCCCAAGGTCACGGGTTCAAACCCGGCCCTGGCCGATGGTTTTTAAGCGTGCTTAAAAACGACAGTTCCGTGTCAGTAGATTAACTGGCATGTAAAAGAACTCCTGCGGGACGAAATTCCGGCACACCGGCGACGCTGATGTGATCCTGGCAATTGACAGCGTCGTTAAATTAGAAAAAATTTTAATTTTAATATCTCTTACGGTTTACGAGTTATTCAAAAGTCTTCCAGAGTAAACAGTACTGCACAGGCTATAACTAGAAAATTCAAAATATACATTTCATTTGCCATGCAAATATCTTAAACATATGGCGTTTTAATCAAAATCGTTTGAGCTATTTTCATGAAAATTTAAATTTTCGAAAAATTTTAGATGTAAAGGGTAGTTTAGGGTGGGGCTATTTTCTTCAAAATCTTCGTGTCGCATCCTTTATAGATACTAAACTTAAATATCAACTTTGGTTTTTAATCAGCTTTTCGTTTTTGAATTTGTTGTCCATAGACGCGCGCGCGCACACACACACACACACACACACACACACACACACACACACACACACACACACACCATGTGTGTGTCTGTCACTCTGTGGACAGCATAACTCAAAAACGAAAAGTCGGTTAAAAACCAAAGTTGGTATTTAAGTTTGTCATTCAAGGATGCGACACGAAGATTTTGAAGACAATTGCTTCACCATAAACTACCCTTCACACAGGAAACGTTTCAAACTTTTGATTTTCTTAAAAAGGGCTCTAACGATTCTGATTAAATCGCCATATGTTTAAGATATTTTATGTGAAATGAAATGTATATCTCGAATTTTCTGGCTATAGCCTCTTTAGTCATATTTACTCTGGATGACTTTTGCATAACTGGTAAATCGTAAGAGACAGACAAAATCTTACTATAGAAAAAATAAAGATCTTGCTAAAATATACCATTTATGTCTCAATAGATTTTTTGTAGGGTGAACCATTTCGGAGATATGCCTGTCATCTGTGTGAGTTTTGGAGAACTTCTACTTCTGTCAAATATAACATCCTTATTCATTTTTATATGTTAACCGTGCAAAGGGGACTGAATCTCAAAGCTTTAAAGTTTACTGTATTCTCATATTCCCCTTGCTCCTACAAGGAAATCAGCAAAGGAAGTACGCAATAAGATAATTTCTGCAGATGTTTATCTCAATTAACACGAAGAAAATATAGGAATAAGAGTTTGCAAGAATGGCTAGTACAAGAGTAGAGAAAGTCATGTGAGTGCGGCACATCAGATTTTTAAACCATGGAGTCGAATCACATGGTGTTGTTATATGGTGTTATCCATGATGTAGGAAACCATTTACTTCATTTTATGGCTTACAATATGTGTGTGTGCCAACTTCCTGAAAAATCTGCTTTAGATTTAATACAACAATAAGAATAACAACAACAACAATAATAATAATAATAATAATAATAATAATAATAATAATAATAATAATAATAATAATAATAATAATAATAATAATAATAATAATAATAATAATAATAATAATAATAATAATAATAATAATAATAATAATATTGTTATTACTATCACACTATTACATATTTGCATTCCCATTAATACTTTGGCACCCCCTGAAATACACACTGGAGTGAGAAGGTATTTCACAACAATACAAAATTATTACTGCATTATTTGCAAATGGCAATAAAAATGTACGCTTTGTTAGTCATTTATTTGAATATTATATAAAGGCCCTCCTTGTTTTATTGAATTTATATAGCAAAAAGAATTAGGATATTGCATTATTTTGGAAATTCTTGAATCAAAATGTCTACTATGTTTAAAAGGCTACAGCTGTGGTACATCTAGACTCAAATTGGAATTACTACCGCGTTGTTGTTTAAATCTGAGATAAGGTGAAACTGTGTTGTATTATCTTGTGAGTTTTTACATAATAATGGATAATTTTTTCGTGGTGCCCAAAAAATATATTTATAATATTTTACAAAACCTAAAATTAAACATTGGAGTAAAATTAAAGACAGAAACACAACACTGAGATGTCAGAAAACTTATGAAACAAAATATAATCATACATACCATGTGAATGAGATCCAAATATGACTGTAAATATAACTGCACATCCTCAAACACACACTTGACATAGCGTTCACCAACTATTAGTTGCACAAAGTTGCTATTAATTTTAAACAAACTGCACTAGCGCGCACTTTGAAATGCTTTGTTTAGAACTACCTATATCGCAAGCGTCGTTTTGCTATAACTGCGAATGGTTACAATTGTCCATCATTAAGTAAGAAAATAAAACACGCTTGATATTCCACAACGCAAGTGGTTTGAAATTACCCTCCAACCATTTCGGACGGAGTCAGCGTTGAACTAACTGTTCCGTTAACTTAACGCTGCGGTGCTGTCACGGCGTTTTTAGTTCTGTGTGTTCTCCGCCGAGCACTGCCGTCGCTGTTACAGTGGCATCTGTTGGCCAATACACCAAACAGGGGAACTTTTTCCTTCCTAATGAGTATTGGGCCAACTATTCAGTTGTAATCTCTCTACTAGTAAGTAGAGGAATTATTGCATTCCACCAAAAAATTTGATATCGAGATTTCCCAGGAAACGTATGTTTTGAAAACTTCCTAAATTAAACAAAAAACCAAGGCATTCTAAGAAACAAAATCTGATGTGATGCACTCACATGACTTTCTCTTCTCTTGTACTAATGATTCTTACAAACCCTTATTCCTATACCTTCTTCGTGTTAGTTGAGATAAACATTTACAGAAATTATCTTATTGCTTATTTCCTTGTAGGTGCAAGGCGAATACTAGAATACAGTAGTCTTTGAACGAGTCAAATCTTGTAATGCTTTGAGATTCCGTTCTCTTTGCACACTCAACATGCACAATAAATAAACAACAATGTTCCATTCCATGAAAGTTTTAAGTTTTCCAAAACTCACACACATAACAAAGAATATCTCCGAAATGGTTCAACCTACAATAAAATTTATCTTGATATAAATTGTGTATTTTAGCAAGATCTACATTTTGGTGTAGTATGTTTTGACCTATATATAATGGTTTACCAGTTATGCAAAAGTCGTCCAGAGTAAATACGACTACAGCGGTTATAACCAGAAAATTCAAGATATACATTTCATTTATCATAAAATATCTCAAACATGACATTTTAATCAAAATCGTTAGAGCCATTTTCAAGAAAATCAAAATCTTCGAAAAATTTTCCATGTAAAGGGTAGTTTAGGGTGGGGCTATTTTGTTCAAAATCTTCGTGTAACATCCCTGAAAGACATTATACTCAAATACCAACTTTGGTTTTTAACCGACTTTTCGTTTGTGAGTTATGCTGTCCACAGACACACACACACACACACACACACACACACACACACACACACACACACACACGGATCTTTTTCTAAAAATGCTTTTTTTTTCGGATTCAGGGGGTCTCAAAACATATTTCCGATGAACTCTCGACATCAAATTTTTGGGTGGAATACAATACTTTCGCTACTTACCGGTAGACAAAGTAAAAATGAACAACAATGTATTTCACGAAAGTTTGCTTTCCAAAACTGACGCAGATATCGAGGAATATCTCCGAAATGGTCCACTCTACAAAAAAAATGTATTTAGACATAAATTGTGTGTTTTAGCGAGATCTACATTTTTTGTATAGTAAGATTTGGTCTATCTCTTTACGGTTTACGAATTATTCAAAAGTCATTCAAAGTAATCCGGACTACATAGGCTATAGCGAGAAAATTCAAAACATATATTTCACTTTTCATAAAAATATCTCAAACATATGGCATTTTAATCAAAATCGTTAGAGCCATTTTCAAGAAAATCAAAATTTTCGAAAAATTTTCTATGTAAAGGGTAGTTTAGGGTGGGGCTATTTTCTTCAAAATCTTCGTGTTGCATCCTTGAAAGACATTAAACTTAAATACCAACTTCGGTTTTTAACCGACTTTTCGTTTTTGAGTTATGCTGTCCACAGACTGACAGACGCACACACTGACACAAACACGCACATGGACCTTTTTCTAAAAATGCCTTTTTTGGATTCAGGGGGTTTCAAAACATATATTTCCGGTGAAATATCGACATGGAACTTTTGGGTGGAATACAATAGGTACCTACCTACTTCCTCTGCTTACCAGTAGACAAAGTAAAAATGAACAACGATGTATTTCACAAAAGTTTTAAGTTTTCCGAAACTGACACAAATAACAAGGAATATCTCAGAAATGGTCACTCTACAAACAATTTGAGACATAAATTGTCTTTATTATTTATTTATTGCTGGTGTTTTAAACACACAAGCCGTGTGTGGGCAAGCGGAAGATCCGTGGTTCAAATCCCGGCTGACACTGAATTTTTCAGTCCTGATTCCACCTCTTAAATAAATTGCGTGTTTTAGCAAGATGTACATCCTTTGTATAGTAAGATTTTGTCTTCTCTTACGGTTTACGGGTTATTCAAAAGTCATCCAGAGTAAACAGGGCTACATAGGCTATAGCCCGAGTATATAAGAATGGTTAGAACAATAGAAGAGAGAGTCATGTGAGTGCAACACATCACATCTGTTTATATGTTAAGCGTGCAAAGAGAACGGGATCTCAAAGCTATAAAATATTTGACTATTGCTCTATTCCCAAATTCCCCTTGCACCTACAAGGAAGAAAGCAATAAGATAATTTCTGCAAATGTTTATCTCAACTAACACGAAGAAGATATAGGAATAAGGGTTTATAAGAATAGTTAGTACTCGAGTAGAGAAAGTCATGTGAGTGCAACACATCAAACTTTTTTTTTTGAATAAGCATTTTCGAAATATTTGCGGCCTGCGCATGCAATTAACTGTGTATGAGATATTCAATGTCAAAATCATCACATAGCCACCAGCTCTTAAGAGATTGGACTATAACTTAAGCCTAGTGTATTCTCATATTGCTGTTCTACCTATTAAGGAAATGTGTAGTAATAAAATAATTTCTAGAAACTTTTATCTGTTTAGTATGAAATAAATGAAGCGGCGCCGTGGCCGGGCGGTTAGACCGTTCGCCTATCACATAGGTGGCCCGCGTTCGATCTCAGGGACTGGCATGTGGTATTCGTGGAAGACGAAGCAGTATCTGGGTGGGTTTTCTCCTGGTTCTCAGGTTTCCCCTGCCACTCGTTCCACCGACTGCTCCATCATCACCTTTCCATTCTTCCATTTTACCTATACTTCGTATTATCCTCTTCCTCACTATCATACCTGGTGCTTGGCTGACCAGCTGCTTCCAAGTCTTCACTCTGTCCGGTCCGTAGGTCCCTGTGTTCCCCAACAGGCGTCAGGGGCCTAGGCGGAGTGAGTACCCCTTACAGGGAGGATACTCAGAAGAAGAATATGAAGTACATAGAAGAATAAGAGTTTTTATGATTAGTTTGTATAAGAATGAGTACAGTAAATCATACGAGTGCACACATGAGACCTTTTTTAAAATATTAATATTTGAAATATTGTTAATTGGAATGATATATGTAATATATGTAGCTGTGGCAAAGTATTTTAATTAAATCCATTGAAAATTACAGAATTTAACATTTTCACTGGAGGTTTACTTTAAAGCAGATAATGAGATATTCAATTTAAAAAGCATAAGCAGGGATCAATAGCTCATTAACTGCCGTGTTTGAGATTATTGGATCCCCAGGTAATACAGCAACATAATGAAGTGATTTGCAAATTGATCACATGATACGAACCTAATAATTGTTATATTGTACGAGTATAATAACAAATGCAGTACTGTAGTTGAAGTTAATATTCATTCTTTCGTAAAAAGGAAGGTATTGCATTCAATTACTAACCGCTTCTAAGGTTAATGCTGCGGAAAGGAATAAATATTTAAAATATTGTGACACCAGCCACCGCACATCAAAGATTCAAGGTCAAGCTACCTCACACCACTGCACGGCTTGTAAATACGTGAACAATGACAATAAGTGCGGCAGAACAAAGCGTTTCTAGATCGTTCGCGAATTTTCTAGTGTCAGCTTGTTTGTGAAAGATTCGAGGAAAAGGCGAATTTCGAGAAAAATCCGTGCTACGTCATTCTCTATATAAGCTAGTATTGCGGCACGAGAAGCGAGTAGTTATTTTTGTGGTGGAATCCTGAGTGTTGAATGAGACAGCTGTTAGCAATGTGTATGTGTGTGTGTGTGGGGGGGGGGGGGGGAGAATATGTATGTCGTCAGAGATTGTTGTAGACATAAGTCGTCGCGTCGGAATTCTTTGCTATGTGAAGCACTTTAGAGAGTGTGATCGTCGGAAGCAGTTTGTCAGACAGAGAAAGACGGTGAAGTACGTGAAGTACGGTGAAGTACGATCAGACAGAACAGCTGAGAGTTGCAAGGCACTACCAATTATAATTTCTGTTAACGATAACCAAAGAGGGCTGTGTTTTTGTGCTTCAGTTTTAGAAGAGAAATAAAGTAACAAGAAAAAGTAACTGGACCTGGCATTTTGTCACAGCATTACTTTCTCTACTACTTAAGTAGAGGAAGTATTCTATTCCACCCAAAAATTCGATGATGAGATTTCAGAGGAAATATATGTTTTGAGGCCCTCCTGAATAAAAAAAAAAAAAAAAGCATTTTAGAAAAAGGTCCTCCGTGTGTCTGTGTGTGGCTGTGCCTGTGTCTGTCACTCTGTGGACAGCATAACTCAAAAATCTGATGTGTTGCACTCACATGACTTTCTCTACTCCTGTACCAGCCATACTTACAAACTCTTATCCTGTATCTTCTTCGTCTTAATAGAGATAAACATTTGCAGAAATTATCTTATTGTTTATTTTCTTGTAGGTACAAGAGAAATTTGGGAATACAGTAGACTTTCAGAGATAGTCTAACCTTTTAAAGCTTTCAAATTCCGTTCTCTTTGCACTGTTAACATGTAAAACATGAATAACGACGTTCCATTTGATAGAAGTACTCGTATAAGTTCTCCAAAGCTCTCACAAATAACAAGGAATATCTCCGAAATGGTTCACTCTACAAAAAAACTTATTTGGGCATAAATTGTGTATTTTAGCAAGATCTACATTTTTGAATGGTAAGATTTAGTCTATATCTTACGGTTTACCAGTTATGCAATCTCAACATTGAATTTTGGGTGGAATTCAATACTTCCTCTACTTACTATACATAGTAGAGAAAGTAAAAGAAACTCCTGTGGGACGAAATTCTGGCACACCAGGGGCGCTGGTATAGGTCGTGAGGTAAGACATTAACAAATCTTGCGCATAGGGGAAGCTACTTTCCTTCCCTCCCTCTCTGCAACGGCTGAGAGGGGGAAATAGACCTGTCAGTTTACCGCGAAACACTACAACAGCGCGCAGGTGAAGCAGTTGCAGTTCACATGAAAGTTATTGTTGGCACGTGGCCGTAGTTATAGCGAAATCACTTGTTCGTTATCAAGCTAATTGTTGTACATATATATCACTAGCAATATGCACTAAAGTTGTTGTAGCGAACTTCACTCCTTCATGGACAGAAACGCTATGACTTCTGCGCATACATGTTTGCGCAACTTCCCCCACCATCAGCCTTTCAAGTGAAAAGTGCCACTGCGCATCCAAGGAAATTGCTCATGTTTCACCTCACGACCTTATGATGCTACAAATTGACAGCACCGTTAACAAGGGAAAAAATCTGATGTGTTGCACTCACATGACTTTCTCTACTCTTACATAAGCTATTCTTAAAAACACTTATTGCTCTACCGTATTGCCAATTTTCTTGTGGGTGCAAGAGGAGTACAGTGGGCTTTGAGCGATAGTCAAGTGTTTTAAGAGTGGTCGCTCTGATTGAACTTCCGTTCTCTTCGTATGAGCAAGAGATAAAAAGGATAAATAACGACTTTTCTTTTGAGAACGGTCTATTAAGTAATGCAAAATTCTAATAACAAGGAATATCTCCAAAATGGTTCACTCCACAAAAAATGTATAGACATTACTTGTGTGTTTTAACAAGATATTAATTTTTCGTATTGTAAGATTTGGTCTATCACGGTTTACCAGACATGCAAAAGTCATCAGGAGTACACAGGACTACATAGGCCATAGCCAGAAAATTCAAAATATACATTTCGTTTGCCATAAAAACATTTTAAAGATATACTATTTCAATCAAAATTGTTTGAGCCATTTTTGAGAAAATCAATATTTTTGAAAAATGTTTAATGTAGTTCAGGGTGGAGGAATGTTGTTCAAAATCTTCGTGCCCCATCCTTGAAAGATATTAAACTTAAATACCCACTTTGGTTTTTAATGGACTTTGTTTTTGAGGTACGTTGTTCACAGACACACACGTGCACACATACGTGCACACACATACGCACACACACACAGAGACATCACATAGGACCTTTTTCTAAAAATCTGATGTATTGCACTCATATGACTTTCTCTACTCTTGTACTAACCATGCTTACAAACTCTTATTCCAATATCATCTTCGTGTTAGTTGAGAAAAACATTTGTCCAAATTATCTTATTGCTTATTTCCTTGTAGGTGCAAGGGGAATAAGGGAATACAATAGACTTTGAGCGATAGTCAAATCTTTTAAAGCTTTGAGATCCCGTTCTCTTTGCACGCTTAACATAAAAAAATGAACAACGATGTTCCATTTCACGAAAGTGAAGTCAGTTTTCCGAAACTGACACAAATAAAAGGAAGATCTTCGAAATGCTTCAGTCTACAAAAACATTTATTTGGACATATATTGTGTGTTTCAGCGAGATCTACATTTTTTGTAGAGTAAGAGTTTGTCTATCTCTTACGGTTAACGAGTTATGCCAAAGTCATCCAGAGTAAACAGGACTACATAGGCTATAACCAGCAAATTTAAAAGATACATTTCATTAGTCATACAAATATCTTAAGCACATTGCATTTTAATCAAAATCGTTAGAGCCATTTTCAAGAAAATCAAAATTTTCGAATACTTTCCCATGTAAAGAGTAGTTTAGGGTGGGGCTATTTTCTTCAAAATCGTCGTGTCGCATTCTTGAAAGAGATTAAACTTAAATACCAACTTTGGTTTTTACTCTGGACTACTTTTGCATAACTGGTAAACCGTGAGAGATAGACCAAATTATACTCTACAAAAAAATGTAGATCTTGCTAAAATACACAATTTATGTTCAAATAAATTTTCTTGTAGGGTGAACCATTTCGGAGATATTCCTTATTATGTGTGTGAGTTTCGGAAAACAACTTTCGTGAAATGGATCATCGTTGTTCATTTTTTTATATGTTAAGTGTGCAAAGACAACAGAATCTCAAACATTTGACTATCGCACAAAGCCTACTGTATTCTAACATTCCCCTTGCACCTACAAGGAAATAAGTAATAAGATAATTTGTACAAATGTTTATCTCAACTAACACGAAGAAGATAATAAGAGTTTCTAAGAATGGTTAGTACAAGAGTAGAGAAAGTCATGTGAGTGCAACACATCAGATGTTTTAGTTATGCCGTCCACAGACTGACACACGCGCACACACACACACACACACACACACACACACACACACACACACACACACGGACCTTTTATCTAAAAATGCCTCAAAACATATTTACGGTGAAATCCCAATATCGAATTTTTGGGTCGAATAAAATACCTCCTCTACTTACTATACATAGTACAGAAAGTAAAAATTTGTGCAGAATAGTTGGTAAGTGATAGGTGTTAAAAGATCGTGTCGTTATGTAATAGCGTAGAAATTCCACACTCTTTGCGTGACCACGAGAAAAAGAAAAACGAATTGTGACATCGGTAATTTGAGAAAAGTAATGTATCTGAAAATTAAAACCAAAACATGGAATATCTCGAAAATGATTTACTCAAAATATACATTACCATCAAAAGTATCCGACTGCCCGCTCCTGTAGCGTGGTGGTAGCGTGTCTGCCTCACGTCCAAGAGCGTGTCTGCCTCACACACACAGACACACAGACTGACGCACACACGCGCGGACCTTTTTCTAAAAATGCTTTTTTGTTATTCAGGGGGTCTCGAAACATATATTTCGGGTGAAATCTCGACATCGAATTTTGGGTGGAATACAATACTTCCTCTACCTATCAGTAAAGTAAAAATCTGTGTTGCACTCACATGACTTTCTCTTCTCTTTTACTAACCATTCTTATTCCTATATCTTCTTTGTGTTAGTTGAGATAAACATTTGCAGACATTTTCTTATTGCTTATTTCCTTGTAGGTGCAAGGGGAATATGGAAATACAGCAGGCTTTGAGCGATAGGCAAATCTTTTAAAGCTTTGAGATTCCATTCTCTTTGCGCGGTTAACTTAAAAAAATGAACAACGATGTTGCATTTGACGAAAGTTTTAAGTTTTCCAAAACTGGCACAAATAACAAGGAATATCTCCGAAATGGTTCACTCTACAAGGAAAAAGAAAAAATTGACAAATTGTGTGTTTTATTGAGATCCACATTTCCTGTATAATTAGATTTTGCCTATCTCTTATGGTTTAGGAGTAATTCAAAAGTCATCCAGACTGAACAGGACTACATAGGCTATAGCCAGAAAGTTCAAAATATAAATTTCATTTGTCATAAAAATATTTCAAACATGTTATTTTAATAAAATTGTTGGAGCAATTTTCAAGGAAATCAAAATTTTTGAAACATTTTCCATGTAAAGGCAGTTTAGAGTTGAGGAATTTTCTTTAAAATCTTCCTGTTGCATCCTTGAAATACCAACTTTGGTTCTTAACCGACTTTTCATTTTTGAGTTATGCTGTCCACAGACTAACACACTGACACACTCGCACACGCTCACGTACACACAGTCACACACACAGACCCACATGCAGACACAGACACACAGAGATACACAGACACAGGGATAACACACACAGACACAGACACCCACAGACACAGGCACATGCACAGGCGCACACAGACTCACAGACACACACAGATACACACACTCACACACATACACACAGACACAGAAACACACATAGAGAGAGAGACACACAGACACACAGAGACACACCTAGGACACACATAGAGAGACTCAGACACACACACACAGACCTTTTTTTCTAAAAATGCATTTTTATGAATTCAGGGGGCCTCAAAACATATACTTCCAGTGAAATCTCAACATCGAATATTTGGGTGGAATACAATACTTAATCTACTTTACTATACATAGTAGAGAAAGTAAAAAGGTATCTGGATACCTATATGAAATTGCACTTAATCTTTATCCACATTATGTTTCCTACTACTGAACATTAATATGGGGTGAGTCTAACCCTTTGCCTTTATGATAGCTTTTATTCTGCTGGGAACACTGAATTAGGTATCTATGTCTGTGTAGGACAGCAGCCCATGCATCCTGAAGAGCCAAAGCCATAGAAGTTAGTGATGTTGGATGCTGGGATTTGGAGCGTATGCATTCTAACTCATCCCAAAGTTGTTCAATAGTGTTCAGGTCGAGACTCTGTGCAGGCCAGTCCATTTCTGTTATAAAGGAGCACCTCACAAATGCAGTTCTATGACAAGGTACATTGTCATGCTGATATAATCATTATCAGCAAACTGATCCTCTACCATTCACAGCACACAATGGTCTAAAATGTGTTCATATCCTACCGCATTTAGATTTTTCCTAAGCACAATAAAGGGTTACATCCTAACCACAAAAAACACCCCCATAACAAGACTACCTCCTCCATACTTTGCTGCACTAAACATGATGACAGGTATCGTTCTCCCAGTGTTCGCCAAACCCAAACCCTTCCATCGGATTGTCACAGGGTATAGTGTGATCTGTCACTCCAAATCACTCATTCCCAGTCCTTTGCCATGCAATACTAGTGTTCTTTACACCACTTCAAGTGTCACTTAGACAACCCAAAATGTTTAGCTTTGAGCAGCAGCTTGACCCTAGTATCCCATTTCTTTCAATTCCCGACACACAGTCGGTGTTGCAATTGTTTATCTTGTTTACGGAACAGCGAAATATTAGAAACTTGTCGTACAGACAGTAATGCAACATAAATAAATGATTTCTCATGCCTGCTGATAGAGATATTGCTGTCCTGAAGACATGAGCGTATCTGCACAAATTGTATATACACTGTCTCGCCATGTGTAATGACAGTTTCACACTCTTTCAGATATGCCTCATCGCTTTGTCACAAAAGTAGCACTATGGAATATCTGTGTTATTTCCAATTAAATAAAATACAAATAGTGACTTCCTAGTTCAGAAAAGCATAAGTATTTGAAATACCAAAAAAACAAGGAATATCTCTTAAATGGTTAAATATAATGAGATCTATATTTTTGTGTGATTTTTATCTATCTCATAAGGTTTACCAATTATAGAAAACCCAAAATTAAGAGAACTTCACAGGATATTCCCATTTTATATGTTTTACAAGCTGAAATATTCGGCATTTCCTGTGGTTTGACGATTTATCCCTTTAACCATTGGACTTGGGTTGTACTTGCCCAATAAACTTGTTTCCTTGGAGACATTTAAAATATATTACTTTACACACTTAAATATTTGAAACTCTTAGAACACTAAGGAATAAAAAATAAACAATAAATAATTAAAAACACTAAGAACACACTATGCAAAAGTACAAATGCCACAGAAAGAAAAGGGCAGAGAAAACTTTGCAAATTAATGTACTATATTTCTATTTCAATAATATGGAGAAAAGTGTACACATTTTTTGTAGAAGAGTGTGATATAAATATCATTTGCTCCCATTAAATTTATTTGCAGGACAAGAAAGAGAATTGTAATAGTGTATCATAGAAAAATAGTGATGTAGGTATGAGAGTGGGAGAGAGAAAAAAGCATAATCTGATAACAAAAAGTCAGACAAACACCAAGTTTGGTATATTGCAAGGAATTGATGAATATGTTTAAGAAAGTTCTACTGAATAATCTTAAAATGGAAATGTTTCTTGAAAATGGCTCTAAGAATTTTCACTCAAGTTCATTTTAAACTGGTTGTAATAATATAATCATGTTAAAAATATTACTTGAATTTTCAAGTAGTTATATCTTCAAGTGGAAAATCTTTATTCATTTTTTTTCCTTTTTCTTATGCTTGAGCAAAGAGAACAAAAGTTAGAAGCATCATGTAATGACTGACCTTAAAAAGACTGGACTACCACTTTAGTTTAACATATTCCCTTTATCCCCTTGTACATACCTTATGCTTGGCAAAGCGATGAGGCATATTGACCTTGGTGGTCAAACACTGCGATCGCTCCTTATTTTGTTTATTAGAAAAGCAAAATAATAGTAACTTGGCATATAGTCAGTGATAAAACACAAATAGATTATCTCTTGTGCCACTGATATATGAGACATTGCTGTCCTGAAGATATGATTGCATCTGAACAGAGTGTACATACACTGTCTCGCTGCATTTGTTCAATGAGCTTGCATAAACAGCTGGGCAGTTTCACATTCATTCTGATACATCTCATGGCTTTGCCAAGCAGTACAATATAATAGAATGTAATAGTATGTAATAGAACCATTTCTGCAAATGTTTATCTTGATCAATACATAATAGAAGAATAAGCTTTATAAACAATAGTTTGCTGAAGAATTGGTAGCAAAACTCATGTGAAGGCATCACACCAGACATTTCCTCTATATACTTCATGTTAATTGAGATAAACATTTACAAAAATAGTGTCATTATATGTTTGTTGTTGGTACAAAGGTTTACAAGAGGCTGAAGAAAGTTAAATCTTAAAAGCTGGGTTGTTTATTGCTGACATATCCCATATTCTTTATAGGACTTTTCAAGTAGCAATTGCAATGTTAATACCACTTCAAAAAATCAAATTCAAGAATTCAGACCAATAATAAATAAATTGCTCATGTAACAATAAAGTTAGTTAAAATCCAGGACACATAGATGTTAATTTCATGAAAAACTTAACTTTTGCAAAATGTAACAGACGTTAAACAAAACAAAAGTGGTTAATCAAGGTTCTACTGCATATGTTAAAGAGCTGGTGAGAGTTGGCTGTTAGTGTAGACCTGAGGTATGAATGATAAAATTTAGAAATATTTAGAAAGCTTCCATGGCTGATATCTATTACTCTTCTTGGGTTCTCCGGTGTAGGAAAACAGATGTTTTTCTTGCATGTAGCCAAGAAGAAGTAGGCTACATGACCTGCAAAACATCAGCAGCAAATGCCTAAATAATCAGTCTACATCAGAAAATCCAAGAAAAATAAAATTTAGGAATTATTAATTAATGCACCTGTAGAACAAGTTATGAATTTAAGGAGTTTTCATTAGCAAGGATAGAACAAAAGACAAACAGAAAACTAAATTTGTTTCAATATATGTACAACCATTAGAAGACTTTTATCAAAGAAAGTCTGCAAAGAAACCTTAGTGAAATTGTATAAAATTTTAGCAGTTCTAGTCCTATTACATGGTTCTAAGTGTTGGACTCTAAGTAAAGTTGTTTCGAGATGAATAGAAGTTGCGGCATGAAATTCTTGAAGTTTGTGGCAGGTTATACTTTAATGGACAAACAGAAGAGTGTAGATATTCAAAAACAGTTAGAAATCTTCAAACAGACAAAATAGCAGAGTACAGGGAAAGATGGTACAACCATGTGTGCAAAATGGAACATGATAGGATGCCCCAAAGAGTATTAAATTACAGGCTAAGAGGACAACAGAGTCAAGGAAGACCTGCTAGAAAATGGATAGAACAACTTAAGTTTGGAGTCGGAAGAGATCACTCGTCTAAACCTTATTTGTATGATGATGATAATGACGACGATGACAATGATGACGATAATGTTGACAATGATAAGGATGACGATGATGATTAAAAGCTTCACTGTTACTATCTGTTTTCAAGTGAAAATTAACCTCAATATTTTTGTTCTATTTATAAACAATATTCCACCCTTTCTTAAAATATTACCCAGATTAAAAGAAAACCATTAAATTAAACAAATTTATTCACAAAAGGGCACAAATTCACATGGCGGACAATCACATAATTCAGACGTACACTAACATTTAAAGTTCTTCTTCAGCTAAATCTGCTGAGTCCATAGCTACTTCTGCATAATCTTTCTCAAGTGCTGCAAGATCTTCCCGTGCTTCTGTGAATTCACCCTCCTCCATTCCTTCTCCAACATACCAATGAACAAATGCTCTCTTTGCGTACATTAGATCAAACTTATGATTGAGACGGTGCCACGCTTCAGATATTGCAGTTGTGTTTGCTAACATGCACACTGCTCTTTGTGTCTTAGCTAGATCACCTCCGGGAACAATTGTAGGTGGCTGATAGTTAATGCCAACCTTGAATCCTGTTGGGCACCAATCCACAAACTGAACAGAACGTTTACCTTTAATAATGCTTATCGCACAATTCACATCCTTGGGTACAATATCACCACGGTAGAGCAAGCAGCATGACATGTATTTTCCATAACGAGGGTCGCATTTAACCATTTGAGAAGATGGTTCAAAGCAAGAACTTGTGAGATCTTGTACAGAAAGTCTTTCATGATAAGCTTTTTCCGCTGATACAACTGGAGCATAAGATACCAAAGGAAAATGGATGCGTGGGTAAGGTACCAAATTAGTTTGAAACTCTGTAAGGTCAACATTCAAGGCACCATCGAAACGAAGAGAAGCGGTAATGGAAGATGCTACTTGACCCATCAGTCGGTTTAGATTGGTGTAGGTCGGCCTATCAATATTTAGATTCCGCCTACATAGGTCATATATGGCCTCATTGTCTACAAGGAAGCCACAGTCAGAATGCTCTAGGGTGGTGTGAGTTGTTAGAATTGCATTGTATGGTTCAACCACTGCAGTGGATATCTGGAAAAAACAAAAGAACAGACTACTTAGCATTCATTTCTATTAATTATCCTCAATAGTTTAATAGTACTTAATGCCCATTTTTACTACATATAGCACCCAGACATGGATACTGATGATTATAGCTTGGCATTTTGCCTATTTACTTCTATTTTTTTCTTTTTTATAATCATAGGCTTTGTATACATTTCATGCTACTGAAATACAATACGGAGTGTTATGGGTAGCAATGTGCAGATTTGGCGTGATCACATTTTTAGTACATACAGCACACAAACATGGACACTGGTGATTAGATAATAATATAAAAATTTGTTGTTTAACAACACTGTCAATTGCCAGGATCATATCAGCATTGCCAATGTGCTGAAATTTTGTCCCGCAGGAGTTCTTTTACATGCCAGTAAATCTACTGACATGGAGCTGTTGTTTTTAAGCGCACTTAAAAACCATCGGACTGGACCACATTTGAAGCTGTGACCTTGGGATCCATAGGCCAGTGTCTAACCAACTGAGCCATCCAGACCGACACTGATGATTAGAGGTTGGCATTTTGCCAATGAATATCAAAGTTATCCAAACTTGTTTGATGCAACTTGAAACAGTCAGCAGTTTACCATCTTGCAATATTAATAAGTGGAGCTTTTAGTTTCTAATTTGTTCTTAATTTAGATTCTGTTGCTTCACTGTTATTAGCTTCAATTTTTTCTTAACCCTGCTTTTGATGTTCTTAGTCGCTTCTTTCTATAATTATTTTGTGGATATAATCCTTAAGTTATAAACTACATTCTTGTGAATGCAGCGCTATTTCTTAAGTAAATATATATTTTTGTTCATTAAAAACACTTAATTGTCAGGATCATATCAGTGCTGCTGGTGTGCCACAATTTTGTCCTGTAGGAGTTGTTTCACATGCCAGCATTAATTCCTGTTTCCAATGATAGTGTGTAAAAAAATTCACACATTGATAATATTAAAATAAAAATTCTGAAATGTATAAAAATATGAGATAGTAAATACCAGAGCCACTATGGCAGACATAAAAGTTAATGGTGGCTGAGAGCTGACTATTACTATTCTCTTTCCTGTTGCACAAATAAATTTTGTGGTCACAAATGATGTTTATATTGCAGGCTTTATGGAGTGATTTTATGATGTATTTAATTATACAACGTTGTAAGGCATGGCAAGCCTATGATTGGATGTTGTGTCGAACCACCTGCCATTAAATTTTGCATCAGCCATAGTGACATAGCTTCATGCTATAGAACAAAGCTTTGATCAGAAAGTTGCTTTTCCTGAAAAACTGATTCCAAATTACATCCAACATTTTTCACATTGGCGCTTCATATGAGATATGGATATTTGATATTCCTGTACTGTTATGTCATGTCAAAATATGTTTTTAAGTGGTAAATGAATAAATGCTTTTGCTTGTCACTACTCATAGTAGCCTGCCTCTGTAATGTAGTGGTAGCATGTCTGTCTCACTTTCAAGAGGTCCCAAGTTCGAATCTCAGCTAGTTTAAGTTATCCAGATAAGGTTTTTTTCTGAGATTTTCCCTTCCAAAATAAAAACCTGTCACCCTTGGACTAAGAGAGCTGTTTCTATTGTTTTTCCAGCAAAATGTTTAAAAATAGCAAATACTGGCATGCACAACCATGATTTCCTAATAGTACTTCATGCTAATATATGGGATGTCGCAATTGAATCGTCCTATTTTCATATTTTCATATCCTTCGTGTGACTGGTGGGGCACATGTGGAAGTGATATGACTTTCTTGATTTGGGTATACAAACTTGATGAATCATACGTATTAGTAAAGTTTAGTTCATTTCGATATCTCAAATAGTTTGGCAGAAATACTGAAGTGAAAATAGGGCGATTCAATTAGGACACACTGTATATTCTTATGAGAGGGGAGGAACTGGTAACCAACAAAATTTAAGTTTCTAATCTTCCAAGGTTACTGCATGAAGATCTTTAAGGAAATTCCCCCACCCCAAACTACTTTTTAAAATGCAATATCAAATTTTTTGATCGAACACAATATTTCCTCTACTTACTGAAAGTGCATAGTTGAGAAAGTAAAGAGCTGTCCCAATTTTATTTATATAAAATAAAGAAATCAGGAAGTTTTGTTTGGTGGCATAATTCACGTTTTTTCTCTGCATATTGCTTGATTGTAGCAAGATGGAGATGAATACTGTTCCTCCATACACAGAGTCATCTTGTTTATGGTACATACTTATCACATCATTAACTTACAGAATAATTTCTTCCGTCCTGTTTCTTTGGGATATTCTTAGCAATGCAGTGGCCAAAGTTCATGCTGGGAGCAGCGAAAAGTAAATTCCAGTTCCAATTTTTGAACAAAAATAAACTTCAAAAAACTTTCAAAAATAAAAAATAAATAAAAATTACAAATACTTTTGAGGGACATACTTTCCCTACGCTAAATTCAAATCTGCAGTATTTTGCACTGCGCTATTTTGGGCTTCTACTGTACTATACTTCATCCAGCCTTAGATCCGCCCCTTGTATCACTCCGCGATAACCTGATGTTATCACCTGCAACTAACACAAAACAAACACCACGTGGACTCATACCTCGTATTTAAGTTGCAACAGAACGATATTTACTCAGAAATGTTAGAAATATCGCGTTACATTTAAGTAGTCTTTACCAGGGTTATCGTACATCTTGAAAACTCACAGATAATCGCCGATATTTAAGGTACTATATTTTGTGGTGTGCTTTGGTTTCGGCGTATTGCGAGTTCGTTATTGATGGCTTGTGTTTACATCAAATGCAGATCTAATGGTGGAGCGATTATAGATAGAAAATAGGCTTCTGTTAGAATAATTTGTAGAAAGGATATAATAGTGATAGCAAATAGCTACATGAATGAGCACAACTAACACACTTGTAGTAAAATTATATAACTTACCTGAGGAGCTGGATAAATGGCAAATTCCACCTTGCTTTTCTTGCCATATTCTACTGATAGTCTCTCCATTAGCAATGATGTGAACCCTGACCCAGTTCCTCCTCCAAATGAGTGAAAGAGGAAGAAACCTTGCAGACCCTCACAATCATCTGCCAGTTTCCGACTGCGATCCAGAACTAAATCTACCATTTCTTTACCAACTGTATAGTGACCTCTGGCATAATTATTGGCAGCATCTTCCTTACCATTTATAAGTTGGTCAGGATGAAAAAGTTGTCTGTATGTACCAGTACGAATTTCATCTGTGTACAAGAATATATTACTTTATCAGTTAAAAATCTATTCTTAGAGAATCAAACTTCATAAAGTGCATAAAAAAGCACTTGCATTATTAAATAGAAAATTTTAGCTATATTATTTCAAAATGTAGCCATAAATTAGGTAACTATTACAGAAAACATCTGAATCCCATTATCAAAATTAGTTGTTGAGTATCACTGCATTTATATCTGAGAAATATTGCTATTGTACTATATGAGGGTTGTTGTTGTGTTTAACGCCCGCTTTTACTACTACGGCACCGCAGGCGGTGACACTGATGATACATGGAATGAAGATGGAGCACCGGTGGAATGAGATGGCGGGGGAAACCGGAGCCCCCGGAGAAAACCCGCCCTGATGCCACTACTATATGAAAAATTAATCAGACTACCCTAAAGCAACTGAGAGAAAGGAAACCACCAGAGAACTTAAACACTCAACAAGGCTTTCCTTAATAATTTTCAAAAATTAAATAAAATAATTATTTTCTTTTATAATGACACTTTCAATTATAGGGATCATATCGGCACTGCCATGTGCTAGAATTTTGTCCCACAGTTCTTTTAGATGCCAGTAAATTTAGTGCTATGGACTGCTGCTTTTAAGCACACTTAAAATCCATCAGTTTAAGTTGGGTTTGGTTTAAATCCAAGACCTTGGGATCAGTAGATCAGCTCCTAACCAAGCCAATGAGACTAACAATAGACATCGAGAAATCAGTTTTGCAGGGCATGATTGTGGAAAGCATTTTGAAGGAACCCAGATTCAACATCTTCCTAAAGAACATAGACTAAAAAATTGTTTACTATACCTATTTATTTTTCAATTGTATTTATGTAATTAAGGGTTGTTTTGTATGCATTTCATACCAAAAGTGTCAAAAAGCCAAATTAATATTGTGTTCTTAGCAAATTTGAGATTATAGCAAAATGCAAAATATGACACCATAAAATGATGTCACAAGTAAACATAAATAAATGAGAAAATATTCAAGCACATCACCTTAGCGATGAGGTGATATTAAACTTTCTCTTGGTCCGTCATCTTTGAAAAGAACAGACGTCTTTTCTACATGCGGTTCAAATAAGTGATTGTTGAATAATAATTGAGTATTAGTGAACTAAGGTTTAGAAGTGAGGAAATTATTATTGACCAATTTGACTACAGCAAGTTAAATCACATAATTCATATTAATTAGTACAATGCAATTAAATTGACAAAATATAAGAAGATAGACAACGCATTAAACAAAATTTTGCTAACTATTTCAATACAAAATCTCAATCATGCTAAAAAACCAAATTAGTTATCACTAAGAAGTTTTAAATTGTGATATGATTCAAAGACTGTAGTAATCTACAAAGGTGTGAATTGAAGAGAATTGATATTGAAGGGAATTAGCACTAATAGTAATTGCTTTTTAGAGAGCACCATATTTTTATGTTTTTGTGGTCACAACACTCTCTCACAACTGCCAGAATGTCTGGAGGATCACACCTGTCATTGGTTTATGGGTCTCGCTGACCTGACCGAATTATCAAAATAAATTCACCAACCATGTCTTCTGATTACCAATCAGAAGACGTATTACATGACATGACAGGTCTGCATGTTAGGGACTAATAGGTTATAGAGAAATTAGAGAAATGGAAAGGTTGGAAAAATACAGAATCCCTAGCCCTCAGGAACCCTAATAGCATCGGGTTTGGAAGAGAACAAAAGATGACCAAGGTAAGATCATAAGCTCAGATAGAAAAGCTACAGTGAGGAGCAAAACACCAATAAGTGGAATGGCCTGCTCAGTGTAGGTACCTTGTGGTTGCCATCCACATATCCCTTAGATAGGGATTCCTGAGGGTCCTGAGTATCCTCAAAAAATGGCAGTTGCAATCTTCAGGTTGATTACGGGAAATGATTGTCTAGCAAAAGATTTAAACAGAATTGGGATATATTCTTCACCACTCTGTCCTCTATGTGATCTGCAAGAGGAAATGGACCGAGACCACCTTCAAATATGCCCAGCTACTTCTAGTGCCCCATCTATCAGTAAAAAATATTGGAGAGCAAGAGGATTAATAACTTCATTGTCAGAAATTCAGCATTATCTAACAAAAACAACATAGGTATGAATAAAACTTCAACAAATAAAGAAATTGAGCCTAATAATTCATCTTGTCCTGTACCGTCACCTGAGATAGTAAGAGAGTCTCATCAATAGCTTCCATCATAACATAAGACTCAAAGACAAAGTCATTCATAACGTCTTTTAAAAAAAACTGTACCATTTTTTTGTTTCTGGCAGAAAATTGCACACAGTTGGTCTGCACATAGCGAAAAATTTGAATCTGTGGAAATGAACAGCATAGCAAAACTTAAGAAGATAAATCTTTCAGGTTTATTGCTATTATAGAAGAGAAATTGTTTTCCGTGCTTATTGTTTGCGAGTGAGAGAAGTGGCATCTGGACAAATAATGGTTGTGATATTGGTCATTTAAAACAAAAAATAGTGAAAAAAGGAGAGCTTAATTTGAATTGCAAATTAGAATTGTGTAGTGTGTGTCAGAGAGAGAGAAAGTGAGTAAATTTGATTTGATTTGATTTGGTTTAAGGGCGCTCAACTTCTAGGTCATCAGCGCCCTTAAAAGATTCATGGCAATAGCCAGGTATAAATTTCACTCAAAAAATAAAAATACTAGAAACAAGAAAATATACAAAGGCAAAAAGCAGTGGCCATAGCCAGATATGAAACAAGGTGATAAATATGTCCAAAAGCAGAAACAGATAATTAAAAAATTTTAAATCCTCAAATTGATATTGCACTCCGCTAAAAAATTAAAAACTCTATCAACCGCTGTTTTGTCGTCCGCTAGGACCTCTGCAAGTCTGGCAGGCAGCTGCAGAGAATCCCGAAGGTGCGCTAGAGAGCAACACTCTAGCAACACGTGGCGAACTGACAAAAGGTTGTCACACAGCGGACATAGGGGCGCAGGGTCTCTTTTAAATAGGTAACCATGCGAAAAATTGCAGTGCCCTATTCTTAATCGAGCCAAACTAACCTCCTCGCGACGAGATGTGCGACAGGAAGTTACCCAGTTTATCGGAAGTTCTTTCACTTCTCTAAGCTTATTACCACGGAGAGTCGACCACTCGTCGTGCCAGGACGACAGCACCGCTCTCCGCACTTCAAGCCTAAAGTCTTCCGAAGTAACACGTGAGATGGTAATACTGGGTTCTGTAGTTGCCGTCTTTGCTGCTAAATCTGCCATTTCATTCCCAGGCAAACCTACGTGACCAGGAATCCATGCACACACCACGTCAACGCCAGAAGCGTGTAAAACATGGAGGGCATCCTGGATACGTTGTACAATAGGGTGGGGGTTGTACAACTGACAAAGGCTCTGCAGTGCACTAAGGGGATCGCTCAAAATCAGGCAGTCACCTAATTTACGACGGCGAACATACAAAACGGCTCGATAAATTGCATAAAGCTCTGCAGTAAAAATGGAGGTGCTATTTGGAAAACCGAATGTATATGGTTCGGTTCCATAAACATAAGCACATCCAACACCGTTGGAGCCCTTTGACCCATCGGTGTAAATATATCGACGGCCAGTGTAGCCTGACAAAAATTCTAAGAAACACGTGCGGATACTTGAAATAGGCATCGTGGACTTCTGGTGTACGGTCATCCCAAGATCTACATGGGGCGTACCAGATAGCCAAGGGGGGTAAAGTCTCTCGCCCTTGGCGAACATCACAGGCAGTTCCACTCCAAGCTTCACTAGGAGCTCTTGGAAACGGAACCCCGCAGGCTTAGGATTAATGGTGCTATTTCTATATCGTTCTCTTATCGTGGTGGTGAAAAAAGAAGCGAACGTTGGGTGCTTAGGCATACATCTAAGCGCACAACCATAATTTGCCAAGAGAATCTCACGCCGATATTGCAGAGGAGGTTCTGCGGATTCGGCGTAAAGGCTCACCACTGGGCTTGTTGGAAAAGCTCCTGTTGCAATGCGGATGCCCCTATTATGGACCACGTCTAATCTTCTCAGCACAGATGGTCGTGCTGACGAATAAACAATACACCCGTAGTCTAGCTTGGATCGGACCAATGCGCGATATATTCGCAACAAAATTGTCCGATCCGCTCCCCACGATTTGCCATTCAGTACTCGCATAATATTTAGGGAACGGTCACATCTCGCTCTTAGCTGTGCAATATGCGACGACCAACTAAGCTTCCTGTCCAAGATCAAACCCAGGAAGCGCGTCTCTTCTGCGAAGGGAAGTTCATCTGGACCAAATCGGAGCGAAGGTGGTAATCGTCTCCTACGGCGCCAGAAATTAACGCAGATTGACTTCTCAGTTGAGAAACGGAAGCCGTTTTTCATGCTCCATTCTCTAAGGTTGTCCAAACATTGCTGCAGGCGCCGTTGTAAGAACGCCGTGCGCTGAGAAGTGCAATAGACAGCGAAGTCGTCTACGAATAGGCATGACGAAACTCCAGGTGGAACACATTTCCAGATGGAGTTAATTGCTATAGCAAAGAGCGTGACACTTAGCACCGAACCCTGAGGTACTCCCTCCTCCTGAACAAAAGAATTAGAAAAAACCGAGCCGACCCTTACTCGGAAAAAGCGGTCCTTCATAAACTCCTGAATGAAAAGTGGTAGGCGTCCACGTATGTTCCAGGCATACAGGGAACGTAGAATCCCTGCTCGCCAGCACGTATCATAAGTCTTCTCAAGATCGAAAAATATGCCAACGGTTTGACAGTTCTTCATAAAGCCGTCCATTATCTGTGTCGATATTGACACAAGATGGTCAACAGTTGAACGGCGTCGTCGAAAACCACACTGGATGTTAGTCAGTAGGTTACGACTTTCTAACCACCATACCAATCGTCCATTGATCATGCGTTCCATCACCTTGCAAACGCAACTGGTGAGGGAAATAGGATGATAGCTGGAGGGAAGATGATGGTCCTTCCCAGCCTTCAAGATGGGAATAACGGTGGCCTTCCGCCAATTTTCTGGGAGTATACTGTCAACCCAAACACGATTATAGACCTCGAGCAGGAATGCCTTACCTTCAGGAGAGAGCTGTTGTAACATTTGTACATGAATACCGTCCGGTCCTGGTGCTGAACATCGTGAAGATTTCAGGGAATGCTCCAGCTCCGCCATGGTGAAAAGGCGATTGTAATCTTCTACGTTTCTAGAACGAAACGTGAAGCCTTGAGATTCCACCTGAGTTTTAAATGGAAGGAACTCAGGGGAATAGTTTTCCGAGCTAGACACTTGTGCGAAAGCACTGCCAAAGGTATTGGCCACTTCAAATGAATCAACAACAGCTCCTGTGGCTGTTTTTAGTCCTGCTATTGGTATTTGGGTCGTTTTAGCTGCAACACGCCTTAATCTATCCCACACAACCGAGGAAGGTGTGTGTCGGTTAAATGAAGCTACAAATTTGCTCCATGACTTTTTGCTATCCTTAATGACTTGTCTGGACCTGGCGCGCATTTTCTTGTATTCAATTAGGTTTTCCAAAGTAGGGTGACATTGGAAAACCCTAAGTGAGTAAAGATGGAGAGAATGTAGTATACTGCACACCCACTGTGACAAGTCACGAGCTGCCACTGAGGAGGAGTCTGTCATTACAATACTGCCTGTTGTGTGAATGATTTTCCCTGTTCTTGCCAATAATTTCATCAAGTGCCAAGACAAAACATGATAAAAAAGATTAAAGGATTAGATATATCTAAGATTACTTATGTAACTTTATTAAATTTTCATGTATTCCTATATTTATTCTGCTTCTGTGTGTTGTTCTCTTAATTTATTCCAAGCAGGTCAGTCTTCATTTAATTCTGTAAAGAGTATGGACTGGCTTTTTTGTAATAGAAAAATTGTGTAATTAAAACCAAGACACTCCACACTACAAAAATGGTCCAATTATTTGAGTTACCTATCAGCATATATGCTAAAGTTGTATGTTTATGAGACATTGGTGAATGATGTTCCAAATATAAATACTACAAAGGTCCCTTTTAACCAAGGTGACTTCAAAACTGTTAATACCCACCCCTCCCACTCATCTTTCACTAATACTCTGCTGGAGGCAATGGTGATAAAGTAGTGATGTCATGAGCAGATGATTGATTGTCAGGTAAGGCCAAATAAATCTGACAATCCCGCATAAATAATTGGGGTTCATAAAAATAGAGAAGTTTTGCTTAACTTTAATCATAACTTTGATGCCACAATAATCATCCAGAATAGACAATATTGTGATACCGGCTGCAGCACACAACAAAGGATGGTCGGGGTTAAGATACTTCACACTACATACCAGGCATGGCACATACCAAAGACGCTCAAGGTCAAGCTTTCCCACACCACTCATGCAAGCAAACATGTGACAAAAATGAGCACAGCATGTCAAAAGGGGGTTTTCAGATCATTAGAGGAGTATCTGATAGCCAGCTCACTATGTAGGGAGGCGAGGCAAGGGAAGTTCAGTTAATTTTTGAGAGAAAGACATATTGTGAGTGTTCAGTAAGATAGCTGTGAAACAGTTTCGTGAGAGTTGAGTGATTGTATTGTCAAAGCGAGCTGTTTGTGAAACAGAGAAAGTGAAGAAAGGCAGCAAATTGTGTAACAAGTTTACTTGAAGAGAAGCTGTAATATCACAAAAAATAGACTGTTAATGTCAGTAAAAGAGAACTGTGCTGTTGTGCAAAAGTTTTAGAAGAAAATAAAGTGAGAAAAAAAAGTAATTGGAGTGGATTTTGTGTTTTTGTCATATTGTCACAGCAGCCCTGGTCCCAGGTGTTGCTGGTGAGAGTTGGCTGTCAGCAGCCTGGACTCCAGCAACAGCTCAGACTGTCTTAATGACCCATCCTCTGGCAGGGCAATGGGCCATATGGAAACAATAGCTATTGTGTGCTGTTTTCCATTTAGACTGTTCCTCCGAGAAGAGTATATCAGAAGAGTTTAATAGCTAGTGAAAAGGATGTGAACTTAGAAAAGTATAGAAATTTAAAAAGTAGATTTAAAGAAAAATTAGAAGAAGTAAGAAGAATTTCATGGGAAAAGTTTGTAACAGAGAATTTGGAGGATAATGTGTGGGAAATACCATACAAATTAGTTATGGAGAAGATTAAGACACCAGAGGTATTATCCACGTTGTATAGAGAAAATGGAGAGTTTACTAAAACCTGGCAAGAATCGGCAAAGTATCTGTTGGAGAAACTATTACCTAATGACAAGTATATAGATGATAAAGAGGATCATAAACGGCTAAGGGAAGAATTTGGAAATTTATATTGGAATAATCGTGTAGTGTATCCGTATAATGACATTGAGATAAAATTAGCAATAAGGGAGATGAAAAAGAAGAAAGCACCAGGTCCAGATGCAATTTCAGCGGAAGTACTGCAGTGTTTGGAAGATAAAATAACACCGTTTTTGAGAGATATATGTAATGAATGCTTGGTGGTTGGTAGAATACCATATTGTTGGAAAGAAGCAAATGTGGTAATACTAAAGAAATCTAAAGAGAAAGATCCAAGTAATCCAAAATCCTATAGACCAGTTTGTTTGTTAAATACATTAGGGAAAATACAGGAAAAATTACTATATAAAAGATTAAATGAATACAGGATTATGAAAGGTATGACAGAGAAGCAGTTTGGATTTAGGAAAGGTAAATCTACAGAGGACGCTATAAATAGAGCTCTAAATAAAATAGAAATGAGTGAGAAGAAATATGTAATAGGAGTATTTTTTGATATCGCTGGAGCTTTTGACAATTTGTGGTGGCCAGAGCTCTTTCGAATATTAAGAGAAAAGGAGTATCCAATGAGTCTATATAATGGATTAAAAGATTATTGTAAAGATAGGAGGGTATATTTGCAAGGGGAAAATCTAAGTATAAGAAGAGAAATAACTAAAGGATGTCCACAGGGTAGTATCTTAGGTCCACTCTTCTGGGATATTCTGACGGAACCTGTTTTGGAGAAACTAACGAACCTAAGTGAAATTCTGGAAGTTATAGCCTATGCGGATGATTTAATGATTCTAGTAGAAGGAAATAGTAGAAATGAAATAGAAGAAAAAGTAAAAGTTACTATTGACGTTTTAAATTTGTGGTGCCAGAAGGTTAAACTGGAAATTGCCCCACAAAAATCGGCATATATGGTACTTAAAGGAGTCTTAAAAAGAAATCCGACAGTAAAAATAAATAATATTAATATCAAAAGAGAAAAGATTATTAAATATCTTGGGATTTATCTGGATGAAAAACAAAACTTCGATGGACATATTGCTAAAATTAGGAATAAGGCAGGAAACGTAATGATGAAGTTGGCAACTATGACGCAGAGAAACTTTAAAATTAAATTAGAGGCAGTACAGAAGTACATGACGGCAATTTTAAATGGAATTATGGGCTATGGAGCAGGTATATGGGCGCATAAGGTAAAATTAAAGAAGAATGTCAAGGTATTGAGAAGAGTACAAAGACAAACCTTATTAAGATGTATGGGCATAGTAACTACGACACCAACAATGGCGATTTTGGTAGTTCTGGGAGTGTGGCCAATTGATCTGAAAATTAAAGAGAGAGGAGCAATTTATTGGCTAAAGAAGAATCGACTAGATAAGGTAAAAGAAATCATCGGAAAAGAATGTATTATGAAAAGAGATATAAAATATGAACTATTACATCAATGGCAGGAAGAATGGCAACAAATAGAAGAAGGTAGAAGAGCTTATGAAATTTATCCAGACATTAGGGAAAGATTAGGTTTGAAGAATATATTACCAAGAAAGGAGGGCGTGCAATATCTAACAGGACATGGACCTTTTAAAACCTATTTTAAGAAAATTGGACGTAGAATAGATGATAACTGTGAAATATGTAGTAAGACTGATGATCCGGAACATGTATTGTTTGAATGCATAAGATTTAGTGAAATGTTGGAAGAGGGAAGAAGAAATTTAGCGGGAAAAAGAATATGGAACATAGTTCGGAAAAAGGAAGATTTTGATCAAATAGAGGAAATGGTGCGGTTGGTATCATTAGTTGAAATGGAGTTATATCGACAAGGGGTTGACCAGGTAGAAGTAGAACGTGTAATTGAAAATATAACGCCAAGAAGATCGCAGAGATTACAACATATGAGAGATGAAGGAAACGAAAATCTGTATGAAGAAGAAGAAGAAGTGATAGATAATGACAAGATAAGAACACCAACAAGAATAAACAGAAGAAGAGAATTGTGGATCTCCACGGGAAGAATCGAAGCGGCCAGAAGAAGAAGAGAAGTGCGACTTTTGGCAGAAATGGAAGAGGAAGTATTAGATGACTAAAATCCAATAGAAGAAGATCTAGCAGACCCATATGAAGAGAGAAGAAATCCTAAACAGATGAGTATCCCTAAAGAAGACAAAAAGATTCAGCAGATGACATGAAGAAAGAAGAAATCCCAAACAGATGAGCATTCCAAAAGAAGATAAATAGATCCAGCAGATATATGAAGAAAGAAGAAATCCCAAAAGAAGATAAATAGGTCCAGAGATCGACATGAAGAGAGAAGAAATTTCAAACAGATGAGCATCCCAAAAGAAGATAATAGATCCAGCAAATCGACATGAAGAGAGAAGAGATCTAAACAAATGACCATTCTAAAAGAAGACAAATAGATTCAGTAGACCTACATGAAGAAAGAAGAAATCTTAAATAGAGGAGTATCCCAAAAGAAGATAAATAGATTTAGTAGATCTACATGAAGAGAGAAGAAACTTCAAACAGATGAGCATCCCAAAAGACAGCCAAATAGAAATAGTTAGAGGTAGAGGTAGGAAATATAAATTTAGGATTAGCCTCTTCTCCCGACGTGAAGAAAAATTTTGAACTTGGTTAAGAGGAGAAATGGAGGTTAGTTAGTGGAAGTAGTAGTAGTAGGATCGGCAGTTTATCTTAAATAACTAATAATAGAATTGTAATGTAAATATTCCAAAAAATATATAAAAAAGAAATAATTTTGTAAAAGATAAACTGCTGAAATAGTTTTGATTTGTGCACATGTAAAGCTACTGGTAACTGGAAAGTTTCCAGTAACTATTAGGTTAGTTAGCTAGTTAGTAGAGAAAGTTATAGATATAGGTCATATATCTGCAAAAATTTGTAAAATGTTTGTTAAAATGTTTAGTTAAAGAAATGGAAAAAACAGTTTTGGCGGATAATATGTCCTAGTATAGATTCTAGATGCCAGGATAATGATTATGCAGATTTTATTTTTTTTTTATTTTTTTTAATTTTTTTTTTATTTTTTTTTTTTATTTTTTTTTTTATTTTTTTTTTTTATTTTTTTTTTTTGTTCCTCCTTTATCACTCTCGAGCATTCCACTTCTAGAACTCTTTCATTGTGTCAGGCTTTATATAAGGGACTTGCTTGTTCCCAGAAACAAAGTTGTAATAGTTGTTCTTGTGGTGAAGTGCAGTTGTAGTGGACTGTGGGAGTCAGTTAAATGTTTACAAAGCATTCAATGGATAGCATCTGTGAATCTACCAGGTGCAATTCAGTGCAAGTCGTAATCTGACAGTTCTATATTGTGATTGTATTCGACAGTTGTTCTGTTGCTCTGAGTTTTTACAAAAGTGATCTAAGTGTAATGTTAGCACTACACTGACTAGAAGGTAGTAAATTGTGATTAGCAGTAACTGGTGTTTCTCATTTGGTACAATATTTACACTTGTAACACATAGTGTAAATGTTACCCTGTAATAATAAGCTACAGTAGAAACAGCACAAAACAATGGTAATATTTTTATTTCATAAATGAATTCTAAATGCTTCTTAGTCTATTCAAAAGTTTTAGAGAAAATAAATGTATTCACTCTCAGTATTATGACACATGAGTTTACTTACTTTCTTTTCCTTTTTTTTTTTTCATTAGTTTCTATCTTCCCCATGTAAGACAAATTTCTAATAAATACTTACCAAGAACTGTAGGTTCCAAATCTGCAAATACTGCTCTTGGAACATGAGTACCACCACCAGTCTCGGAGAAGAAGGTGTTGAAGCTATCATCTCCTCCTCCAATTATCCTATCGGCAGGTATTTGGCCATCAGGTTTAATGCCATGTTCCAGGCAATAGAGTTCCCAGCATGCATTGCCGATTTGTGCACCGGCTTGGCCAATATGAATAGACAGACACTCACGCTGTAAAACATTCAAGGTTACTTGCATTTTAATTAATATCTTGAACTCATATCCATTAGTTTTAAATGATAACATTTTTAAACAGAAATTATTGAATACAAGCTAATCAGTTTCAGTTTCTTGAACCTCAAGGAGCAGTAACAGTTTGTTACAAAATAATAAATGTGATCATTAAATTATCACATTCAGAGATATTCTGTAACTTTCTGGTTAAGAAGATTTTTACCATTATTCTTCAAGATCAAGGTGCAATAAAGTGCATCCATTTTCAGCCAACAATAATAATATTTCTAGCATTAACAACTCAGTCCCTGCTCTTGGTATGGCTAACCATAGTTTTATTTCCATCAACAAAATGTTTTTACAGTGTTACAGAATACCAAATAGTATTCAGAGAAAATTTCAGGCATAAATTTCATTTGCCATGCAAATATCCTAAACTACTCTGTACATCGTAGTTAGAGATATTTTTTGAAAAATCACAAATAGTGAAAGTGTTTTCATTTAAAGAGTATTTTGGGAGGGTAGAGAGGACTTCTTTTAAAAATCTATGTCACATCTTTCGAAGATACTGAACTTGAATACCTAGTTTGGTTTTTTTTTTACTTTTCCTTCTTGAGACATATTGTTCACATATGCACTCTCTTGTGAAGCTTTTTTACTTTCTCTACTATGTATAGTAAGCAGAGGAAGTATTGTATTCCACCCAAAAATTTAATGTTGAGATTTCACTGGAAATATATATTTTGAGACCCCTTGAATAAAAAATAAGCATTTTTAGAAAAAGGTCCATGTGTGTATCTGTATGTCCTGTGGGCAGCATAACTCAAAAACGAAAAGTTGATTAAAACCCAAAGTTGGTATTTAAGTTTAACGCCTCTTAAGGATGCAACATGAAGATTGTGAAAAAAATTTGCTCATCCTAAATTAACCTTTACATAGAAAGTTTTGATTTTCTCAAAAATGGCTGTTAACAATTTTGATTAAAAACCATATGTTTGAGATATTTGTGTGGAAAACGAAATGTTAATTTTTAATTTCCTGGCTTTAGTCTATGTACTCCTGTTTACTCTGGATGACTTTTGCATAACTGGTAAACTGTAAGAGATAGACCAAATCTTACTATAGCAAAAATGTAGATCTTACTAAAACACAGAATTTATGTCCAAATAAATTTTTTGCAGAGTGAAGCATTTGAGATATTCCTTGTTATTTGTGTAAGTTTTGGAGAACTTATACTTCGGTCAAATAGAATATCGTTACTCATTTTTTTATATGCTAATAGTGCAAAGAGAACAGAATTTCAGTTTCAAAAGATTGCTCAAAGTCTACTGTATTCCCATATTCCTTTTGCACCTACAAGGAAATAAATAATAAGATAATTTCTCAAATGTCAACTAACACAAAGAAGATACAGGAATAAGAGTTTGTAAGAATGGTTAGTACAAGAGTAGAGAAATTCATGTGAGTGCAATACATCGGATTTTTTAAAATTGCTATCTTATGGACTCAGGGGGCCACAAAATACTAACCCATTTCTGGTGAAATCTCAATCTAAATTACAACACTTCCTCTGCCTACTTGTTTCATTTTAGAGAAAGTAAACAATTTCAGTGTTTTCATGTCACTTCTTGTTTAATTTGAAATATATGAAGGCAGAAACATATTATGAATAATGTCTACATGGATAGGAATATCACATTTTATGAGAACTATTTTGCAAATTTGCCATTGGTTGAAAAAGTCCCTTAAACATACAGGTACTCTCATAAATATTTGGTGACATAGGAGTTTTATGGATAATGCAGAGTTATTTGAAATTATGAAATGGTATTAGACAAAGTTTATAGGTATCGTTTGACTCCAAAACAAAACATACACATGTCACTTCAATACATTGTCACTGTTATATTTGTATTCATCTGCTTGGGCATAATAAGAGGAGGCTTGCATTTCCATTACCATAGTGAAAAATCTGTTTCTATGCTGTCGAGGTGTACTAAAAGGTCAAATGGGACACAGAAGAGTTGACACAACATTTGAACAGCAACAACTTGTGTTCTTTCACCATGCTAAGGGTCTCATGGGCAGAGAAATTGCTGCTACGGTGAATATACCATCGAATACTTTTGAGACATCATCCAATAATATAGAAAAGACAGAATCAAATCTTTGCCACAAACAGGAAGTCCACAGAAGCTCAAATGACAGAAAGAGAGAAAGATGAGAAAGATAAGTGCCCCAAAACTGATAACTAAACAGCATCTTACAACTGGTAGAGATGTGTAGCCAGAAACAAGGGGAAAGAAATGCTATAATGGAACAGTAGTCAGGAAAAAACAGCCCTATATAAATAAAGTCAACAGAGCAAAGAGGTTGTAGTTTGCTAAAGAATACTGTAAAAATCTGATGTGTTGCACTCACATGACTTTCTCTACTCTTGTACTAACCATTCTTACAAACTCTTATTCCTATATCTTCTTCGTGTTAGTTAAAATAAACATTTGTACAAATTATCTTATTGCTTATTTCCTTGTAGGTGCAAGGGGAATATTGGAATACAGTAGGTTTTGTGCGATAGTCAAATCTTTTAAAGCTTTGAGATTCCGTTCTCTTTGTACACGTAACATATAAAAAAATGAACAACGATGACCCATTTCACGAAAGTTCCAAGTTTTCCGAAACTCACACATATAACAAGGTATATCTCCGAAATGGTTCACCCTACAAGAAAATTTATTGAGGTATAAATTGTGTATTTTAGCAAGATCTACATTTTTTGTATAGTATAATTTGTTCTATCTCTAACGGTTTACCAGTTATGCAAAAGTCATCCAGAGTAAATACGACTACAGGGGCTATAGCCAGAAAATTCAAGATATACATTTCATTTGTCATTAAAATATCTCAAACATATGACATTTTAATCAAAATCGTTAGAGCCATTTTCAAGAAAATCAAAATTTTCGAAAAATTTTCCATGTAAAGGATAGTTTAGGGTGGGGCTATTTTCTTCAAAATCTTCGTGTCACATCCTTGAACGACATTAAACTTAAATACCAACTTTGGTTTTTAGCCGACTTTTCGTTTTTGAGCTATGCTGTCCACAGGCTGACAGACTGACAGACACAGACACACACACACACGGACCTTTTTCTAAAAATGCTTTTTTTTGACTCAGGGGGCCTCAAAACATGTATTTCCGGTGAAATCTCGACTTCGAATTTTTGGGTGGAATACAATACTTCCCCTACTTACCAGTAGAGAAAGTAAAAAAGATCAATAATATTGAAACAACATAGTTTTTATAGAGAAAGACTCCTTTGTGTATGTATTTGATAGTGGGAGGGGGGGGGGGAGTTTGTGTTAGGCACAAGCCAATCCAGAGTTGGACAGAAGAAATTTACCCCCTCCAGTAAAACACAAAGGTGGCAGTGTGAGGGTACAACAGGTGGACTGGGAAATTTGGTTTTCATTGAAAACAATGGACAAATGTTAGCTCAAGAGAATAACTTTGTCCTTGAACATGCAATTTCACTGTGGAGTGAGGAAGTTTCTTGATACGATACAAATAGAACACCAGCAGCTCAAAATTATTGTTTGCAATGTACTTAAACTGCAAGGAGTGCTAGTGTTGCCACAATATTATATTGTGTGGTCTCTTGAGCCTCCAGTAAACATAATTCATTAGTGATATGGCTAACTTTTGGAAAAAGGGATTCATAGCAAGGCTCATGAAATAATATACCATGTAAACCAGCAATGCAAAAACAAAGCCAAGTGGAAACAAGTACTGCCAATTTCATTAGCATATGAGAGAACAGCAAAATACTGTGATGTGTCTGTGGGAACGGTTAAGAGCATAAGACAAGAAAGTGAGAAAGAACAGAAGGAAGCCCTCTATGCACTCCAGGCAAAACAAGACTTCAAAATCCAGAACAAAATATAAATATAGATGATTTCAAAATGTGCATCACTAAGCAGACAATAATTAACTTCTATGTCAGTAAAAAAATTCTTCTGACATGCAGGAAGTTGCTTCTTGTAGTCAGAACATGGATTTTCCTTGGGGAGAACTGCCGCTCAGGAGAATCATTCAAAAAATGGGATTTAGATGGTGCAAATGTTGAGAAAAGCAAACAATCAATCAAAAAGACAAGAATTGTTGAATGGAGGTGCAAATACTTAGCTGAGCTAAGGAAATACCAAATACAAGGCAGGAATATCATTTATTTGGATGAAATGTGGAGGGAGAATAATTTAAAATTCAAAAAATCTGATGTGTTGCACTCACATGACTTTCTCTATTCTTGTACTAACCATTATTACAAACTCTTATTACTATATCTTCTTTGTGTTAGTTGAGATACACATTTGTACAAATTATCTTATTGCTTATTTCCTTGTGGGTACAAGGGGAACATTACAATACATTTGGCTTTGAGCAATAGTCAAATCTTTTAAACCTTTGAGATCCCGTTCTCTTTGCACACTTAACATATAAACAAATGAATAATGATGTTTCACTTCAACAAAGTTTTAAGTTTTCCGAAACTGACACAAATAACAAGGAATATCTCTGGAATGGTTCACCCTACAAGAAAATTTATTTGGACATAAATTATGTATTTTAGCAAGATCTACATTTTTTGTATTCTATGATTTGGTCTATCTCTAACGGTTTACCAGTTATGCAAAAGTCGTCCAGAGTAAATCTACTACAAGGGCTATAGCCAGAAAATTCAAAATATACATTTCATTTGTCATAAAAATATCTTAAACATAACATTTTAATGAAAATTGTCAGAGCCATTTTCAAGAAAATCAAAATTTTCCATTTAAAGGGTAGTTTAGGGTGGGGCTATTTTCTTCAAAATCTTTGTGTCACATCCTTGAAAGACAAACTTAAATACCAACTTTGGTTTTTAAGCTACTTATCGTTTTTGAGTTATGCTGTCCACAGACTGACACACACGCACGCACGCACGCACGCACGCACGCGCACACACACACACACATACACACACAGACCTTTTTCTAAAAATGCCTTTTTTTGGATTTAGGGGGTCTCAAAACATATATTTCCGGTGAAATCTCGACATCGAATTTTTGGGTGGAATACAATACTTCCCCTACTTACCAGTAGACAAACTAAAAATGTTGGCAGGCCACAGGGATGTAGCTTTAGGGGATGCTAGTACACTGAGCATTCTCCTTATTTTTCTGTGTTATTATTTTTGTGATAGTTTTAATGCAGGACAATTATTTTATACAATCATTTAGCACTGATTTTTTCACAGATCATACTATTGAGCAGCTATATTTAACTAAAATGATTATATTTATATGTAAGTCAATCCATTCCATTCTAAAACAGCGCTGTATGCTGAGAGCAGTCAGCGTTTCACTGCCTATGTGTGATATGGCTAGATTGGTCTCCCCACAAAACCCTCACCTACTCAACTTGGCAAGCCCCTACATACCCATCTGTATACACTAGTATTTAGCCATGTGCTATAGCGTGGTTCTGACTCTGGAGAATTGTTGAGGTACTATCAATTGTGTTTCTTTGCAAATAAAATTGTTGGACATAAGCTGTAAGTGCATGTGATATTTATGTCATAAAAATGAGTGACATACCATACCAGCTAAGATATTTTCTCTCATTCATTTTTTCAAATTTTGGGAAATGAATGTTTTCATTTTTTTTGCACTATATGGCTTGTATTTTATATATACCTATACATATCTCTCACTATGTTTGTTTTTTGCTAGTTATATATTTTTATTAAATGTTGTTGTTTTCTAGTGCCTTGCATCTGGCAATGAAGCCATTAGCATTCGTGCTTTCCAATACTTTTGAACTGTAGTTTCTTCTGATCTTAATGCTTCACAGGTCTTCAAGTGGTCTTCGTTCATTTCTGCAGGATCGTTACACAGGACACATATTGGTGAAGCTGAGATACCTATTCTGTAGAGATGACTTGCTAAGCAGTCGTGATTTGTCAATAGTCGGAAGGCTGCAACCACTGTTTTCCTTGGTCTCTGGGGGATTATATCTGGATTGGAAAGTAGTGTAATCCATTTTTTATCTTTGGCATTTGTTTCTATTTCTTGTAGGTATGAATGAGAAAATTTTTTAATGATCAAGCGTTTTATTGAGGAATATGAGAAATTGAATTTAGACTTTTGTTTTATTGTTGTGCCTTTCTTTGCAAGTGAGTCTGCAGCTTCGTTTCCCATGACTCCACAGTGTGCTGGAATCCATTGGAGATGAACAGTCTTATTAACTTTTTGGAGTTGTGTTAACATTTTGTAGCATTCTCTAATTTTTGTTGACTTCTTTGTAGTATTTGAACATATTCCCTGAATTGCAGTTTTAGAATCTGAAAGAATTACTGCCTTGTTAAATTTATTTAAGGGAAGATTTACTAATTGTCGGAGAGCAATGTATATAGCCTCTATTTCTCCATCATAATTTGTTGTGTCTCTGCCAACAGAATGATAAAAGGAAAAATGTGAACATGTAACTCCAGCTCCAGTATTAAATGTTGTTGTTTTCTAGTGCCTTGCATCTGGCAATGAAGCCATTAGCATTCGTGCTTTCCAATACTTTTGAACTGTAGTTTCTTCTGATCTTAATGCTTCACAGGTCTTCAAGTGTTCTTCATTCATTTCTGCTGGATCGTTACACAGGACACATATCGGTGAGGCTGAGATACCTATTCTGTAGAGATGACTTGCCAAGCAGTCATGATTTGTCAATAGTCGGAAGGCTGCAACAGCTGTTTTCCTTGGTCTCTGGGGGATTATATCTGGATTGGAAAGTAGTGTAATCCATTTTTTATCTTTGGCATTTGTTTCTATTTCTTGTAGGTATGAATGACAAAAATTTTTAATGATCAAGCGTTTTATTGAGGAATATGAGAAATTGAATTTAGACTTTTGTGTTATTGTTGTGGCTTTCTTTGCAAGTGAGTCTGCAGCTTCGTTCCCCATGACTCCACAGTGTGCTGGAATCCATTGGAGATGAACAGTCTTATTAACTTTTTGGAGTTGTGTTAACATTTTGTAGCATTCTCTAATTTTTGTTGACTTCTTTGTAGTATTTGAACATATTCCCTGAATTGCAGCTTTAGAATCCGAAAGAATTACTGCCTTGTTAAATTTATTTAAGGGAAGATTTAATAATTGTCGGAGAGCAATGTATATAGCCTCTATTTCTCCATCATAATTTGTTGTGTCTCTGCCAACAGAATGATAAAAGGAAAAATGTGAACATGTAACTCCAGCTCCAGTAAGGTTTTCCTTCGAGGATCCATCAGTATATATGTGCAGCCATTCTTCTGTGGGATACCTAGTATTGATTGTTTCCAGAGCTAGAAGTTTTTGTATTTCTTTTGGTGTGTCTGATTTACTTATTTCCTCTATTAATTCCAAATTGAAGGTAGGTTGCAATAATTCCAATGGATTTTCTCTAATAAGTAGATTTTCTCTGGTGTTAGGAATGTTCAATTTGGATTTAATCTGTGTTACCTTTTCTAGGAAACTACTATGAGTTTTAAGGATTGAAGGGGGGAGGTTCTCTTTTGTCCATTTAGAGTTTGGCAGTCGTAACATTTTCTCGTGTTGGAGCAATGCTTGTTCTTCTATTTTTGTTGTTATTGATGGGGTCCGTGTTAAGGCAAGCATGGCATCAATAGGTGTGGATTTAACTGCTCCAGTGATTAGGCGAAGAGCCTGATTTTGTATTTGTTCAAGTTTATTGATGTTAGCATTTGCTGCTGTTATTAAAGCTTCAGAACAGTACAAGAGGTTTGGTTTAATATACATTTTGTATGTTGTGTTAAGGACTCTCCTTGAGCAGCCCCATTTAGCACCAGCTAACCTTTTCAGGATTTGCAATTTCTTTTCAACCTTTTCTGAGATGTTTGTTATATGTTTTTTCCAACTTAGCTTTCTGTCGAAAGTGATGCCTAAGTATTTGGCATCATCAACTGCTTTGAGTGGTTTACCATTATAATTTATGTTAATATTAACTGGTTTGTATTTTAGTGTAAATAATTCATAATTTGTTTTTTCCACATTGATAGTCATGAGGTTTTTGGAGCTCCATTCATGTACTTTGTTTAGGGCTGTTTCTATTCTGTCTTTAATTAATTCAGGTTTTTTTGAAGAGCCTGAAGTCCAAATGACTACATCGTCAGCAAATAGAGCAATTTTGGTTTCTAAAGTTTTTATTATTGATGGAAGGTCATTTATATATATGTTAAAGAGTGTTGTGCTCAGAACAGCACCTTGTGGAAGTCCTCGGTGTGTTTGTTTATATTTGGAAATGTATGTATTATATTTTGTGGCACAAAATCTTTGTGAAATAAACTGAGTTATCCACTTAAGCATGTTACTTTTCACACCTATTGATTGCAACTTCTCAACTAATTTATTTCTCCAGACTGAGTCATATGCTGATTTAAAATCAATGAATACTGCCAAGGTATCCTCCTTTCTATTGAAAGCTTCCTTGATGTCTTGGCTTAGTAGGAGTACATTTTCACTTGTACTATGATTCTGTCTGAAGCCGGTCTGTGAACTATTAATTAAGTTGTAATATTCTAGGAACCAGTTAAGTCTAGATGCCACCATTCTTTCCATCACTTTTGCAATAACACTGGTCAAAGATATTGGTCTGAAACTATTAATATTGTTTGAGAGTTTGTTTTTCTTTAAAATCGGGATGATAATGGCTTTTTTCCAGTCGGAAGGTACAGTCATTCTCCAACACGTGTTATACAGTTTAAGTAGGATTTCTTTTCCTTTCCTGCCAAGGTGTTTAATAAACTCTGGGTGGATCTTGTCAGGTCCAGGAGATTTTTTGTTCTGTAATTGTTCTATTGCTAAATCCAGTTCTGTTTCATTAAAATCCTGAATAAAAATATCATTTCGTATACCTTTTGGCTTACTAGTTTCTCTGATAGTTTTTTGGATAGCCTTATCTTGTTTTTTATACGCTTGGGGTACTCTTTGTGACTGAGCATAAAATGTACTTAATATACATTTTAACGTATTACAGTTCAGAATGAAAGTTATTGTGTACTAAAGCCTAAGTGCAAATCGTTTAGTTTTCTGAGAATTCCCTACCCTTTTCTACTTCCCAACACAGGGCAATCTCTTCATGCTCACTATGGTCAGATAAAAAGGGTCAGTTCCAACAATTTTAATCTATCCAGACCATCATTTTACTAATGACAGAATGGTCAACTTCCAAATATGTTAAACCATTCTTAATCATTAGCCATTGCTACAATATTTTTGCAACTGAGATTTTTACTTTATTCTTTTTTGTAACTTAACAATCCACAGGAATTAACTTAAAAGAAAGTAAGAACTAATTTTTACATTCAAAATCTCGGGAATTTTGCACAAAATCAATTTATTGATCAACATCACACAATTTGGAAAAATAATGGAAAATCGCTTCAATATAATATGTTGCCTTTATCGTTAATGCGAAAAAAGAGTGCCCTAGTTATAGAGTTCCCACTTTTTTATTTCACATTATGCCACTGGCAAGCCAAAGGGGTCATGGGTGCTTACTGATGGTAGTATAGGAAACAGACTCAGTTCATACATGCTCTGAGAATGGATTTATTTCTGAAGCATTGCTAATTTACAGTGTTGACAATGTCAATTTTTGACTATGGATGTATGAATGCTTGGTTCCAAAGCATCTGGGAAAATCTGTAATTATTCTAGATAATGCTCCTTATTACATCATCCAAATCAATAGGCCCCTAAATAAATAAGACATTAAAGTAATCATGATGTCATGGCTTCAGAAAAATGGAATTCATTATGACAAAAGCACACTAAAGCATCAACTTTGTTCTTTGATAGAAATGAACAGATCAAGAGAAAAAGTCTTCATGATTGAGTGCATTCTCAGTGCTCATGAGCACTCTATTCTGCATCTGCCGCTTTGCAATTGATATCTTTGTCCCACTGAATTTACATGGGCGACAGTAAAGTAATCATAAGGGAGCATAATGTTACTGGGCAATTTTTGTCATCTCATTTATCGAATATAACCAATGAAGGAATATCTTTAGTAACTTCAGAACACCGGACAGGATATCACTGCATGTTAGGAAATTTGAAGGGTGCTTGGACAAGGATTGTGTGGTTTCAGATATGATTGATCAGATTATTTCAAATCCAAATGACAGCTCTTCTGAGGGCAAGAATGGGTACTATCTGAAGATTCAAACTGCAAGTTATCTGCACCAGAACTTGCATATCCTCTGGATTAATTAGGTTAGTAATATAATTTTCACACGTGTATGACCATAATTATATTGCTTTATAGGTATAAGGGTTTAACAGGTTTACTTATTGAAAATATGATCATATTTGTTTTGTTTGATGTAATATAATGTATTGCTGATGCTACTCTGTAATATTTATAGTCCCAAAAAAGATAAGATAAGTTGCTTTTCAAGCAGGGTGTAAAACATCAGCATGAGGAAAAATTAATAGAGCACTATCTCAGATTCACTTGTGCCAGCTATTTAGTGATAGCTAAACTCATGATTCAAGCACAGTATCTCAACATTCTCAGAGAAAATTTTTACCAAAGTGCAGAACAATATGGGATAAGAAATAAGTTCAAATGATATCATGATAATGACCCAAAGCAACAGACACATGTTGTCAGGGAATTATTGTTATATAACTTCCCAAAAGTCATACATTTGCCCGCACAGGGTCCAGATCATAATCTATAAGAATTTATGGAATGAGCTGAGTAAACAAATCAGAAATTCTATCATCCCCTCTATAGATCATCTTAAAAAGACTGCTAATAGAATGAGTTAAAATTGAGCCTGCCTACACAAAGAAAATAATTTTAAATATGAAAACATGCCTACTTAAAGGTAATCAGTTGTAAAGGATACCCTACAAAGAATTAAATTCAAACAGTGCAAGGGGAATACCCATTCCTTTTTGTTGACCTAGGTAATATTTCAGTGCCATTGAAATTCCAGCAAATAGGCTCAACTATTATTTATTTATTTATTTATTTATTTATTTATTTATTTATTTATTTATTTATTTATTTATTTATTTATTTATTTATTTATTTATTTATTTATTTATTTATTTATTTATTTATTTATTTATTTATTTATTTATTTATTTATTTATTTATTTATTTATTTATTTATTTATTTATTTATTTATTTATTTATTTATTTATTTATTTATTTATTTATTTATTTATTTATTTATTTATTTATTTATTTATTTATTTATTTATTTATTTATTTATTTATTTATTTATTTATTTATTTATTTATTTATTTATTTATTTATTTATTTATTTATTTATTTATTTATTTATTTATTTATTTATTTATTTATTTATTTATTTATTTATTTATTTATTTATTTATTTATTTATTTATTTATTTATTTATTTATTTATTTATTTATTTATTTATTTATTTATTTATTTATTTATTTATTTATTTATTTATTTATTTATTTATTTATTTATTTATTTATTTATTTATTTATTTATTTATTTATTTATTTATTTATTTATTTATTTATTTATTTATTTATTTATTTATTTATTTATTTATTTATTTATTTATTTATTTATTTATTTATTTATTTATTTATTTATTTATTTATTTATTTATTTATTTATTTATTTATTTATTTATTTATTTATTTATTTATTTATTTATTTATTTATTTATTTATTTATTTATTTATTTATTTATTTATTTATTTATTTATTTATTTATTTATTTATTTATTTATTTATTTATTTATTTATTTATTTATTTATTTATTTATTTATTTATTTATTTATTTATTTATTTATTTATTTATTTATTTATTTATTTATTTATTTATTTATTTATTTATTTATTTATTTATTTATTTATTTATTTATTTATTTATTTATTTATTTATTTATTTATTTATTTATTTATTTATTTATTTATTTATTTATTTATTTATTTATTTATTTATTTATTTATTTATTTATTTATTTATTTATTTATTTATTTATTTATTTATTTATTTATTTATTTATTTATTTATTTATTTATTTATTTATTTATTTATTTATTTATTTATTTATTTATTTATTTATTTATTTATTTATTTATTTATTTATTTATTTATTTATTTATTTATTTATTTATTTATTTATTTATTTATTTATTTATTTATTTATTTATTTATTTATTTATTTATTTATTTATTTATTTATTTATTTATTTATTTATTTATTTATTTATTTATTTATTTATTTATTTATTTATTTATTTATTTATTTATTTATTTATTTATTTATTTATTTATTTATTTATTTATTTATTTATTTATTTATTTATTTATTTATTTATTTATTTATTTATTTATTTATTTATTTATTTATTTATTTATTTATTTATTTATTTATTTATTTATTTATTTATTTATTTATTTATTTATTTATTTATTTATTTATTTATTTATTTATTTATTTATTTATTTATTTATTTATTTATTTATTTATTTATTTATTTATTTATTTATTTATTTATTTATTTATTTATTTATTTATTTATTTATTTATTTATTTATTTATTTATTTATTTATTTATTTATTTATTTATTTATTTATTTATTTATTTATTTATTTATTTATTTATTTATTTATTTATTTATTTATTTATTTATTTATTTATTTATTTATTTATTTATTTATTTATTTATTTATTTATTTATTTATTTATTTATTTATTTATTTATTTATTTATTTATTTATTTATTTATTTATTTATTTATTTATTTATTTATTTATTTATTTATTTATTTATTTATTTATTTATTTATTTATTTATTTATTTATTTATTTATTTATTTATTTATTTATTTATTTATTTATTTATTTATTTATTTATTTATTTATTTATTTATTTATTTATTTATTTATTTATTTATTTATTTATTTATTTATTTATTTATTTATTTATTTATTTATTTATTTATTTATTTATTTATTTATTTATTTATTTATTTATTTATTTATTTATTTATTTATTTATTTATTTATTTATTTATTTATTTATTTATTTATTTATTTATTTATTTATTTATTTATTTATTTATTTATTTATTTATTTATTTATTTATTTATTTATTTATTTTTTATTTATTTTTTATTTTATTTTTTTATTTTTTTTTAATATAATAGCTGCTGTAGCTTGAAAGAATGATTATTTTGTTATTGTTGCAAAACACGTGTATTTGTAAAGAGGTAGAACCGGAACTTAAAAATTCAATGCCACAACTGGGATTTGAACCACAGACCTTCCGCTTGCCCGGCAAGCGGAAGGTCTGTGGTTCAAATCCCAGTTGTGGCATTGAATTTTTAAGTTCCGGTTCTACCTCTTAAACTTTGCCCACACACGGCTTGTGTGTTTAAAAACACCAACAGTAAGTTTGTTGGCATAAATAAATAATAATTACGTGTATTTGTGTTTATTGCTACTTTATCGCTAAGTGCTCTTTTTAGGGAAGTAAAAGTTTTTGGATCTGAGTTAAACTTTGACCGAGTATTCTTTTAAGTACCTAGCTGTAATTGTTTACAAATGGGCACGTGATGAACTATAATAGAACATAGTTTTAAAGCTGCCAAGATTTATTCTTTTTTTTTTTTTTTTTTTTTTTTTTTTTTTTTTATGCACCTTAATAAGGGTTATTAAGTAGTGCGAATTATCTCTTTTTCACTTTAAATGCTGCATAGGGGGTTAAACCGTTGAATCCCGATTTTATGACGCATAGCTTCGCTAACCTGACATATAACGCCGGTTACAGTGCTATTATAGTTAGGTACTTAAGGGCAAATATATAACAAAGCATCGTTCTACGCAAATAATTTGATTACAGATAGCTGTGATGACTAAAACTGTGATAATTTGAACTATAACCACGAGGTAAAACTACTAATTGCAATCACGGTATCGCTACTTAATTCAGAAATTACATTCTCTAACAAAAATTCTACGGTGAGTTATGAGAAATGTTTTAAAAGAGTAAGTTTAGTTGCTGTAGTTACATTGTAAACATATATTTTTGCCACATTGGTTCCGGCTAGTTCGATTGTTCGAACCTTATGTTTGCATCATAAAACTTCAAGTGATTGCCATTGCCACAAAGGTTCAATGAAAATTACTTCTGTTGTTTGTTTCAGAGTGAATAAATGTTCTAAGATGCAGTAATCTTTACTTCAAATCTTTATTTGCGCCATGCATCCTCGTCCACTCATAGCAGACAGCTCAAGTCACCAAATGTTATTTAGCGACACCTAGCAAAGTTGGCTATTCTGAACACCCCAGTTCCATCTCTTCTCTGAAATGCGAGAGTATTGAAAGTTTATTACTTAATATAAAATTTAACTTAGAGGTTACTTAAATTTTGACTACGCATATCAAATTAAAGTGTTATTTTAAACAGTTTTTACAATACAAATATGACAAAGCACCTAAAATTATCTTATAATCTTAATGTAAATCTTGGGATGAATGACGGACTGATTACGTACCTAGCGTTTCATATATATACCATATGAAAACCACCGTTTAATGTACTCGCTTCGGCGGTACATATACTAAAATTGGAACGATACAGAGAAGATTAGCATGGCCCCTGCGCAAGGATGACACGCAAAATCGTGAAGCGTTCCACATTTTTTGCCTACTTCTTGCTTTCAATCCTTCTGATCTTAATAGTATGCTTTCATCATATTAAATTATACGTATTCGCAATCTGTTTCATCCAATCATTTGATATCAGTATATTTATTTTTATTTTTATTATTAATTATTATTATTATTATTATTATTATTATTATTATTATTATTATTATTATTATTATTATTATTATTATTATTATTATTATTATTATTATTATTATTAGTACTACTACTATTAATGCTGATTGTCATTGTTATTCTTATTGTCATCATCATCGTCGTTGTCATTGTTGTCGTTGCTGCTGTTGTTGCTCTTGTTGTTGTAGAGGGGTTTAAAAAAATATATGAATAAATCCAAATATATGACCATAGGGGATGTTCCTCAAGATTTAATATTAGAAGAAGATTTAGGGACAATTAAACATACTGATGAGTATATGTTTTTGGGAATTAAGATTACAATGGATGGAAAACAAGAAAGAGATAAGGACCAGGTTCAATACAGGAAGGAATGCTATATCTACACTAAATGGAATGCCTACTATGGAACATATTTTCAAAGAAAGAAAAATATAACTTAATACAGTAATCAGAAGCATTGTGATCTATGGAACTGATGTGTGGGCTTTGAGTCACAACTGAAAAAAGAATTGCTTACTGCAGAAATGGATTACTGAAGATGCTCTGCGAGAATATCATGGAAAAAAACCATTAGCAATCCACATATAAAAGAAATTACGCAGATCCAATACTCAGTTTAAGGTATCATCAAGAAGAAGCAGTTTAAATGGTATGGACATGTTAGGAGAATGGAGGATGGAAGACTCCCAAAGCTAATCATTGATTGGGAACTGCAGGGAAGTAGGAAAAAGGGAAGGCCACCTGTTATGTGAATCCAAGGAATCAAAGGCCAAGAGAGAGTGAGAAATAGAAGAAGACATATGGATGAACAGACAGGAATGGAAAAATTTGTTAAATCAAATTTGTTAAAGATTGTGAATTAAGATGCTGGAAAAATGTTTATTCATTATAAAACCGGTTTAATAAATAATTATTACTATTACCATTACTACAGTTCTGTATAAATTAATTGAGTCCAAATTTCCGTACTCATTCCTTAACACATCAGCAAATTTTCTTATCATTGTGCAATTGATAATTTCTATTGTAATTGTAGCTAGTGCTTCTGTTGAACATGAATATGGAGGGTAATTTGCGATCTATGGTAAAAGTTTAAGATGACCACTAGCTTTGTGCTGAAACCAAATGACAACACAGCAGTATAGTGTAAAAGTGCGGTATAACCGTACTGTGTTGATTCAGCTGCATGCTCGCTATTTAGATGTTCTGTGGTGTTCTCATTCCTGTTGCATCAAATGGCAGCAAAAATAGAACCTTTCTGGGCAGGGTACATTATTGCCCTTTCCGCTCCATGGACCTCGGGCTCATTTGAGCATCATTTCACCCATTTCATTCATTCGTCCGATATGACACAATGTTGGAGGACGTTAATTAATTTAAAAAAAAAAATTGCCCTTTCCAATGCAAAATACTCATATTTTGAGATAATTAAACACAAGAAACATGGGTTTACCAGATCCAAGAAAGGGATCTCATGTGTGCTTAATAAAGAAGGTAAGGCCAGATCAGGATTTATTCCAAATAGAAACAGGCAAATCCACGACTGGGTACCAGTCGCACCCTGGAGATAATTCGAAAGGTTAAGGCCCTTGTCTATTAAAATTAAGAGAATGAGATGAGCAGGTCATATAATAAGAATGGAAGAAGAAAGGATACCAAAAAGAGTTCTTAATGGAAAATTTTATAACACAAGAGCAGTAAGAAGACCGAGAATGAGATGGGAGAATGCCACACAGAGAGATGCTCAACGTATACTGGGAATACGAGGATGGAGAAGGAGAGCTGGAGAAAGAGAGGAATGGAGGCACCTGCTGAAGGAGGCCAAGGCCCAGAAGGGATTGTAGCACCACTCAAAGAAGAAGGCCCTTGTCTCTGGACTAAGTCCTGCAACTCAGAGGACCATGGCATTTAAATTAGGAATTCCTGTTACTACAGTGAACACCATAATCAACAGGGATTTGAAATCTATAAAACTGCCATAAGAGCTGGGCACATAAGCTGTTATAAAACTGATGAAAATGAAGTGTTTAAAACAGTGGAGCACATTGATAAATTGAAAAATATGTCAATATTTCTAAACACATTCTGCTCCAACTTATTTGTAGTTATGTTAATCACAGGACTAGTTTTGGAGAGGGCCCTCTTGATCATTCAGCTGCTGATCAACTGGTTCAACATCAGGTAACTGCCTCCCCCTTCTCTCATTGCTTGGTATGTCTTGGTGAGTCTATTTTTCCAACCTTTCCATTTCTCTATAACCTCTTATCCCCTAACGTGCTGACCTGTCATGGCATGATTGGTAATCAGAGGATATGTTCGGTGAATTTATTTTGATAATTCTCTTGGTCAGGTTGGTGAGACCCATAAACCAACGACAGGTGTGGCCCTCCAGACATTCTGGGGGTTGTGAGAGAGCAATGTGACTGCCAAAACGTAAAAATATGGTGCTCTCTAAAAAGCAGTTACTTTTACTGCTAAATACTGTCCTCTATGTGATCTGCAAGAGGAAATGGACCTTCAAATATGCTTGGTCACTTCTGGTGCCCCATCTATCAATGAAAAATACTGGAGAGCGAGAGGATTAATGACGTCATTGTCAGAAATCCAGCATTAGCTAACAACATTACATCAGTGACGTATTGATTGCATCTTCACATCATGTTGTTGTTGTAGTGTTTAACGCCCGCTTTTACTACTACGGCACTGCAGGCAGTGTCACTGATGATTCATGAAGATGGAGCACCGGTGGAATGAGATGGCGGGGGAAACCGGAGTACCCGGAGAAAACCCGCCCTGACGCCGCTTCGTCCACCACAAATAACACATGCGGGTCCCTGGGATCGAACCCGGGCCGCCTAGGTGGTAGGCGAGCGCGCTAACCGCTCGGCCACGGCGCCGCCATCTTCACATCAAGACATTATCTTTTAGCGCAGTTAAAAAAATAATTTTTTTTTTTCTCATAAATCATTTTATGCATTTGTTTCAAAATCTGGGAAATAGTTATACATATAATAGTAGTGTGTGATAAATAAATTATAGTTTTAAAAAGCTAACGAAAACATGTCTTTATAACAAACCAAACTAAAAAGTAGAAAATAATTTTTAAGTATGAAGAATTTGTTCTATAAAGTCAAGTAGTTCATTATATTTCAAAATTTTTTAATAAGTTCAAAATTAAAACTAATTTATATTAACAAAATAATAGATTTTGTTGTAAAAAAGTGTGGGGTGCTTTTAGATATTTTTATCATATCTTTACTGTTATAAATAGCTACCAATGAACTATTTAGAAAATTTGTTGACATACACCCCATACTTCACATACTTCAGCTAATAAAAACTTTACAAACATTTTTAAAGAGCATGGTATAACTTTGATTCCTCAAAATAAGTATAATATAAAAAATTTGCTAATTTTTCTAAAAAAGATAAATTCCAAATTATAAAAAATCATTTATCAATTTAGTTGTTTAGATTGTGACAGGGTTTACATTGGTAAAACCAAATGTCATTTGGAAACCAGAATAAAGGAGTATTTTAGAAATATTAAATATAAACAGGTTGATAAAATCAGCTGTGTAGATCATTTTTGGTCATTTAATCATGAAATAAATCCAGAGGTTAAATTATTAAAACAGTTAAATGGGCACATTTAATGGATTGGGAAAAGATATTCATTTTGAAAAATAGGGACTGCATAATGAATTTTGAAATACTGCCAGTTGATTCTGTTACAAATTTGTTTTGCTTTCAGTGGTTGCTAACACATAGAAATATTAAATAACATTTTAATAAGAGGTAGAACCGGAACTTAAAAATTCAATGCCACAACTGGGATTTGAACCACAGACCTTCCGCTTGCCGGGCGGACGCTCTACCCAGTTGTGGCATTGAATTTTTAAGTTCCGGTTCTACCTCTTAAACTTTGCCCACACACGGCTTGTGTGTTTAAAAACACCAACAGTAAGTTTGTTGGCATAAATAAATAATAACATTTTAATAGTTTATGTTTTGCTGTTTGTCTTGTTATATAAACTGCCCCCCTGGGATATTTTGGCGAAGAGGAAATTCTGGGTATAAAATCATTGGTGGGGGAAATCCTACTCAGCTGCCCTGGGATTTCACTCCCTGGTGACCAGTATAAAGAAGATTATCACCAATGATGTGATAAATATATCGCGAAACTGCAATTTGCATTTAATTTCAAGAACTTCCAGAAAATACTAAGATAAGTGAAACTTATAGTCCCTAAAATGTTTTATATTTGTAGATTTGTATTGCTTCACTGTTAATAGTTTGTTTTTCATTGAGTAAGTTCAGATGCAGTTCCCATAGTCATGCTTCATTAATGTCCAACAGTGAAGAAATCTCTGGGCTGTTCAAGAATCTGCTGGACACAAAAATCTGATGTGTTGCACTAAAATGACTTTCTCTACTCTTGTACTAAACATTATTACAAACTTTTATTCCTATATCTTGTTTGTACTGGTTAAGATAAAAATTTGTGCAAATTATCTTATTGCTTATTTCCTTGCAGGTGCAAGGGGAATATGGTAATACAGTAGACTTAGAGCGATAGTCAAATATTTTAAAGCTTTGAGATTCTGTTCTCTTTGCACACCTAACTTATCAAAAAATGAACAGCGATGTTCCATTTCATGAAAGTTTTAAGTTTCCTGAAACTCACACACATAACAAGGAATATCTCCGAAATGGTTCAACCTACAAGAAAATTTATTTGAACATAAATTGTGTATTTGAGCAAGATATACATGTTTTTGTATAGTATGATGTCTCTAACGGCTTACCAGTTATGCAAAAGTCGTCCAGAGTAAATGTGACTACAGGGGCTATAGCCAGAAAATTCAAAATATGCATTTCATTTGTCATAAAAATATCTCAAACATATGACATTTTAATCAAAATCGTTAGAGCCATTTTCAAGAAAATCAAAATTTTAGAAAAAGTTTCCATGTAAGGGGTAGTTTAGCGTGGGGCAATTTTCTTCAAAATCTTCGTGTTGCATTCTTGAAAGACATTAAACTTAAATACCAACTTTGGTTTTTAACTGACTTTTCATTTTTGAATTATGCTGTCCACAGACACACAGACACACACACACACGGACCTATTTGTAAAAATGCTTTTTTTTGGATTCAGGGAGTCTCAAAACATATATTTCCGGTGAAATCTCGACATCGAATTTTTGGGTGGAATACAATACTTCCCCTACTTACCAGTTGAGAAAGTAAAAATTTGACTGCGATTAGCAATACTGATTCAAGCTCCAAAATCACAAATGGAGATATTCATAGTTTTGTATATCTTCTCCCTATCAAAGCTGTGTAACAGCTATCTTTAAAATCACTATTCAATGTTAGCACATTGGAACTATATTTTGTTGGATCTTGTTTGCTAAACTGCAATAGACTTGTATGGAACCAGTAAAGTGATGTTCTCACTATTTCCATTTTGGCACTTAGATCACTGTTACTAATTGCAATCCAATTGTCTTTAAGATTGTAATAGGCCATTTTGTTCTAACACTTGTATGGAAGATATGTTTTCCTGGAACTGCTCTGCAGGTTTAAACTGAAGAATAATAGTGTAAGGAATAATTGGATTAATGATTTTTGCTGTTTTGGAGGAGGTATGGGTGAAATTTGATAATGTGAAAATTGTTTTCCGTGTTTTTTTTTTAATGCATTTTTATTATACTTGCAAATTGTACTTTCATACAACACAATTGTTTTTATATTAACAGTATTATTAAATCACAACCATCTATTTAAGTGATCCTTTATCAGTTAGATAAATCACCATGTTGAACTATGAACTCTATTTTTCTCAGTTCATTTTTTCAAACATTTTTCAGTTTCCAAGATTCTTTATTACAGCTTCTCAGGTGATCAGCCGTGTGAGGTTTATAAACATTGAGCTTTCGACCATTGTAAACTATATGGCCTTCGTCAGAGAAGCTGTAATAAATAACGTGCGCCGTGAAAGCTTTAAATCCAAGATTCTTCTTGCATTACAGCTTATTACTTATTAGGTTGAACCTTTAGGAGAGCTTCAGAGTTTACAGATTTAAACATTTTTATGCACTGGTTAAACATAGGAAATAGTTCAGCTAAAATTATTTTCCAGGTAACTCAAACTGAAAAATCTCATATATACACACTCATATGACTTTCTCTACTCACTCTTGTACAAGCTGTTCTTAAAAATGCTTATTCTGTATGTGCTTTATGTTAATCAAAATAGACATCTGTAAAAGTAATATTGTTACATATTTGCCTATAGGTGTAATAGGAATAGGAGAATACAGTAGGGCTTAAATGAGTCAAATTGTTTAAGAGCTGGTCGCTCTGCAATGGCTTTAATGTTCCATTGTCTTTGCATTCTGGACATAAAAAATGAATAATTACTTTGCATGCAAAATTCAAATAACAAGTAATATGTTGGAAATGGCCCACACCATTAAAATTATATTCTACATAAATTGTGTTTTAACAAGATATAGTAAGATTTTGTCTATCACTAATGTTTTACTAATTATGCAAAATTTCCAAAGTGAAGAGGACTTCTATGGAAATTCCCAGAAAATTCAAGATATTTCCAAGTATCTAGCAAAAAAAAAAAAAAAAAAAAAAAAAAAAAAAAAGATAAGAAAAACCTTGTATGGTATTTTAATCACAATCATTAGAGCCATTTTTGAGAAAATTAAAAATAACGAAAACTGTTCCATGTAAGGGATAGAGATGGATATGTTCTTGAACGTTTCCATATTGCATCCTTGAAACCCATTATTTTGCTGATTTTTCATTTTTGAGCTATATCTTAACTACATAGACCACTCCATAGAGAAATACATATTTTGTTAACGACACTTTCAATTGCCAGGGTCATATCAGCGCCACCGATGTCCCGGAATTTCGTCCCGCAACAGTTTTTACATGCCAATATATCTAGTGACAGTAGGCTGTCACTTTTAAGCGCATTTAAATATCATTGATCTGGGGTTTGAACTAGTGTTGCCAATTTAGTTGTTTTTCAACTAAAACTGGTTTTTTGGGAAGATGTTTAGTTGGCAAAATTTATAAATTTAACATTGCTAGTATAGGGATTTAGTTGTTTGATAAATTGCATTTAGTTGGAGAGAAGTGTTTTTAACATCGACAACAGACATTTAGCGGATTTCTTATTTTTGTCTGGTTATTTTTCTTGATCTTCTATTGGCAACACTGGTTTGAACCCGCGACCTTGAGATCACTAGGCCAGATCAACTGAGACGCACGTGAGCGAATCTTTCTATAAGTGCTTTATATATAGGAGACCGCAAAACGTGTATTTAAAGTTAAATGCGAAATATTTGGGTGGAATGCAAAACTTCCTCCACTTACTATACTTAGATAGTAAATAAAATAATACTGCGCGAAAGAGTAAAAAGTAAGAATTTGAGAAGACCCTTGTCTTAAAGAAGAGGTTAGAGAATCCTGGAAGTTATTTTTGGCGTGGAATTGCGGTAAAGAAATGGCAAAACAGTTTTTGTTACACGAGCAACAGTTCCCTGTCACAGAATAAGTAGCTGCCTGAATAGCTACAAAGGTCCACATATACATATCGTGTTTTAACGCAATTAAACTTGAAATATTCACATGAATGATTTATCTGGCAGCATTAAGTAAAAAAAGCTTAGGATACATCATGCCTATTTGTTAATAGCCTGCATATAGTACTGACTTTTACTGGGTTCACAACAGAACGAGTTCGCAACACTTATTTTCGACTTATCACTTATAAATAAAATAAGAATATTTATAAATATTAGTTTATATTTTCTATTATATTCTACAGAATGAAATTATCACATTAATTCTTACCATTTTGTCCAGAGAAAACTGTACTGTTAAAATTTAGAAAGAATTTTGAGCAGAATACGGAAGCTGTGTAATTTTAACTTATTGAATATCCATAGCAACTATTGCATTTTGTTTTAAACGAGAAACAATCTCGCCTGTTTTGCATTTATTTTCTTCCAGTGATTTTAACAGATCAGCAGCGAAAGAGAGTACCAAACAATGTAGGTGTATGCACCCATAGGCCATCCATTTGGGGAAGGCAGCAGTGGCGTAAATAACGGCCCTGCAGACCCCGCCCAGACTACCTCTAACAGTTTCCTTAGAAAGGACATTTTGTATTCAATTCAACCAGGGAAAATCGCTAGAAGTGCTGGAACACATGTAGTTCACTGATGACATATGACAACAGAAAAGTATGTACGCATTTCCTACCCTTTCTTGCTTAAAAGTGTGAAACAAGTCTTCCTCCAATGTCTATGCATTCAGAATCATATAGGAAATTCATTAAAGCACGGTATTTTATTCAATATGCTTGTCATAAAAGCCGAACAAGCTACATTATGCGAAAATGTAGTCGATTGGTCAATAAATTGGATTATTTTAGAATTTGGTCATAAGATATAAACAAAAATCAACGTGTTGTTCTAACCAGTTCTTCAGTGTTATTGCTTCTGAACCTTATCTGAGTCACCACAAACAGAAGTTTGCTTGGGTTAATATCCAAGTTACCCAGAATATTGACATGTAACAATTTTGTTCCACCTATGTGCATTATGTGTTTAGCAAATGTGTATTGTTTATTTAGGAAAAATAGCATTGGTAATCTTGGGTTGTTATTTTAACAATTCGTTTGATTGTTTATTCCAAAAAGAGTTCATCAATAGGTGAGTTATTTTCACTTTCATGCTATTCTGTGTGAGCAAATATGTAATATTTTAATATTTCCATTTGTAAGCTTTATTAGAAAGTAGGACCCCCCCCCCCCCAACATTTATTTGCAGAGGGCTCCAAAACCCTAGCTAAGCCACTGGAAGGCGATGAAGGATGTAGAAGGAAGCAAAAATTGTCAAAGTCAGAGTTTTAGGGACATTCAGGGTTCAAATTTATCCTCTCCGCCTTCGGCAAGAATAAGGGAGGAAAATCGTGGTCATTCTGGTATATGAGAACATTTTTGTAGTTTTAGATCTTTGAGAGCATTCTCGGTTATTCTGTAGCAATCTTTTCAAGTTTAATGTCCTTTAACTGGTAGATCATGCCAGACGATGAATGGGTAAAATAGTGCTCAAATGAGCCCGGGTCCATAAAGCACATTTGCCTTCTCAGGATAAGAAAAACCCCCGGAAAAACCTTATCTGGATAACTCACCTTAATGAAAATTCGAACTTGGGACCTCTGTGAGGCGCAGACAAGGTACCATCATATCACATAAATCATTGCTAAATATTCTAGACATTTCTAGAATCTTCTGCAACATTTGCAGGCTACTTTTTAGATTTTAGATTCTTATAGAAAACAGTAGAACGTGCCGAAACATTATCCACATGTCTAGGTTTCTCTGGAGCATTTTATATGGTTCGAAATAATTGCTGGACATTATAGAATATCCTGGTACCTTATAGAAGGTATTAACACATAATTCGATATTCTAAAGCACTGGAGAACATTTTGGAGCCTTCTCTATGATTGTAGAATATCTAGCATATTGTGACAAAATCACTAAGTCCAGTTAGTTTTTCTTGTCACTTAATTTCTCTTCTAAAACCGAAGCACACATAGTTCTGTTTTTATCGTTAACACAGTCTAAGGTTCTTCGTAATCTTACAACTTACAAATTATTGTTCTGTCCGACCATAGCTTTGTCACGTACTTGACCGACTTTCTCTGTCTAAAAACTGCTTCCGATGATCACATTCACTGCACACAACTCGACGTGCGACTCATGTCTGCAACTGTCTCTGACGGTACATACATTCTCTCAAAGACGACTGTACACACACACACACACACGCACACGCACACGCACACGCGCACGCGCACACAGAGACAGGTAATAGCTGTCTCGTTCACTCTATCACAAAAACGACTCCCTTCTCTCGCTGCCGCACTCGCTTACATAGACGGGAATGATGTAGTACGGATTTTTCTCGAAGCTCTCACAAACAAACCGGCAACCACGCCTTCACAAGTAGCGGTAGAGATAGTTTGATCTTAGGCATCTGTTTGACTCGGCCGCCGTCACAATATAAGTTTGTGGGGCGTTCTAGTACATTCTGCGATATTAAAGGAAAGTTTTCAATTATATTACATTTTGCAAAATTCTGATATGAGGCTCGCTCCAGAAGGTTTTGGTAGTGATTCAACTACTTAAGTGACAGCGATATACAGTAGAACCCCACCAATCCGAATTAATTGGGGTGTGAGGTATGTTCGGATTCGGAAATGTTCGGATTCTTTAACACTCACACACACACACACACACACACACACACACACACAGACACACACACACACACACACACAGACACACACACAGACACACACACACACACACACACACACACACACACACACACAAATCAATTGATGTGCGTTAGTGTCGCAAAAACTCGAAAATGGCTCAACCGATTTGAATTTTATTTTTTTTTGTTCGCCTCAGTACTGGCACGGTTTAGAAGAAAAGAACATCAGGAAAAACCGAAATGAACAGTCGAAAATAGAAAAAATTCGAAATTGGTAATTTGTATGGGAATTGCCATTTCGGATTACTTTCAATATATGGCGTTTGTGGTGGGTCTATCGTTTGACAGCTGCAACTATTACATTAAAATTTTTTTTTCTAAAAAAAGGTAGTGGATTAGAATAGATTCGGTTAAATGAAATTTAATTACATTTTGTGTACATTCATTTTGATCAGCCATTCTGCTAAGGTAAATTGACTTTGCAGACTTAGAAATAAACAAAAACTTCATTCAATTTTGTTTTAGCACGACTCGAGGAATTGGGGCAGGCTTATGAACAACGTCATCCAGGCGACGATTGTCAAGGGAAAGTGCAAAGGAGAGGATGTTTTGACTCCGCGCATCCCGGTGATTTCATAGGACTTGCCATTCGATTTCAAACGACTGCAATTCTCAGTGCGTCTGGACTTCCGCGATGACTATCAAATCACAAGGCCAGTCGTTGGAAGTTTGCGAAATTAATATGGAGTTTCCGTGTTTCGCACATGGACAACTGTATGTCACGCGTTCGCGTGTCGGAAAGCTACCATCTTTGTTTATTTACGCACAGGAAAAGAAAACAAAACACGTAGTCTACTAGGGGTTCTTCATTTAAAATCTAACGGGCACACATTTCACCTGTGTACGATTGGGCGTGCCACAGCCGGCCTTACTCCTACATAAACTCCGAGGATAAATCAAGTATAACACTCTTACCTCATAGAAGATGCTGGAAATCTGTCCACCCTCAGCTATACAAGCATTATATCCGGAGAACACATTCTGATTCACACAATTAAGTTGTGCCACTGTAATGTTTCCGATTTCATATCTAATATTTTGTTTCAGTTCTTCCAATGTATGAGAATTTGTTTCGTAAATTTATCTTTCAGGTTACCCAACAAGTAAAAATCACACACTGTTAGACCGGGGGAGCGAGACGGCCATACACCAGCACTAATCACTCATCTTCAAACACTTCCCTAATTTTTTTAATGGACTCCTCTGCTGTATGGGCAGTAGCAGAATCTTGTTGAAACCATCCATATGATTTCTCTTCTTCTGTAAGTTCATTATTAAGGGGTCAAAATGTCACTTCGGCACCACTCTGCAATTACAGTATGCTTGTAGAATGTTGGACCGATTATGCATCTAGCGCTAAAGCACACCAAACTCCAACTCTCCAATCATAATGAAGGATTTCCTGAACGCGATGTGGGTTTCCAGAGGCCCAGTAGTGACTGTTATGAGTGTTGATATGACCATTTAGGTGGAACCATGCCTCGTCGGAAAAGAAGCTGTGAATCAATTAAACCGCCATTAACTGATGAAAGAAACCATTCACAATAAAGCATTCGTGGTACTAGGTCACCTTGTTTTAAGCATGGACACTTGTACACTTACAGGGTTTTAGTTTTAAGAATTTAGTTGCTCTATGTGCAGAAGACTGAAATTCCCACCTGTTGTGCTAATTTTGGGATGAATTTGGTTGGTGAAAATTCAAAATTTCACCTATTTCTCTAACTTTCCCTCCATTAAAACTGTACATTTGCGCTTTCGATTTTTGGTTTGTCACGGTGGTTTCGAATTTCTTCATAATCTCGTGAATTGTAAATCTGGAAGGAGACACTTCGCCAGGGAGCGTTTGAATATATACCTTGCAAGCACGGCTTTGTGATTCCTATTTTTATAACTTTTACACATCAAAATGTCATGGGAGAGGCGCAACGTCATGTGCTCCCTTAGGTTTTAAATGAAGAACCCTGTATATTCAGCTACAGGATTACCTCACACAATATAACGGCAATGTATTCCTCTGACCTGTGGACATAGTCGATCGCATGCCATAGAGGCGGTACATACTTCAGTATGTTTCACTATTGCTAGCGATCATTCTACAGTAATTTATGCTTTTCGCTCACAAATTAATAAAGAATAGGTGCTTGTTTGTGGTATACTATGCATCTCGATGTCAACCAAATGTGTGTAGTTTAAACAATGAGTTTGTCAGTTGTATAGTAAAAATGTTTTCTCTACTAAGCTTTTTATTGTCTTTTAAATTATGGAATTTGTGTTTGGATTGCCCAAAATTTCAAATTTGCAGAGTTTGGATTAGGGGAGTTCTACTTTAATTGCTTTCATTCGAAAGAGGGATATTTTAAGCTGTGGTTTGTTCCAGCAAACGGTTTTGAATGCCTTCTGAACTAATACTTACCAATGTGTTCTTATGCATATATGCCAGTTGGGTAAGCTTTTAGAACTAGCCTGGAATTCTGTATGGTTGGAACACTGCTTGAACCATTATTAATCTGTGATTCTGAACAACCTGAGTATGTGTGGTAGGATATATGACTTTCGCATGTCCAGAAGTTTCAGTTCTTACTCTTGATCAAGAACCATATTCACTTGTTTCGACTTAGTTTAAAAAATGTTGGAACAGCAAATTGAAAATTGAGAGCCAGTTGTGAATAGATTCTTTGTCATGTTAGAACACTACTTAGCTACTGTGCATGCTCAGATAATTCAGAATTGTTTCTGGATCATGTTGGAACAAACCTAATAATGTCAGGGTGACCAGTCTTTGGTGGATATTTCGCAGGACTCTACACCATCCAGAGCTGCCATTAGAAACTGGTTTTGGGAGCTCCAAAGAAGTGGTGCCTTCTGCAGGTTATCCTCACATAGTGATAAATTGGAACTGCACTAAACTTATTCATATAGGATCACATACTTGCAAGATGTTGAACTTAAATACCAAGTTGGAGTTTAATTGTCTTTATTTTTTGAGTTATGCTCTTCAGACACACATAGACCTTTTCCTAAAAATTCTTGTTTTTTATTCAGAGTCTCAAAAATATTTCCAGTGAAATCTTGATATCGAATTTTTGAGTGAAATAACAATACTTCCCTTATTCTATGTAGCAAAATGTGAAAAAGACACATGGATTATAAAAAAATGGTCCATCTCTTTAAAGAAATAACTACTTAGAGTTTAGAAGAAGACAGAACATGAAGTTTGTGTTTCCGGGCTTTAATATGCTAATATTGTCCAACTTTCCATGTAGTCAATACTACAATGTATGACGCAATTTGCATGAGACTTCTTGTTCATATCAGTTTTTACAATAATATACCACTGTTTAAAATAATTACTACCATAAGAGTCTTTTCTATTGGCATGACGAAATAAAAGAAAACCTTTTACAGCACCTAAACCCTGAATATAATCCACTTTGCTTTGAGTTGGTCTGGGTTGCTCAGTGGGTTAGGCACTGGCCTAATGATCTTAAGGTCGCAGGTTCAAATCCAGACTGGTGGTTTTGAAGTGTGCTTAAAAATGATAGCTCTATGTCAGTAAATTTACTGGCATGTAAAAGAACTCCCTCGGGACGGAATTCCGGCACTGATATGATCCTGGAATTGACAGCATTGTTAAACAACAAAATGATTTAACTTTGCTTTGATGATGTCTACCAAGAAACAAGTGACAGAAATGTTGCAATTAGAACTCCCTTGGCAGTTGTGAATCGCTTGTTATTCAACAATCAATTCGATTGCTGTCATTTTTACTTTCTCTGCTACATATGGTATGTAGAGAAAGTATTGTATTCTACCCAAAAATTCCATGCTGAGATTTCACTGGCAATATATGTTTGAGACACCCTGAATCCAAAAAAGCACTTTTAGAAAAGGGTTCGTACGCACGCATGCATGCATGTGTGTGTGTGTGTGTGTGTGTGTGTGTGTGTGTGTGTGTGTGTGTGTGTGTGTGTGTGTGTGTGTGTGTATGTCTGTCAGCCTGTGGGCAGCATAACTCAAAAACGAAAAGTTGGTTAAAAATCAAAGTTGGTATTTGAACTTAATGTATTAAAAATGGGACAGTTCTTAAGAAGAAAGTTGTTGTTAGCTAATGCTAGATTTCTGACAACGAAGTCATTAATCCTCTTGCTCTACAATATTTTTCACTGATAGAGCAATAGCAGTATAGTAACTGCTTTTTATAGAGCATCATATTTTTATGTTTTGGCGGTCACATCGCTCTCTCACAACCCCCAGAATGTCCTGACCGGGAGAATTATCAAAATAAATTCACTGACTATATCCTCTGATTACCAATCAGAGGACGCATTACATGCCATGACAGGTCAGCATGTTAAGGGTTAATATTTTATAGAGAAATTAGAGAAATGGAGAGATTGGAAAAATAAGGACTCCCTAGCCCTCGGGAACCCTAATAGCATCGGGGTCGGAAGAGAACAAGAGATGACCAAGGTAATGTCAGATAGAAAAGTTACAGTGAGGAGCAAAACACCAGTAAGTGGAAGTAATGTTTCGCTCAGCTTGGGTACCTTATGGTCGCCATTCACATATCCCCTAGATGGAGACCCCTGAGTGATTAAGAAGAAAGTTCCTCCATCCTAAACTACCCTTTACATAGAAAATGTTTAAAAATATTTGATTTTCTTGAAAATAGCTCTAATGGTTTGGATTAAAACTCCATATCTTTGAGATATTTTTGTGGCAAACGAAATGTATATTTTGAATCTTCTGGCTATAGCCCATGTAGTCCTCTTGACGAAGCCATGAACATTCTGTATTCCTACGGTGAATAAAACTACTACTACTACTACTACTACTACTACTACTTGATGACTTTTGCATAATTGGTAAATCATAAGAGACAGACCAAATCTTACTACACAAAAAAAAAAAATGTAGATCTTGCTAAAATATACAATTTATGTCCAAATAAATTTTTTTGTAGAGTGAACCATTTCTGAGATATTCCTTGTTATTTGTATGAGTTTTGGAAAACATAAACTTTCTTAAAATGAAACATCACTGTTCATTTTTTATGTTAGCCATGCAAAGAGAATGGAATTTGGGAGCTTTAAAGGATTTGTCTATCGCTCAAAGCCTATTGTATTCCCATATTGCCCTTGCATACACAAGGAAATAAGCAATAAGATAATTTCTGCAAGTGTTTATCTCAACTAATACAAAGAAGATATAGGAATAAGAGGTTGTAAGAATGGTCAGTACAAGAGTAGAGAAAGTCATGTGGGTACAAAATTATTTTAAAATTAATTTGGTAGCAAGATAAATTATCAGTTGCATTCTGAACAAGAGAACATGTTTTGCCATGCTCTACAATTTCCAAATGCATAATTTGAGATGCTAAACTGGTACATTCTAAAATCTTAGATTGCAACACTATCAGAAGAATAAATTCAAATTTTTCTAATTGGTTTTCCAAACGATAGCTTGTTCTCTTCTTCCTTTTTCCTAGATATCAGTGTTGTTTTTGACAGAGCTTTAAGTATATAGGCATAAACATAATACAGGACTTTAACAGACTGGTACCTTGAAGACCAATGTGTTGGGGAAAACTTTTTAGGGTACAAGAAGACACCAAAACTTCTCATCTTTTAATACTATGTACATTTCTACTGTGACATAAAAGGACCTAGCTTTTTGAATTCCACATGCAGCATTTGAAGTACTAAATTTAATTTATGCAGAGCACAATTCATCTATTTTGCAGTTCCTTGTCTTTGCTAAATTGTCATTCTAACACCTTTGTATATGTCTGACATATTGGCACATCCATCATCAACTGACCATGTCATTTAGGTAGTTAATTAAAGTCTCTTTTCATCTATTGCACTTAATAGAGAGCCTTACGGTCTTGGAAATTCAGTTCGTGATAACACATCGCAGGTTAGTAGTGTGCCTTAAAGATGTTTACCCTATTAAGTAATAAAGCGCACTAGCCAGAGGTTTGTGAGAAACATGGCTCTAAAGTTTTATGTTCAGCACATATATTGGTCAGTTTTTACACTATGCCAGCATAGCAAAGTGGCTGGTTTGTAGGGCACTCAATTGTCATATGGGTGACCCAGGTTCAGTGTTACCTCACGTAAGCTTTTTTTTTTTTTAGCTTTTTAAAAATTATGACAACCTTTAAATAAAGTTAATAACCTAAAAATAGTATCAATTAAACCATCAAAAGGCATGACATGAATAAAGTTAAACATATACAACTCAATATGCTCCCTTTCTGTTTGGAGAAGTCGTACTTCATGTATTTGTTTGCAGGAAGCAAAAGGCAACTTTAGCCCCCTTAGTTAAAAAATGAGTATGCACAAAAATATAAAAAATTGTAATAACGTCTTCCTAATTTGGGAAACTAAAGACACTACCCTGTCTATTGACTTTCTCTAACTTGTTTAAAGTCTTATGTGGAAAAAGAACAGTTTCTAATAATATTGAATCTTGGGATGGACAAACAAAGCCTGAATTATGTTTTGAAATCTTTCAGGATGACAAAAAATCACTGACTTGTACATTTAAAGTGATTCCTCTGAAATGCATCCTCCTGTTCAACCTTAAGATGTCTATTTTTATAGACAGGTAAAAAAATCCAACAAATCATATACAAAATTGTGCTCATCTGGTTGAAAATAATAGATAAGAAATTTCCCATAAAGATTACTTAAAAGTACAATCAATATTACATCAACTACCATTGCCAATTTTTACTGAAATGTTACGTTATGCCTGGTACACTTCCAGGCTTTCTGATGAAACAAATGAGAAATTTTCATGAATGTAAATTAAGTATGTTTTCCAATATATATTTCACAGAAGATTATTCCTGTAACCAAACCTTTTTAGTTTAAAAGTTTTTATAATAATTATAATTCTGGTGGTTGCATGTAAAATAAACAATCTGATGTGTTGCACTCACATGACTTTCTCTACTCTTATACTAACTATTCTTAAAAACTCTTATTCCTCTATCTTCTTTGTGTTAGTTGAGATAAACATTATAGAAATTATCTTATTGCTTATTTCCTTGTAGGTGCAAAGGAGTATTGGAATATAGTAACAGTGATAATCAAATCTTTTAAAGCTTTGGGATTCCATTCTCTTTCCATGGCTAAGATATAAAAATCTGATGTGTTGTACTCACATGACTTTCTCTACTCTTGTACTAACCATTCTTACAAACTCTTATTCCTATATCTTCCTTGTGTTAGTTGAGATAAACATTTGTACAAATTATCTTACTGCTTATTTCCTTGTAGGTGCAAAGGGAATGAATATTAGAGTACAGTAGGTGTTGAGCAATAGCCAAATTTTTTAAAGTTTTGAGATCCCGTTCTCTTTGCTTGCTTAACATATAAAAAAATGAACAACGATGTTCCATTTCATGAAAGTTTTAAGTTTTTGGAAACTGACACAAATGGCATGGAATATCTCCGAAATGGTCCACTCTACAAAAAAAATTATTCCGACATAAATTGTGTGTTTTAGCAAGATCTATATTTTTGTAGAGTAAGATTTGGTTTATCCCTTACGGTTTATGAGTTATTCAAAAGTCATCCAGAGTAAACAGGTCTGCATAGGCTATAGTCAGAAAATTCAAAATATACATTTCATTTGTCATAAAAATATCTTAAACATATGACATTTTAATCAAAATCGTTAGAGCCATTTCCAAGAAAATAAACATTTTAGAAATATTTTCCATGCAAAGGATAGTTTAGGTTGGGGCTATTTTCTTCAAAATCTTCATGTCACATCCTGGAAAGACATTAAACTTAAATACCAACTTTGGTTTTTAACCAAATTTTCGTTTTTGAGTTATGCAGTCCACAGACTGACAGATACACACTGACACACACACAGCCACACACACACACACACACACGCACGCATGCACGCCCGCACACACGCACGCACACATGCACGCACGCACACATGCACGCACGCACACATACATACACACACAGATCTTTTTCTAAAAATTACTTTTTTGGATTCAGGGGGTCTCAAAACATATTTCCAGTGAAATCTTGACATCAAATTTTTGGGTGGAATACAATACTTCCTCTACTTACCAGTAGAGAAAGTAAAAAAAAAAAAGAATAACTATCTTCCATTTGATGAAAGTTTCAAGTATTCTAAAACTTACACAAATAACAAGGAATATCTCCAAAATGGTTAACTGTACAAAAAAATTTATTTGGACATAAATTGTGCATTTAAGCGAGATCTACATTTTTTGTACAGTAAGATTTTGTTTATCTCTTATTGTTTATCAGTTATGCAAAAGTCATCCAGAGTAAACAGGACTACATGGGCTTTTAGCCGCAAAATCCAAAATATGCATTTCATTTGTTATAAAAATATCTTAAACCTATGGCATTTTAATAGAAATTGTTAAGAGCATTATCAAGAAAATCATAATTTTCTAAACATTTTCAATGTTTAGGGTAGTTTAGGGTGGAACAATTTTCATAAAAATCTTTGTATCGCATCCTTAAAGGATATTAAACTTAAATACCAACTTTGATTTTTAACCAACTTTTCGTTTTTCAGTTATGCTGTCCACAGGCATCCACACACACACAGACACACACACACATACATACAGACCTTTTTCTAAAAATGCTTTCTTTGGATTCAGGGGGTCTCAAAATATATATTTCGAGTGAAATTTCAATATCAAATTTTTGGGTGTAATAGAATACTTTCTGTACTTACTATACATAGCAGAAAAAGTAAACATTGTCAAATAAAGATGATATTGTACAAATTCACCTCCATTGAAAAGCATTTGACATTCAACTTTTTAAAAATAAACTATTTTCTTTAATTCACATTTCAATTAGGTGTAAGTCATTTCATAAACAAAAAATATTTATGACAGTTGATATTTTTTAGTTATTAACTTTATAAGTTGTAACAATTTTTAAAACAGTTAAAAAAAAGTTACCCAATATAGCACTGAATGCAAGTCACCCACATGACAAGTGAGTTTGCTACATAGTCAGGCACTTCAATAGTGTGAAAACTGAGCAGTATATGTGAGTTGTGTGTAAAACCTCAGAGCCCTTTTTCTTGAAAACCCAGTGCACTTTATGTTATTGGGTGACCACTCTTAAGGTATACTACTAACCTGCAAAATCTCATCCCTAACTGAATTTCAAGACCATAAGGTCTTCTTGTGAGCATTTCTTTCTCTATTTCTAATGCACTTTGATCTTTTATTTCACAAAAACATAAAAGTCATCACATCACAAGGCTTTCCAGAGACATCATGTGAAACTAAAATATCTAAACATCTGAGTTAACTGATATTACTTTCTCTACTGGTAAGTAGGAGAAGTATTATATTCCACCCAAAAATTCGATGTCAAGATTTCACCGGAAATACATGTTTTGAGATCCCCTGAATCCAAAAATAGCATTTTTAGGAAAAGGTCCATGTGTGTGTGTGTGCATCTGTGGACAGCATAACTCACAAACGAAAAGTCGGTTAGAAACCAAAGTTGGTATTTAAGTTTAATGTCTTTCAAGGATGTGACACAAAGATTTTGAAGAAAATAGCCCCACCCTAAGCTACTCTTTATATGGAACATTTTTCGAAAATTTTGATTTTCTTGAAAATGGCTCTAACGATTTTGATTAAAATGCCATATGTTTGAGATATTTTTATGACAAATGAAATGTATATCTTGAGTTTTCTGGCTATAGCCCCTGTAGTCATATTTACTCTGGACGACTTTTACACAACTGGTAAACTGTTATAGACCAAATCATGCTATACAAAAAATTTAGATCTTGCTAAAATACACAATTTATGTCTCAATAAATTTTCTTGTAGGGTGAACCCATTTCGGAGATATTCCTTGTTATGTGTGTGAGTTTCGGAAAACTATACTTTCGTGGAATGGAACATCGTTGTTCATGTTTTATGTTAAGTGTGCAAAGAGAAAGGAATCTCAAAGCTTTAAAAGATTTGACTATCGCATAAAGCCTACTGTATTCTCATATTCCCCTTGCACACATAAGGAAATAAGCAATAAGATAATTTGTACAAATGCTTATCTTAACTAACACGAAGAAGATATAGGAATAAGGGTTTGTAAGAATGGTTAGTACAAGAGTAAAGAAAGTCATGTGAGTACAACACATCAGATCTTTTTTATGTCCTTGTATCTGTAATAGTAAAAAAGGCTGGAGTAGCCTTGTTTTTAATAATTTGTTTTTCAGCTGCATGCGATAAGACATATATTAACTCATTTTAAATTGGAGGGCCAGAGTGCCTTAGTTTATATTTTGGTTTATTATATTGCTTAGCTTGGGATCATAATTTGCAAGGAGTTTGATGATTGTTAAAAAGCTTTTGCTGTTTGATTTTTCATTTTTCTCATTATGCCCTCAAAAGCTATATTACAGAATTCCAGTAACATTCACAATACACTCAAGGACCTGTTTCCATATGTTCTCATTTTTCTTTATTTCTGAATCCATACAGTGTCAACTGTATCAACTATGTATAGTAAAGTAGAGGAAGTATTGTATTCCACCCAAAACTTTGATGTCGAGATTTCACCGGAGATATATTTTTTAAGGCCCCCTGAACTAAAAAAAGCATTTTTAGAAAAAGGTCCATGTGTGTATACATATGTCTATCTGTGTGTCTGTATGTCTGTCTGCGGACAGCATAACTGAGAAAGGAAAAGTCTGTTAAAAACCAAAGGTGATATTTAAGGTAAATGTCTTTCAAGGATGCGACACAAACATTTTGAAGAAAATTTCTCCACCTTAAACTACCCTTTACATGAAAATTTTTAGAAATTTTTTATTTTCTTGATAATGACTCCAGTGATTTTGATTAAAATGCCATATGTTTGAGATATTTTTATGACAAATGAAATGTATATCTTGAATTTTCTGTATGTAGCCCCTGTAGTCGTATTTACTCTGGATGACTTTTGCATAACTGGTAAACTGTAAGAGATAGTAAAGTTAATTAGATTTACTGACACTTCGTCACTTACTTATTACAAATGGAACATGTTTCAAGAGCAACCTCGTTTGCTCTCATTCTCAATCTGATGTCGACTGCTGGAATGTGGTGTCATCAAGTTGGAGATTGCAATGTTGTAGTCCTCTAGTATCTTTTCCAGGAATTTCTTGCTGAGATTGTCACTTAGGGGCAACTCAAAGTTGAAGACTGTCTTTATTTTTCAGAATGAATATATTCTCCCAGGCTGTTAGATGTTTCACCTTAATGATGCTTTTTAACAATGTAGGTTCAGGATTTATTTCATGGTTTTCTAGATAATAACCTGCTACTATTGCTCTTGGTTATTATATTCCTAAGATGTTCTTTAGACCTTATTTTCAATTTTCCTTTGGTTTCTACAATATAAATTTCGAGTCTTTACAGTTGATTTGGTATATTCCTGATTTTTCTATTCCTGGTGTGATGTAATTCAGATCAGAGTGTGGGTAACAAAAAAGACAGGCTGCAGCACGAATCAGACTTACATAGTAATGGTAGTCTGATGCATGGCTAACATTGTATACCATCATGACAAAAATGCATCTTTTGTACGAATTTGAGACATTTTTTGTGTTGTTTAGAATATGGCTGTATTAGGCAATTGTGGTTTTACTTCATTGGGCCATGACTGGACTAGGAGGATTATGTCACTGCAGTTTGCACCATAGTCTATCTTTCTCATTAGCCACAGTTCAGAGTGTAGTATATTTTGGATGAAATGTGGGTTTTTAGGTGCTAGAATAATGTTGCAGCATAGGGATCTGGTGACCCCATCATCCAGTGGGAAACCACTGCAGTCAGCCACCTGAGTATTGGTGGGAAAACCATGACTTGAATAAGGAGGAAATGCCCTTATTCCACCTCAAGACCAGAGGAGCTCCGAGTACTGACGGAATAACCAGAACAACTGAGGTAGCAGAAAATGGCTAGCCTCCACCTTAACACAAAGGAAGCCTTGCCTGGAAGCAAGAGGCAGCCCCTCCAATCAGGCTAGCTGGTCGTAGGGCTAATAGTTACCACACTGGTGAAATTTAACTTATTTAGAGAAACTATAAATATTCAGCCAGATAGAACATGAAAAGACAACATAGCAAGGAAAGGTAATGAATAGACACCTGGAATAAAGCTACGTAGGCTTTCACGGCCGGCGTCTAAATTGTAGAATGAAGTATCTTCCGGGCTGTTATGCCGTGGTCTGCTGGAGACCTGTCTTCCAGACGTTTCGTTTACAACTGCGGTAAACATCCTCAGTGGTGTTGTCAAAGTCTCCTCGTAGAAGGTATCACTGCGACTGATGCGTCGACTGTCTGTGGCGCTCCATTTATATCAGCGCATCAGTCGCAGTGATACCTTCTACGAGAAGACTTCGACAACGCCACTGAGGATGTTTACTGCAGTTGTAAACGAAACGTCTGGAAGACAGATCTCCAGCAGACCATGGCATAACAGCCCGGAAGATACTTCATTCTACAATTTAGACACCTGGAACATTGCATCACTGACAGTGAAAGAAAGGGAGATCATTGAGGAAATTGAAAAACACAATTAAGATTTTAGGCTTAAGTGAAACTAAGAAGAAAGGGTCACAAAAGATAATTTCAGATAAGTATTATGTGCTCAGATATTAAGGGATTGAGAAAACAAAACAAGAGCCAAAGAGGGAGTGGGAACTATTGTATCTGAGAAAATAAGTAGGAAAGTAATTAAATGGACACCAATTAACTAGAATAAGAAGCCTTGACATAGAACTAGAGGAAAATATAACATTGATACAAATATACGTCCCTACAGAAGACTCAGCAGAAGCCAGTAGCAGTATCCTATGTCATTGGATAGGTGTAATGAGAGGGGAAGGGGAAGCTAGGAAGGTCTTGTTAAACAACCATGATATCCTTGCATTTCACTAAATTCATTTTCTGTACATTATGCAAAGTGTTATGAGAGACAAGGACAATCAGTTTACACACTCTTACAGCTGTGTTGAACTCATTAGCAAATTCTAAGAAACTGTCTTGATATGACCATTTCTTTGCAGATTTACATTTGATTTTACTACATTTTATACATGTTTATATATGTATTTATATTTGTAAGGCAAAAGGCGATGTCAAGTACCTGAACATATTTATATTGCTTGGTTGAGGAAAGCCAAGGGGGAGGAATAATACCTTTCAAAAAATCTTGCTGCATATGGCCCTGGGTGGTAGTACAGATAATGAATTAAGTAACATGCAAGGTTATCATGATCTCTTTACCCCACTCCAATGATAGCAGTATGCATGCTGCTGGCTGGACATAGTTATGACTAGACCTCGGATTTTAGGTGAAAACCTATTTTGTTCCTCATGATGTATAGAAAATAAAAGTTGGGATATACCAATTATGGAAATATATGCTTGAAAATAGTGGTCCTACACAACCTAAAATACCTAATTTCATGTTAGAACCTATTTTTACCTAATTTTACACTTTTCAATTTCTTCATTTGATAATATGGAAACACTAAGTCTGTACGCCAGTCGTGTCTTGACAAAATCACAGTGAAAAATGTGTGCTGTGGAGGACATTAAGAACATTGTTTTGAAATTAAGGGAGGGTACAGTGAGCATTACTTCAGCTAAAGAGCTTCTGCAGGACCCAATTGTTCATGATATTGTGTTCATCAAGTTACATTATGTATTTCTGGTCCCCACTACTATTACTCTAGAGTCCTCAGGCAAACCGGTCTGCACACAACTGAGATTGATAGAAGAGGTGACAAAAATCAACTTGGTTCATAGCTATGTTGGTGAAAAAGTTTCTGAAAAACTCAAATCAGTGGTTCAAACCCAGGACTGACAGTTCTCTGCACAGTTGCTGACATCTTGCCTGGCAAAACATGTGAACATGAATATACTGTTCCCTTGTATCTAATATCAATATTTAAATATGCTCCGGTGACATCAGTTGGTCTGAAACGCTCATTTTTGGCTTTAAGATGGTGCTATCTGACAAGCGATGTAGTTTCTCAATGGAAATCTTAGAAAAGGTGCTAATTGTTTACTGTGACTAATTATGGACATATATAATAGACATTGTCAAATGTTTCGGCTAATTTGTAATGGGAAATTAGTCATTTTTTGTTCATCTATTTTTACTTTCTCTACTATGTATAGTAAAGTAGAAGTATTGTATTCCACCCAAAAATTTGATGTCAAGATTTCACCAGAAATATGTTTTGAGGCCCCTTGAATCCAAAAAAAAAAAATTGTTCTAGAAGAAGGTCCATATATGTATGTGTGTGTGTGTGTGTGTGTGTGTGTTTTAATTATTTTTTTGTTTAACAATGCTATCAATTGCCAGGATCACATCAGCATCGCTGATGTGCCGGAATTTCATCCCACAGGAGGTTTGTTACATGCCAGTAAATCTGACATGGAGCTGTCTTTTTAAGCACACTTAAAAACCATCGGCCTGGGCCAGGTTTGAACCCAAGACCTTGGGATCAGTAGGCGAGTATCTAACCAACTGAGTCACCCAAACCGATTCTTGTGTGTGTGTGTTTTTTTTTGTTTTTTGCATGCCCCATTCTGTAGGAATACTACATGCTTGCATTTATATACATACAATTTACATTTTATATACATGTATATATTGTTGATGTTCTATTTGAATATTTACACTTTTATTTACCTCTAATCTGTGTGTGTGTGTGTGTTTTGTGTGTGGGTGTGGGTGGGGGTGCATGCGTGTGTGTCTGCCTGTGTGAGGACAGCATAACTCAGAAACGAAAAGTTGGTTAAAAACCAAAGTGAGTATTTAAGTTTAATGTCTTTCAAGGTTTAATGTAATAAACCTGTTAGAGTTTAACATATACAAAGTGATATAGATCATGAGACTTTTCAAATATTTTAGGAGTATATGAGTCAACCTATAGTCACTGTTCACATAGCCATGAATTTTGATATACCTCAAGCAGACGACATACTGAAGGTTATATTGAGGAATCCAGACAGCAGTACAGTCACTGTTATGACTGATGTTTTCTCTTCAACCACCAGTCGAGAAACTGTTGGCAATGAAGATGCTGGTCTTCAAAATGCATCCGGATACAAATAAGTGTAAGTGAAACTGTCTATAGATCAACTCATATACTTTTAAAATATGTTTAGAGCTATATCAATAAAAATTTTGTTTTTGCGATTCTAAGAACAAAGCTTTTCTTAAACACAGAATTATTGTTGTTTTCTAGTGCCTTGCATCTGGCAATGAAGCCATTAGCATTCGTGCTTTCCAATACTTTTGAACTGTAGTTTCTTCTGATCTTAATGCTTCACAGGTCTTCAAGTGGTCTTCATTCGTTTCTGCTGGATCGTTACACAGGACACATATTGGTGAAGCCGAGATACCTATTCTGTAGAGATGACTTGCTAAACAGTCGTGATTTGTCAGTAGTCGGAAGGCTGCAACCGCTGTTTTCCTTGGTCTCTGGGGGATTATATCTGGGTTGGAAAGTAGTGTAATCCATTTTTTATCTTTGGTATTTGTTTCTATTTCTTGTAGGTATGAATGAGAAAATTTTTTAATGATCAAGTGTTTTATTGAGGAATATGAGAAATTGAATTTAGACTTTAAAAAAATGGGGGTTTAAGTCGGGTGATGTAACTGCCACGTTGTAAAACTGGTGCCCATTAAGAAAACAGTTACATGAAAGCCATGAGTATGAGTCCTAGAGATAAACATTCCGGAGTTAAAACTGTCCCCCAATCGCATCTCTGGGTGGGGACATCTTTAGACAAATTTCATCAAACACAGAATTGTTTAACTGAATAAATGCTGCTTATTTCAAGCAATATTTATGTTTTCCATAATAGGCATTAAAAATTTTCAGACAAATCTGAAGAAAATGCCATGCTTAAGCTTTTCATACTAGGGCAGCCACCACCTTTCCTTTACCTCATTACAGTGCCACTTCTCTAGCCCCATATTGTAACTATTCAACAGTTCATTGATCACATTTATCAGTAGTTACACTTCATGCCCTTTAAGACTCCCTTAAGTTAACACCCTGAGTCCTGAGATCACAATATTAGAGTTAAAGTGATTATTTTGTGTGATCATGAGTTTATATGGGCCAAAATTAAACAAAAATGCAAAAAAATAAAACAAAATTTTCAAAAAAATTTTTGTGGGTGGCATATTGGGAGGCTTAAAATGACATTTAGACAGTTACAAATTTTGTTGTGTGTATCAATGTGTTATTAAGTATCAAAGGAATAAAAATATTCAAAATATAAAATTGGTTTTTGGGGTTCAGGGGAGTTTTAGGTGGTTTTAGTGGTAGTATCATATATGGTATCTCGGGACTATATTAAGTTATGTGTTTTTATGGGTTTTTTTAATCCTACCATCAATACAAAGTAGACAAGAGAAAAAAAAATATAAGCGCAAAGTGCATGAGGTGTCAAACATCATACTACCAGTCGTCAGGAGTTTAACACATTCACAGAGCAAGAAAAGTTCCAAAACCTGAGGTATCATATATGATACCAAAGGACACAGGAGATAAACAAGAGATGCTCCCAAACAGTGCATTTTATTAAATTTGTTTTGTGGACCTAGTAAGTGCTCCTTGCCAGGGTCGCAGTGAAGACCTCAATGCTAGAGAATCAAGGTGTCCTAACAAGATGTCATTATAAAATCTGGAGCATTAGACACGTAAGCATACATGCTAACACACACGCGAACCCGCATGTACAAACATGTACTACTTATGTCTAAGTCCCTGTCATTTAATTAACTATGGCAGTATAAATACTGCTACATGTTTTTCAAGCATATGCTGGCTTTTCATGATTTGCTTAGAATCTTTATGAAATAAGTTATATGTAGGATATCCAATGTGACAGGCTCTTTTCTCCACCATAGTTATGTGTTAGATTAGTTTTATGGTTTCTGAAATAAAAGTACTACTCACACAGTTTATCTTGAGCTCTGGAACCTAGTGCTATAAACGGTTCAAGACAAGAAGGTCTGTGCTTTGCCAAAGTAACAACTGAGCATCATATGAGAGGTAGCATCAGGACTGAAAAATTCATACCATAATTAAACCTGGGACATAAAAGTACTAATGGTAAGTCACCCTTGGGATATTTATCTCAGATATGGGATTCTGTAGTGGCCCACCAGGAAAATATGAATCCGTTGGAGAATTTAATGTTATACTGTTAAGTTGTCATGGTAGCTCACTGGTTAGAGCAGCTACGCTTGAAGCAGATGATCTGTGGTTCAAATTCTGCCTATGGCATTGAATTTTTCAGTCCTGATTCTACCTCTCAGACATTGTCTTCACATGACTTGTGTGTTTAAAAACACCAATATTAAGTTAGATGGTATAAAAAAAGACAGCATCATTGTCCACATGCAGGGTGTCCCAATTGAATTGTTCTATTTTCATATTTTCACATCCTTCGTGTGACTGGTGGGGCACATGTGGAAGTGTTATGACTTTCTTGATTTGTGTATACAAACTTGATGAGTCATACATATTAGTAAAGTTTAGTTCATTTCAATATCTCAAATAGTTTGGCAGAAATACTGAAGTGAAAATAGGGTGATTCAATTGGGACACACTGTATACTATAACTCACTGCCTTGTCATGTGATACTATTTTCTCTATTATATATAGCAAAGTAGAGGAAGTATTGTATTCCACCCAAAAAATTGATGTTGAGATTTCACCAGTAATATATAGAGGCCCCCTGAATCCAAAAAAGCATTTTTAGAAAAACATCTGTGTGTGTGTGTGTGTGTGTGTGTGTGTGTGTGGGTGCGCGCGTGTCATTCTGTGGACAGCATAACTCAAAAATGAAAAGTTGGTTAAAAACCAAAGTGAGTAAGAGTTGACTCTACTGTAAGTCTACTGTATTGCCATATTCTCCTTGTACCTACAAGAAGATAAGATGTTTGCAAATGTTTGTCTCAACTAACACAAAGAAGATATGGGAATAAGAGTTTGCAGTAATGGTTAGTAGGTACAAGAGTAGAGAAAGTCATGTGAGTGCAACACATCAGATTTTAATTTAAAGTAGGACTGTGTAAAAGGCATGCAAAGTACTGTTACTGTCTTTGACAACATCACTTGAGGCCTCAAGATAAAGTGTGCGAGTAATACAATTAGAATTTATATTATGAAAAATAGGAAGTATTTTTAAATTATTTTTATTTTATAAATTAAGACAATCACAAGTACAGACATTACACAATTTAGAGGTATATTAAGACACTTACGCCTCGCATTACCCTTGTTCTTCTTCTCCCTCTCCGCCTCCTTCAACAGAATCTGTTCCTACTTCTTCATAATCTTTCTCCAGTGCTGCTGTGTCTTCACGTGCTTCTGTGAATTCACCTTCCTCCATTCCTTCTCCAACATACCAATGAACAAATGCTCTCTTTGCGTACATTAGATCAAACTTACAGTTTAGGCGATGCCAGGCATCAGCTATAGCAGTTGTGTTTGCTATCATGCACATTGCTCTTGGTACCTTAGCAAGGTCACCTCCAGGTACAACTGTGGGTGGCTGATAGCAAATGCCAACTTTGAATCCTGTTGGGCACCAATCCACAAATTGAATTGAGCGTTTACTTCTGATGTTCATCATAGAACTTTGCACATCTTTGGGTGCAATATCTCCACGATAAAGCAAGCAGCATGACATATATTTACCATTACGAGGATCGCATTTAACCATTTGAGAAGCTGGTTCATAGCAGCAGTTGGTAAGATCCATAACGGAGATTCTTTCATGATAAGCCTTTTCTGCTGAAATGACTGGGGCATAAGCAACCAAAGGAAAGTGGATGCGAGGGTAAGGTACCAAATTAGTTTCAAATTCTGACAGGTCGATATTCAGGGATCCATCAAATCGGAGGGAAGCAGTAAGTGATGAGTTTACTTGTGCAATTAGTCGGTTTAAATTAGTGTAGGTAGGCCTATCAATATCCAGATTCCGCCTGCATATGTCATATATAGCTTCATTATCCATAAGGATTGCACAATCAGAATGCTCCAGAGTTGTATGAGTATTTAGAATTGCGTTGTATGGCTCCACTACTGCAGTGGATATCTGAAAAAATAATACAAATTCATATCAACTGTGTCTGTCTTTTGTTTAATAGTTAGCTCCTTTGAAGTTTTACTTGTATTTCAAGCATTTCTGAAGTTGCAGTGTTGCTTTTATAATCTTAATCCTTAAATATTAACAATCGTAACCTAAATTAAGAACAAATTAGAAACTAAAAACTCCACTTATTGCAGTACAACTTGCAATATTAATAAAAGTGGAGTTTTTAGTTTATAATTTGTTCTTAATTTAGCTTCACTGTTAATAGCTTATATTTTCCTTAATGAGCAATTGTATTTCAAGAGAGAAAAATATATCCACTCAAATTTCAATAATCTGTTCTAAGCTAAATAGTGCATTTTACAGTCTGATTTTTAAAATAACATACATGACAACTGTCAGTTTCTTCACATGGGAAGCTGTAGTGTTGTCAATAAGCACGTAGCAAGTTACGCATACTACCCCTCTAACACTCAGTGCTTGGAACGTATAAACCTTTGGATTTATCTCATGCCAGCGAAAACATGCAGATGTAATTTGTATTAGCTTACACAACAACTCCTCAGGGGTCCCTATCTAGGGGATATGTGGATGGCGACCACAAGGTACCCAAGCTGAGCAGAACATTACTTCCACTTACTGGTGTTTTGCTCCTCACTGTAGCTTTTCTATCTGACCTTATGATCTTACCTTGGTCATCTCTTGTTCTCTTCCAATCCCGATGCTATTAGGGTTCCTGAGGGCTAGGGAGTCTATTTTTCCAACCTTCCCATTTCTCTAATTTCTCTAAAACCTCTTAACCCCAAACATGCTGACCTGTCATGGCATGTAATACGTCCTCTGATTGGTAATCTGAGGATATGGTCGGTGAATTTATTTTGATAACTCTGCCAGTCGGATCGATGAGATCCGTAAACCAACGATAGGTGTGGTCCTCCAGACATTCTGGGGGTTGTGAGAGAGCAATGTAACTGCCAAAACATAAAAATATGGTGCCTCTAAAAAGCAGTTACTATTACTGCTAAGTGTTTTCAACATTTATGATTGAAAAATATTGTAGAACAAGAGGATTAATGACTTCATTGTCAGATATCCAGCATTAGCTAACAACTTTCACAACAAAGGTAATTTGTTCTCAATACGAATAAAGTGACTTATTTTCAGTATGAACTGTGTTTTTGCCTCTTCATAATTGTAGTTCTGAGTACCTACTTTACAGATGAATCTGACTCTCTCTCACTCTCTGAAGAGCAGCAGGGTATCAACAAAACCATTGGACATACCAGCATGACCAATAATAAAGCAAGCATCTTTTCTTGTAGGGCGTATGGTGGTAGTTTGAAGCGTACCATCAGTCCAGCCCTTTGACACAGTATGACTGGCATTTACTCAGATTTCAATCCAACCACACTATTTCCTTCAAGTTCTTGTTTTGCATTTCTCTTAAAAACAAAGCCCCTAGTGCTACAATATTTTATCTATCCAATATCAGATTTCTGTTATTTTTTTTACACTCAAATCTCAGATCATGGAAGACTTTGTTCAGAGAGCTAGGGCTTCCCTCAAATATCTCTTCTTTAAGAGAAGAAAGAAGCTCTCCTTTCATGTGTAATAGCTATAGGTGTTTACATGAAGCTATTAACAGTGAAGCAAATTGATCCACAAATAACACAAAGTGGAGACTCACACTTCACTTCAATAAATTGAGTTCTACTCAATATTTCTCATGAGATTCCTAATGAAATAAACCCCGAGGTTAAATTATTAAAGCAATAGGCAGACCCATTGAATTGATGGTTTGGAAAAAATGTTCATTTTGAAAAATAGGGACCATGTTATGAATTTTGAAATACCTTTTACTGATTTTGTTACAAAATTCATATTTAGAGAAGGGGAGGAATGACATCATCATAGGATGTCATGGTGGGTGACGTATACGTGACATCACTGTGATGTAATCGTGAACCTGTAATAGTTTTTCCATAGCTATTGCATAAGGTAAGTTCGCCTGATGATGACATGTGTGTCGAAACGATCGTTGTGAGAAATATTGAGTGTAGCTCAATTTATTGAAGTGAAATGTGAGTCTCTAATTCCTTTGTGTTATTTGTGGAGCTATAGGTGTGCTTACTTGTGGAGGAGGAGCAGATGTAGGTTTAAGGGTGCTCAACTACATGGTAATAATTATTTTGTTTAATGACGCTGTCAATTGCTAGGATCACATCAGCATCACCTGTGTGCCAGAATTTCATCCTGCAGGAGTTCATTTACATGCCAGTAAATCTACTGACATGGAGCTGTCGTTTTTAAGCACACTTAAAAACCATCAGATTTGAGCCCGCAACCTTGGGATCAGTAGGCCAGCATCTAACCAACTGAGCCACCTAGACTGACAAACTACATGATCATCAGTGCCCTTAAAAGATAATTCATGGCAAAATCAGATATAAACTTCAATAAAAGAATAAAATTACCTGCAAAAAGGAAAATAAATATACATAAATATACAAAACAGACAGACGAAAGCCAGAATCAAAACAAAGCAATAAAGATGTCAAAAAAGTATAAAAACTAGATATCTAAAGTTTCAAATTCTCAAACTCATCTTACTCTCCACTAAAAACTTAAAAATTCTTTCAACTGCTTTTTTGTCATCTGCCAAGGCCTTTGCAAGTCTGGCAGGCAGTTGCAGAGAGTCCAAAAGGTGTGCTAGGGAAAAGCACTCTAGCAGCACATGACAGGCTGATAAAAGGTTGTTGCAAGGTGGACAAAGAGCAAGGTAGGCCTTTCAAAGAGGTAACAATGCAAAAAAATACAGTGGCCAATTCGAAACTGAGCCAAGTTAACTTCCTTGTGACAAGATGTGCAAGAGGAAGTTACCAGTTTGTTGGAAGTTCTTTTACTTCTCTAAGCTTATTACCATGGAGAGCTGACCACTGTGGTTACTGCCTTTGCTACCAAATCTACAATTTCATTCCTAGGCAAACCTATGTGACCAGGAATCCATGCACACCCCATGTTAACACCAGAAGTGTGCAAAACATGGAGGGTATCCTGGATACATTGTACAATAGGATGGGAGTTGTACAGCTCACAAAGGCTCTAAAGTGTGCTAGGAGAATAACTTAATATCAGGCAGTCACCTAATTTATGACGGCACACATATAAAATGGCTCAGTATATTGCTTACAGTTCTGCAATATAAATGGAAGTGCTATTATGAAAACCAAATGTATGTGCTTTGGTTTTATAAACATAAGCACATCCAACACCGTTGGTGCCCTTTGATCCATTGGTGTAAATAAAATGTTGGTCAGTGTAGCCTGACAAAAATTCTAAAAAACAAGTGTGGATACTAGAGATAGGCATCGTGTACCTCCGGTGTACAGTCATCCCAAGATCTACATGGGGCATGCTAGGTAACTAAGGGGGGTAGACCTTCTTGCCCTTGGGAAACATGTTAGGCACTTCAATTGTAAGCTTCCTTAGAAGCACCTGGAAATGAAAACCCATTACTTAGTGTAGTGGTGAAAAATGAACTGAATGTTGGGTGATTAAGCATACATCTACTACTACTTAAGTGCAAAACCATAATTTGCTAAGAGAATCTCACATCGATATGGCAGAGGAGGTTCTGCAGATTCAGCAGAAAGGCTCATAACTTACTTATGGCATCTAATTGGAAACTGTCTACTTGCATGACTGGAGAGGCTCTTAGTTTCTCTTTCCTAGGAGTTAAAGTCACAATAGACCTAGCTGTAGTTGTTTCTCTTTAAGGGTTCTCAAAACAGTCACTTGAGTTATTTTCAGAGCAGGTGCAGTTCTCTTCCTCACTTGGTTGAAAGGAATAAGAGGTTCATGGTAAAGGAGCATATTTTCCCCTTCCTGTTCAAAGAATTTCCTAAGGGAACAAATAAACTGTGTAGCTTGGCTCTGCAATTTAACACCCTGACCTGAAGATCTTTCTCTTGCATCTTCCTTACCTCTATGTCCACCTACACCTCCACCAACTTTTGCTTTCATAGCTGTGCCTTTTAACATAAAAGTTTTAATGAAGTAGGCTAACAACACACTATGCAACTGAACGTCCAAGCAGGCTCAGTTTCCCTGCACACAGCTAGCGATAACTGACTTGAGAAGCACATGATTCGTCAGGCAAACTTTGTTTCCATAGGAATGGCCTTTCCCTCTTACCCTTTACTCCCCTTGCTTAACATCTGTCATGTATCCTCTTTTGAAAATCAGACTGTAGTTCACAGGTTTGCAAAGACAACACTATCTAGGAAGGTAAAATACCTAAATACCAAAATATTATTTTGAAGATATCATAAGATTATTTTATAAATCTAAAAATGAAAGGCAGACATCAACAATAATAATTCTTGTTTTGAAACTTTTATAATCTGGTGAAGTATACAATATTTGGCAGTTATGTGCAATGGTACCAGAATTTAATTTTTTTTTGTCTAACCACAATTAGGAAGTAACCTTGAGAACTATTCATGCAAATTCACTGCCATCAATTGGTTCACACCTACTGAGATATATATATATACAAGCAAATAAAGTGGGTGGGTAACCTTAAACCACTGCATCCCACTCTTATTGATTACACATATTGCAAGTCTAGTAATCATATTTTGGTGGAGTAGCTGTGGCCCAAGCTTGGAGAGGTCAGCATTGGGCAGTTGGAGAGATGAACAAGAATAAATACCATTCTTGCTTAGTGTAAATAGCTGGCAAAGTGACCAGGCATATCCAGAACTGTAGGCAACAACTATTACATTTATGTCCTCTTACGTCAAGGAAGAGTATATCAGTTGAAGTACATTCATTGCAGAAGCAATAGTTGCAATCATGTCATAATGAAGGCAGTTTTATCCATCCACAGTTGTGAGAGATGATACATAGTGTCAGAGCTTTGCCACTGAGAACACTATGAATTGCTGGTGAGTGGGAGAAAGATTGGAACAAGAATTTGAGAGGTTGATTTTTATTATGTACATAGCAACAATGATTGAGTAATCACACAGACTTCCACGGCTTTGTCCATTATTTCTTTCTTGGCTTCTGATATGGGCTGTAATCATTCCGTTTTTCTGTAAATTGTGCTAGGTGAGGGAAAGAATAGATATACTTAAGGAAAGGAACTATCTGAACTCTGACATGGGCAAACCGCTCAGCATGATATGGAAGACCCTAATGCATGACAACCTCTATTGGAGGAGAAGGAACCAATAGGATTGTAATTGGGCAGGGATAGTGAGGCCAGCCAGAGTATAAAAGGCAGTGTGACCAGTTGGACAAGATTTGCAGTTGCCCAGTGAAGAAACCTAACACAGTTTACAGTAAAATGTTGGCATGATTCAAAAAGCCAGCAGGATGCAGCCCATACTGGAAGCCAAGAAAGAAGTAAATGACAGTGAGGCATCTTTCAATGAGTCGATATACCTGGTTGCTTTGCTGGGTAGTACTATTGTTAAGCAGAATCTTCTGGAAGTTTCTTTTCCCCCTTTCCTAGAATTCTATTCCCAGAGCATTCTAGAATATTTTAGGAAACTTTCAATGGCTATATAAGCAAGCACTTTCATAAGCAATTGGTAACTTAAGAGAGTTAGTGAGTGCATTTCTGGCATGAGAAAAAGTATCGTTCTCAGAGCGAGTTTGTGATGTGCAGTGAGTGCTGCTACTTCAAGAGATCAGACATCTTGTGTTTGAGTCCTCAATGACTGAAATGGATCAAAGAAGAGTAGGTTTGTATATTTCATTACACCACTGCATCTTGAAGAATGTGAAGTCACAGTGAAAAATTGAACTAGATTACATTATTGGAGTGACAGTGAGAACTTAGTAAGGTGACGAAAACTGGACAAAGCCACAATATTTTAAGTTTATGTAAGGACAATGTGGAAAATAACTTTAGATTACATTATCACATCTTTGTGAGCAATGTAATTGTAATCTGAAACCTCAATTTCCTTATTGAGCAGAAGCAATTAATCATATTCTAAGAGAAAATTCCTTATTGAGCAGAAGCAATTAATCATATTCTAAGAGAAAAATAAAAACAGACAAAGTTGAAATTTTACAAATTAAGTCATAACTATGTTATGCTATGGACAGTAACAAAAACGCAAGAAAATAAAATACAGGCATTAGAATTGTAATTCTTGAGAGCAGTTGAAAGGTGTTCAATATTTGATCACATACAATGAAGAATCTACCTCTGTGGTGTGGGGGTATTATGTCTACTTTGTGTTAAAGAGTTTATTAGTTTGAATCTTGGTTAAGGTAAGTTATGTGGATAAGGTTTTCCTACAGGGTGTTTCCTTATCTTGAGAAGACAAATGCCAGGTAACGTTAAGTTGTATTGATGCACTTGAGTATCATTTCACCCCTTCATCATTGAATATAGTCTACCAAGCTAAGGGATGTTGAACTTAAAAAAAGAGAAGAAAATGAAGACTTATAGATGTCATGAATTAAATATGTTTAATATTAATGATAAATTGGGGAATCTCAAGTGAAAAACACTTGGGAAGAGCACTCGGAAAGAGGGACAACTTACCTTGACCAAATAGATATACTGTAGAAAGTAGATTTTTGGAAAGCCAGTCATCTAAAACGTTTTGAAGGTAAGTGTTTCACTTATGAATTTCAACTAATTTGACAAATTTTACTGTTTTAAGGGGAGACATCTGTGAAAAAGACTAAAATCCACAAGTTATGTCACAATGATGTGAAAATTTGTATACATATGAGCCAAAGCATATCTGGTAGGTCTACTAAAGTTTACTTTTCTATGTTAGATTGTTTTTGCAAAGAAAAATATACTGGGTTATTTTGCTGCAGTTTTAATGTAATGTAAGCAATACTTCATATAACATATTAATTTTTATAAATAAAGTAAACTCTAGGTGTATATTTCTTTTATTATGTCTACAAACCTGATTTTTGTTTAGCTATGTCAAACAGTTTTGGAGAAAAAATTTATTGAATACATTGATGGCTGTTTTTCTTCAAATTATTAATAATTTTCAAAATCAAAATTCAGCAACAAAATGAATTGCTCTATCTAGAGTATTTAAAATGCCAAGTTTTATGAGTTGAGTTGGATTGGTTTAAGGGCACTCAACTTCTAGGTCATTAGCGCCCTTAAAAAATTCATGGCAATAGTCAGATATAAATTTGAATCAAAAATAAAATTGCCAACAACAAAGAAAATATACACAAACGTAAGAAACAGTAGCAATAGCCAGATATGAAACAAGGTGATAAATATGTCAAAAAGCATAAAAAGAGATCTAAAATTTTAAATCCTCAAATTGATACTACACTTTGCTAAAACCTTAAAAGCTCTATCAACTGCTGTTTTGTCATCTGCCAAGACCTCTGCAAGTCTGACAGGCAGCTGTAGAGAATCTCAAAGGCGTGCCAGAGAGGAACACTGCAGCAGCACATGATGGACTGACAGAGGGTTGTCACACAGCAGACATAGAGGGACAGGGTCCCTTTTAAATAGGTAACCATGTGAAAAATTGCAGTGTTCTATTCCAAGCCGAGCTAACCTCCTTGCGACGAGATGTGACAGGAAGTTACCCAGTTTATCGGAAGTTCTTGCACTTCTCTAAGCTTATTACCACGTAGAGCTGACCACTCATGCCAGCACGACATCACCGCTCTCTGCACTTCAAGCCCGAAGTCTTCCGAAGTAACATGTGAGACAGTAATACTGGGTTCTGTAGTTGCCGTCTTTGCTGCTAAATCCGCCATTTCATTCCCCAGCAAACTTACATGGCCAGGAATCTATGCACACACCATGTCAACGCCAGAAGCGTGTAAAACATGGAGGACATCCTGGATACGTTGCACAGTAGGGTAGGGGTTGTACAGCTCATGAAGGCTCTGAAGTGTACTAAGGAAATCACTCAAAATCAGGCAGTCACCTAGTTTACGACGGCACACATAGAAAATGGCTCGGTAAATTGCATACAGCTCTGCAATGGAAGTGCTATTTGGAAAACTGAATGTATATGGTTCAGTTCCTTAAATATAAGCACATCCAACACCGTTGGTGCTCATTGACCCATCGGTATAAATTCATCGACGGTTAATGTAACCTGATAAAAATTCGAAAAAACACATGCAGATACTTGAAATAGGCATCATGGGCTTCCAGTGTATGGTCATCCCAAGATCTACATGGGGCGTGCCAGATATCCAAGGGGGGTATAATAGCTTGTTGCCCTTGGCGAACATCCTAGGCAGTTCCATTTCAAGCTTTGTTAGAAGTTCCTGGAAACGAAACGCTGCAGGCTCATGACTAAGGTTGCTTTTCCTATACCATTCTCTTAGCATGGTGGTGAAAAAAGAAGCGAACGTTGGGTGCTTAGGCATGATCTAAGCGTACAACCATAGTTTGCCAAGAGAATCTCACACCGATATTGCAGAGGAGGTTCTGTGGACTCAGTGTAAAGGCTCACCACTGGGCTTGTTGGAAAATCTCCTATTGCCATGCGGATGCTCCTATTGTGGACCACGTCTAATCTCAGTGCAGATGATCGTGCTGACGAATAAACAATACATCCATAGTCTAGTTTAGATCGGACTAGTGAACGGTATATTCGCAACAAAGTTGTTTGATCCGCTCCCCATGATTTGCCATTTAGTACCCGCAAGATATTCAGGGAACGGTCACATCGTGCTCTTAGCTGTGCAATAAGCGATGACTAACTGCTTCCTTTCTAAATTTTATACAAAAATTGGATAAACATGATCATGTGGTTAACATGTACACAGACAAAAATTTTGCCATACTTTAGCCCTGTTTTAACGGGATGAATGTTTCCAGTAAATCCAAAATATATCTCCGCTTACATCCACTGCCATTGAATATGTCTGTCTGATTTAAACTTTGAAATCGTATGCAATTTTGCAGCAATGGGGTAATGAATGCATTTCAGGAGCCATGCTCACCTACACATGGGCATTTAAATCAAGATGTAACAGCCTTTCAAATGGTGATATGGCATAAGCAATGGTAGATTCTGAAATTACAAGATACAGACATAACTACGGCAAAAAGAAAAATCAGATTTTTCATCATTTTTGCCCAAATTTCACCGACGCCTCCCCTTAAGCACTTCCATAAATCATGTAAAAAATTCCATTAATATTTATGTAAATAATATATGCTAGCAGCTGAATGTTTACACTTACTTGAGGAGCTGGATAGATATCAAATTCTATCTTGGTCTTCTTGCCATAGTCGACTGATAACCTTTCCATTAACAGTCCTGTGAATCCTGATCCAGTTCCTCCTCCATATGAATGGTAGATAAAGAATCCTTGCAAAGATTCACAGTCATCAGCCAATTTTCGAATACGGTCCAGAACCAAATCTATCATTTCTTTGCCAATTGTGTAGTGACCTCTAGCGTAATTATTAGCAGCATCTTCTTTACCACTTATTAGTTGATCGGGATGAAAAAGATGTCGGTATGTTCCAGTACGAATTTCATCTGTATGCGAAAATATATCAATTATTGTCTTATTTGTCATTAAAAATCTAAATTTATTCAATTTTTATATGCATATACAAATGTACATATACATTGTACCCAACAATTTTATGCTCAAATTTCACTGACAATATACATTTTGAGGTCCAATGAATAAAAAATATAAATAATAATGGTATCATTATTGTACTTCCAGTATTACATAATAAAGTTATTAGTATGAAAGACTGTATATTTGTCCCCAGAGGTAATCAAATTAATCATGAACTTGAATTTTTTCATATATGTATTTGACTATTTGTCCCATGTCATTCATTCATTGCCAAGAACATTGCCTATTTATAAGGGTGATGTTATTTTTCAATTGCATTTATGTAATTAAGGGTTTGTGTGTGTGTGTGTGTGTGTGTGTGTGTGTGTGTGTGTGTGTGTGTGTGTGTGTGTGTGTGTGTGTGCGCACAGTATAACTCAAAAATGAAAAGTAGTTTAACAACCAAAGTTGATATTTAAGTTTAATGTCTTTCAAGGATGTAAAATGAAGCTTTTCTTGAAAATGGCTCCAACAATTTTGATTAAAATGTCTTATGCTTGAGATATTTTTATGGCAAATGAAATGTATATCTTGAATTTTCTGGCTATAGCCCCTGTAGTTGTATTTACTCTGGACGACTTTTGCATAACTGGTAAACCGTTAGAGATAGATCAAATCATACTATACAAAGAATGAAGATCTTGCTAAAATACACAATTTATATCTGAATAACTTTTCTTGTAGGGTGAACCATTTCAGAGATATTCCTTGTTCTGTGTGTGAGTTTTGGAAAACTTAAAACTTTCGTGAAATTGATCGTTCATTTTTTAATATGTTAAATGCACAAAGAGAACAGAATCTCAAAGATTTGAAAGATTTGACTATCACACAAAGCCTACTGTATTCTTACATTCCCCTTGCATCTGCAAGGAAATAAGCAATAAGATATTATGTAAAGTAAGAACAAATTAGAAACAAAAAGCTTCACTTGTCTTAGTAATATTGCAAGTCTTTTTCCTGCTGACAGTAAGATAATTTGTATAAATGTTTATCTCAACTAACACAAAGGACAGGAATAAGAGTTTGTAAGAATGGTTAGTACAAGAGTAGAGAAAGTCATGTGAGTGCAACAGATCAGATGTCTTATGTTAGCCATGCAAAGAGAATGCAATTTGAAAGCTTTAAAAAATTTGACTTACTCAAAGCCTGCTGTATTCTCATATTCCCCTTGCACCTTCAAGGAAATATGCAGCAAGATAATTTCTGCAAATGTTTATCTCAACTAACACAAAGAAGATAGAGGAATAAGAGATTGCAATAATATTTAGTATAAGAGTATAAAATGTGAGTGCAACACATCAGATTTTTAGAAAAAGGGATGGGTAAGGGGAATTGTACTCTTAATTTAGTATATCTTTATCATCTTCATCACTATAATACCACCTGAGCAGGACATGAGCTATGTTAGAATTGGGCAAAGTGAATGTATGATGGATAATTGGAAAGGGTGCTGAAGACTGAGAATTTATTCATGGAAAATTGAAGCTGTTGACAGTGAGGCAACAGAATCTAAAATAAGAACAAATTAGAAACTAAAAGCTACTTATCTTAGTAATATTGTTTGGATAGTTTTGAAATTAAGTTGGATACAATTTGAAACTAGTCCGCATTTGAAGAACTTGCAATATTACTAAGATAAGTGAAGTTCTTAGTTTCTAGTTTGTTCTTATTTTAGATTGGAATTTATTACTTACCACAGAGATACATTTTGAAAAATATGTATTTTATTCACATCTTTCTCGATTTTTGCACAAATTGTTCTCACAGATACTTATTCCTCTTCTTAATGTTAATTAAGATAAACATTCTTAGAAATTATTCTATAATTTTCTTGTAGGTGCAAAGGGAATATGAGAATGCAATATGCTTTAAGTGATAGTAAAATCTTTTAAGAGCTGGTCACTATATGAAGGCTTTGAAATTCTACTGTCTTTGTATGGCCAAGAGATAAAATAATCTATGTCTTGCACTACACTAGTTTCTCTACTCCTCAAACTATTCTTGCAAACACTTAATAGTTTTTTAATTAAGATAAAATGTTTGCAGAAATTATGTTATTGTGAATTTTCTTATAGGTGCAAGTAGAATGTGGAAGTACAGTAGGCTTAAGTGACTATCAAACATTTTAAAAACTCTGACTTTCTCTAGCTTAGAGAGCAGACATTTTCTTGAAAATCTTTGTGTTGCTTCCTTGGATGATTTGGAACTGAAACACCAACTTTCTAGTTTCCATATATAATGCCAATCAATGATTGTTCTAACACACATAAACTGTGTAACTACATAAACTTTGACAAGTAATTTTTTTAAAAGCTGAAAATTTCTCAGTTCATGCCTCCAACACAGGAACGGTGGAGCTACTATGAATTTTTGGATCGTGTCTTTGGAAGTTACAGGTAGCAAAGGTGTATAGAATAGCAACCTAAAATCAACGAAGTATAAAGTCTAACTTCTTCTTTATCTGATAACCCTCCCTGCATGTAGAAATTACACCCCCTAGGAATTACAAGCCAGTGCCTAGGGTCAGATGCCTATTGGGGAGCAGACAAACCTATGGACCAGACAGTGAAGACCCGGAAGTGGGTGGTCAGTCAAGCACCAGGTATGATAGTGAGGAAAAGGATGATATGAAATGCAAGCAATGTATGGGAAGGTAATCTTGGAGCAATTGGTGGAATGAGTGGCGGGGAAACAGGAGAACCTGGAGAAAACCTGCCCAGATGCTACTTCATCCACCACAAATACCACATGTAAGTCCCTAGGAATGAACTCGGGTCGCCTAGGTGGTAGACAGATGGTATCACCAGGCCTAACTTTCTTCAGGATAATATTAGATATCATGTCATCCATTTGCCAGACACTTAGTATCATGGCAACCCTCACCAGACACCCTTAAATTTGAGACAGAATATGTGGTCAGACTCCAAAAAGAAAGTAGGTATTTATGTAAATATTCGTTGTAAATATAGTTTATTTTTCATGTTGGTAAGGATTTGTTAAGTACAGAGAGTCTTATACCATTGTTTCATTGTTAAGAATATCATTTGTTTAATAATGTCATTAATATTTAGTAATATGTTTAAATTTAATGTATATTATTATATTAATTATTTTAGATTTAATATTAAATGTGTTGGGAGGATGAATTGAAAGCACTTCAACATTTTTGGGAATTATTTAACATGTAAGATGACGTCATGTGGGACACCGTAAAAAAAAGTATACGCATACGCGTATGAATACAGATGCATTGTTAAGGAATATGCTAGATCTAACGTATTAGCGTCCCATTAACCCTTTCAGTCCCGGTGTGCATTATAAGAAACATAGACATTTTTTGCCTATTTGTAATATTTTTAATGTTTTTTCTGCTATATTCTTGTTATATTGTTTGTCACCAATCAAGCATATGTATTTGAGATGTTCTGAATTGTAGAAAATTATTTTTTTTACAATTTACATTGTAGTGCTTTTTTATAAGAAAATAAGCTAAATCCATGCAACCGCAGTCAAGTGATACCCCATCATCATCCATGCATGCCATCACACCGATTATTTTACGTGGGCCCTCCCCGTCCTTTACCACAGGCACATTTGACTGTGGTTGCCAAGACTCCAACTCACGACCTCAGGCTTTGAGTGCATGGCCAGTGCACTAGGTGTTGCCTTAACGATCATGGCTATTCAAGTCAGTAGGCTGAAGGTGTCCCAGGCCACTTAATCCAAACCAGTTTCGAATTAGAGGAAGAATGGCATAAGTAGCAAAATAATTTGGTACTGAAAGGGTTAACTGAAGAGTCAAGACATGTTTTTGAGATGTGTGAGTGTACATGCTAAAAGTATAATTTAAAATGACAAGCAGTATGAAGAAACAGTTGAAGTTGGTCTGTGTGCATAGAATGTTCACCTAAATAACACATGTGTAATTCCCAGTGAAAAAGGTGCGAATAAAAGATTGTGAAAAAGTTTTATCCTCTGTCCATGTTATTTCACCCTGTACCACGACCCGAGATAACGAAAGAGTCAAAAGCTCAGCACCATCACCAAAGCTTTAATAAAAAACCGCACCAAATTTTAATAAATTGTAACTGTGCTTATGTTATAGTAAAAAAGCTGTTTTATGTATGTTCCTTGCACGACTATTTACATGTTTTTAATAGCTGGATGGTTTCAACAGTTCTAACCTCTGGCCAGGCAAACTCAAAGGGTAGCTGTATTGTGAGTGCGAGGCAATATACATCCACACAAATGCGAGATATTTGGATCGATTTTATAATTTTATTATGTAGAATTATTTATTACTAAAAATAAATGTTTAAAATATTATTCACTGTAACTTTCATGTTAATAAAGAAAGAAAAAAATAAACCTAATAGAGTAATAAATAATGTTGTGGAATACATGAACTTAGTTTATAAAATGTTCTTTAACTCATATTTTGACACTTAAACTTTTATTATTTCTGATATGTAGTGAACACATCAATGCAAAATTATTTATATTTGTAGTAATTGTTCATAAAATGAAAAAAAAAGTTTTTATAATGATATTACCATATTTAAAGATAAGTTTAGTGACTTTATTAATTTTCATCAGTAACACATACTGAGTAAATTAAGAATGCACAATAAAAAGTCACAAAAGACCTAAGTCACTATCTCCCTCATATCTGCATGGTTGTTAATTGCCTCACCCTCGCACCTACAGTTATCCTTTGAGTTAGTGTGACCAGGTGTTAGAACTGTCAAAACTGTCCGCTATTAAAGAAATATCTTCTAATGGGCACCAAAGGAACATATATAAAATTCATACTATAACATATAGTTATAATTAATTAAAGATTAAGGGCATCCATCAAGCAGTTGCCACGATACTAAGTGTCTGGTAGCGTGATTTTTAATATTATAATCCTGAAGAAAATATAAGAAAATTAGGCTTTCTGCTTTGAGGATTTTAAGTTGCTATTTTATACACCTTTGCTACCTGTTACTGCCAAAACCATGATGATCCAAAATTCAAAGTAGCACCATTGTTCCTACCTGTGTTGGGGACATGCACTGAGAAGCTTTCAGCTTTTATAAAATAAGGAAGGTCTGGCAGTCACAAGCTCTCCTTGGACTATCTATGTTGCCACCTTTGCTTCCAAATCTATCAGTTCATTCCCAGGCAAGCCAACATAACCAGAAATCCATGGACACACAACATTAATGTCAGAAGTGCAGGCGCGGCTCCTCAGGGTAGGCAGGGTAGGCATTGCCTACCCTATCGTAATACATCAACAAATAATGTTTAACTATGATTCTGCATTTTATCATTTGAACCGTCATTTTTCCCTAAATTGCAGTTCAAGAAAAGTTTTCTCGGTTATAATGACCAGCGCATGGTCAAATCTTTTAATCTCAATTCCGATTCATCAACACTGCGCTGCGTGTTTGAAACGCGCGGCAGAAATGATATGCATGTAACCTGGGTAGTGGAGAGCAGGCTAGCTTAACCTCTGCCTGCCTGGCCCCATTTCCTCAGTACGAGGCCCTTGAACAGGGATAAGGAAACATTCGGTCTGTATATGCACTCCGAGCATGCGTAGACGCGTCTGCCAGCAGTCCGAACACTTGCCTGCCCAAATCCGAATTTATGCGACATTTTCCGAACAGCCATACTCCACGAACGAAGATCTCAGAGGTCTGAATCTGTCGTTATCTCTGTGTAATACCAGTATGACCGACTTAATTAGTGAACTATTACACATTTCGCTTTCGCGGCGCACTGACAATGAAAAGAGGAGTGTTTTAGCTATTTAACACAAAGCTGCAGTCAGACAATTTTTCAATTTCTTAATCTATTTTAGTCATGGGCGTCGCGAAACGGGGGCAAGGGGGGCCACGGCCCCCCCTTGGAAGTTGGTGAACTTAATGTGCAGTCAGTTACTGACTTTTAAACTATTATTTTAATTTTGATGTAAAGAACAATTTTTGTTTAGCACAAATTAATACGGTTATCTGCAACAAATACTATAAATTTTGACAGTAAAATAATGATTTAATATTATATGATTGCAAATTTCCAACATGTGCCCCCCCCCTGGAAAAAAGTCTGCCGATACTCGTGATTTTAGTTTTGGCGGTAATTCGTCCGTAAGTCACACTCATTCACTCTGCTCTTATTAAACAACCAAACAATATATTGTTTGCGTTATCCACAATGACTTCGCCCCCTATATTTCGGATAAACGGGGTTTATTATTATTATTGTTGTTGTTGTTGTTTGTTTGTTTGTTTGTTACTGTTACACTTTGCCTACCCTAAAATTTTGACTGTGAGCTGCCACTGCAGAAGTGTGTAAAATGTGGAGAGCATTTTGGATATGCTGTACAATAAGATGTTAGCTGTACAGCTCACCCCGGCTGTGGTTGGAAATTTTTATTTAACCAGAATAATTCCCTATTCCCACAGACTCAGGATGTATGAATGTGGGAGCGAATGTGAGTGTTTAATGTTCAAAGTTATAAAACTCACCATTAAGAAACCCTAAAGTTAACAAGTAATAACACCATCAATTATTTCTTAAGTCAAAGTCCTTGATATGACCAAAGAACTAAAAGGGGTATATAAATAGAACAATTAAGAAAAAACACCACAAATAAAATAGTAATGAAATAAATCTTACCAATAACCGTTGGCTCCAAATCTGCATATACTGCTCTTGGGACATGATTGCCACACCCAATTTCAGAGAAGAAAGTAGCGCTTCTTCCTTCCTCTGGTGGTCTCTCTTCTGGCAGCTGGCCATCGGGCTTAATACCATGTTCCAAGCAAAAAAGTTCCCAGCATGCATTACCAATTTGTCCACCGGCTTGACCGATGTGTAAAGACAAGCATTCATGCTGCAAACAAATTTCATTCATTACCATTACATTGTTACTGATACTCAAAAACAAGCTCTCAGATTAATAACTGGAGCAGTTAAAAACCACTCCAATTATAGCATTACAAACTGTAACATGCAATAAACCTATAACAATGAAACTTGAAGCTATTTTTAACCTATGAAAAAATTATGAGACAACCAGATAACTGGGAAAAATACTGTAATTCTATCAACACATTAAAAATTCAAATATGCATGATACGGAAAGTACAAGAATTGTACAATATATACTATCCATCTGAAAGAGAACCATTCATATGTCTCAATAATCCATTGAATATCCTAGAAGTGAACCACCGTCTAGATCTACTTTGAAAGTTTTACAAAAAAAGATGCTACTGCTACCAAAGCTAAACAATATGCCCTTGAAACCATGAATTTAAGATTTCTGGAAGATGATTGGATTCATATCTATACCAATGACTCCCTTTACAGTCAAGATGAAAGTGCAGGTGCTGGTGCCACTTGCATGTTAGTCTACTTTTAAGAGCATGTTGGAGCCAATTTCACCAACTTATATGAAAAAATTGATGCTATCTATGTATCATTACAAAATTTACCTGTTAGACAAAGCAAATTTATTGATATAGTCTTATCTGACTTCAATGCTGCAATTTAAGCTACAATATCAATGGAAACTACAAAAATATATGAAATACTTAATATATTAATCCAATTACAAAAATTACATAAATATTTTTGCAATAGATTCCAGCTCATTGTGGAATAAATGGCAATGAATGAACAGACATGTTAGTAAAGAAAGGATCCAAAATTATTTATAAAGTAAAACAAAAAATCCCATTCCTGTGAATTAAGTGAATAATAAAAAATAAATTCATACTGAAATTTGAAAGATATCTCTCCTCTTTTGAAAATTTCAACTGGTGAGAAATAAAAAAAAAAATCAGTTCAATCACAAACTCTCCAAGAAAATCAACTGTTGCTATTTTTCATCTTCTCATAGGGCATGGTTGTCTTGGTAAACATCTATACAAAATAGGATTAGTAACCTCTCCCCTATGCATGTTGTGCACCAAAGAAGACATGGATTAAAACCATCCAGCAGTATGTGAAGGTGTAAAGATCCAAGAAGGATTAAATTTTCAAATATTGGGAGGCCAGATGGAGAATGATTTTATTACTAACTCCAGAGCATTAGGCACGTATGCACACACGCATGCATGCACACGCACACACACACACACACACATGGGCCTTTTTCTAAAAATAGTTTTCTTGGATTCAGGGGGCCTCAAAACATATTTCTGATGAAATCTTGGCATCAAATTTTTGGGTGGAATGCAATACTTTATATACATAGTACAGAAAGTTGTTGTTGTTGTTGTTAGCTAATGCTGGATTTCTGGCAATGAAGTCATTAATCCTCTTGCTCTCCAATATTTTTCACTGATGGATGGGGCACTAGAAGTGGCTGGGCATATTTGAAGGTGGTCTCGATCCATTTCCTCTTGCAGATCACATAGAGGACAGAGTGGTGAAGATTATATCCCAATTCTGTTTAAATGTTTTGCCAGACAATCATGTCCTGTAATCAACCTGAAGGTTGCAACTGCTGTTTTTCGAGGATACTCAGGAATCACTGTTTGAATGTTTGGTAGTTCCCATCTTTTATTCTTTGATTTTTCATAGTAATATTTTGCAACAATTTTTTTGAATTCAGAGTTGACCAATCTTTTAGCTGCATAAAATGGTAGATTAACTATAGATTTTTGTACACCGCTGGTACCCTTTTTTGCAAGAAAATCAGCTTTCTCATTACCACTCAGTCCACAGTGAGCCGGTATCCATTGGAAGACTAGGTGTTTTTGAAGTGCTGTTAGATGGCTAAGCATCTTCCAACATTCTATAATAGTTTGGTTTTTTGGTGACAACTTGGAAGTAATTGCTATAATTGCTGCCCTGGAATTTGAGAGAATAACTGCTTGTTGAAAATGTGAAATTCTGTACAAAAGATTTTGTAGGGCCATTCGAATTGCTTCAATTTCTCCATCAAAGTTTGTAGTTCCATGACTTAAAGATTTGTAATAGGAAAAGAGGTGACATGTGACTCTAGCACCTGCTCCATCTTGGTTTGATATCAATGATCCATCAGTATAAATATGGAGCCACTCATGTTCTGGAAATCTAGTATGGATTGTCTCTAATGCCAATAGTTTTAGGTTGGAGTATCACTTTTTTTAACTTCTTCTGTCAGGTGTAAATAATATGTGATGTCTAATGTATGTGTTGGATTGACTTTAGATATGAAGTTTTCCTTTGAATTAGGAAGGTGTACATCCTTCTTGATGTCTTGAATTTTGGAAAGAAAGCTCTCCTGAGTCTTTAGTGTATGTGTAAAATTTCTCTTGTGCCATGTATTGAATGGGAGTCTGATCAACTTTTCGTGTTGAATAAGAGCCGCTTTTTCTATTTCATATTCAATGGGGTATTGGTTGGTTAGTATTTCCATAGTTCAGAAAGTAAAAAATGGTCAAAAGATGTGAAAGTTTGGTATTTAACAGACATTTTGTTTTTGACTTATGCTGTTCACAGACAAGTAGATAGAAGTAACCCCATGACACAACAGCCCATCTGGGCCAAGGCCTACCACTGACTGCTGCATTCTCTACCTCTGCCCACCACAGATGTCATGAGTGAGGTGCAGTACTGGAGGTGGGACTTTGTCAGTGCCCCCATCCCTTCCGGCCAGTTAATCAGTCTTCTCGACCTGGGGCTGCTACTTTTCAATTAAGTAGCTCCTCATCTGGCCTCTCAGGGACCTAATGAGGCTGAATGTACCGCAGACCGGGTTTTCCAGCAGAAGAAAATCCCCATGCTGGTACCAGGAATGGAACTCGAGTCCTCCACTTGGTAAGCACCACTGCGCTAAGGAGACAACCAGGCACAGAACCTTTTCCAAAAATGCTTTTATTTTTTGTTTTGAGGGAATCTCAAGACATGTATTTTCAAGTGAAATCTTGATATCAACCTTTGGGTGGACTACTTTACTTCCCCCGAATTACTATATGTAGTAAAGAAAGTATTACACAATTTTAATACTTTGGGGCTGTTATACCAAGTAATAGCATTGCTACAGAAATAAACTCAAGAATGAAGATGGTTAATAGATGTTATTATGGGTTAAAGAAGCAACTCCAACCCCATCTCCTTAGTATAAAAACAAAATGCATGCTGTATAAAACATTGATTAGACCAGTGCTAATATGTGGATCAGAGAGTTGGATCCTAAATAAACAGAACACAGAAATATTGATGTTATTTGAAAGGAGAGTATTAAGAAAGATCTATGGGCTTGTGAATGAAAATGAAATTTGGAATATTAGCTATAATGCTGAATTATATAATTTGTATAAATCCATACTAGATTTCTGGAACATGAATGGCTCCATATTTATACTGATGGGTCACTGATATCAAATCAAGATGGAGCAGGGGCTGGAGTCATATGTCACTCTTTTCCTATTACAAATCTTTAAGTTCTGAAACTACAAACTTTGATGGAGAAATTGAAGCAATTCGAATGGCTCTACAAAATCTTTTGTATAGAATTTCACATCTTCATCAAGCAGTTATTCTCTCAGATTACCGACAACTATAGAAATTACTTCCAAGTTGTCACCAAAAAACCAAACAATTATAGAATGTTGGAAGATCCTTACCCATCTAACAGCACTTCAAAAACACCTAGTCTTCCAATGGATACCAGCTCACTGTGGACTGAGTGGTGATGACAAAGCTGATTTTCTTGTAAAAAAGGGTACCAGCAGTATACAGAAATCTATAGTTAATCCCATTTTATGGAGCTAAAAGATTACTCAACTCTGAATTGAAAAAAATTATTGCAAAATATTACTATGAAAAATCAAAAAATAAAAGATGGCAACTACCAAACATTCAAACAGTAATTCCTGAGTATCCTCGAAAAATGGCAGTTGCAACCTTCAGGTTTATTAAAGGACATGATTTTCTGGCAAAACATTTGAAGAGAATTGGGATATATTCTTCACCACTCTGTCCTCTGTGTGATCTACAAGAAGAAATGGACCAAGACCACTGCAAAGAAATCTGCAGTTGCCACCCACTTTTGGACTAAAAATCACAACATAAATCCAGACCCGAAACTTCACAAACGAGGAAAACAAGAGCTATCCATGTGGGACCAAATCTTCATTTTGAAAAATAGAAACAGTGTATTCAATTTTGACATTCCCCCAGAAACATATGTTCAGCAAGCTCCTTGACCCCCACCCTCAGAAAAAACATTACAGAACTGACAGATTCATTATTATTGTAGAATGACTGCTAACAATAGTGAAACCAACTAGCTGCGTGCTGCCACTATTGCATATGATTGGCTATGTCCACAGGCCAGAAGAATATATTGCCATTATGTTGCATGGTAATCGCTATGTTATGACTTCCTCACATAGCTAAGCTACACTACCTTGTAGCTGTTAATCCTATAGCTGAATTTATATAATATCTTTTTTTGTTTTTTGCCTAATCCAAAAATTTCCAAATCTAAACAGACCACACCCACAATTAATTCAGATTAGTGGGATTTTACTATGTATACAAGGGTGGATCAAAAAGTAACAGGAATTTTTTTTTCAGACACCATGATTTCCTTTTATTCAAATTTAGTTACAAGCTTTCAAAATAATCTCCTTCTGACATTACACACTGGTTCCAATGTTCTGTCCACTTTTAAAAACACTCAGAGAAGCCCTTGTTTGACATCCTGTTCAGTATACCCAAAATAACACTGTTTAGTTCTGTATCAGTTTGAAAATGGTGCCCACAAAGATGTTTTTTCACTTGTGGAAACAGATAGAAATCCGGAAAATATGATGGGTGGGACATGATTTTGATACCTAGTTGAGTGATTGCCTCTTGTGTTGCTATGGCTCAATGAGAAGGGGCATTGTGCTGATGGAGGATCCATCCATTGGCAGCAAGTTCTGGTCACTTGGCAGCCATTTTCTTCTTGAGTGGTCCTTCAAGTATGTTACTGTAGTATTGAGCAGTTACTGTGGTGTGTTTAGGAACCACATGGTCATAAATTACCCCAATTTTGTCAGAATGATTGTGGATTTATGGGTTTAAGGGCACTTAACTTCTAGGTCATCAGTGCCCTTATAAAATTCAGGGCAATAGCCAGATATAAATTTCAATAAAAAATAAAGTCACTGGTAAAAATAAAAATATGCACATAAATGTAAAATACAGTGGCAACAGCCAAATATAAAATAAGGTAATAGGTATGTCAAAAATCATAAACATCTAAAAATTTAAATCCTCAAATTCATATTACAATCCGCTAAAAACTTAAAAACTCTATCAACTGCTGTTTTGTCGTCCACTAAGACCTCTACAAGCCTGCCAGGCAGCTGCAGAGAATCTCGAAGGTGCTCTAGAGAGGAACAGTCAAGTAGCACGTGATGGACAGAAAAAGATTGTCACACAGCAGACATAGAGGGGTAGGGTCCCTTTTAAATAGGTAACCATGCGAAAAATTGCAGTGCCCTATTCTTAATCAAGCCAAACTAACCTCCTCGCGGCAAGATGTGTGACAGGAAGTTATCCAGTTTATCGGAAGTTCTTTCACTTCTCTAAGCTTATTACCGCGGAGAGCTGACCACTCGTCATGCCAGGACGACAGCACCGCTCTCTGTACTTCAAGCCTAAAGTCCTCCAAAGTAACACGTGAGATGGTAATACTGGGTTCTGTAGTTGCCGTCTTTGCTGCTAAATCTGCCATTTCATTCTCCGGCAAACCTATGTGACCAGGAATCCATGCACACACCACGTCAACGCCAGAAGCGTGTAAAACATGGAGGGCATCCTGGATACGTTGTACAATAGGGTGGGGGTTGTACAACTGACAAAGGATCTGCAGTGTGCACTAAGGGAATCACTCAAAATCAGGCAGTCACCTAATTTACGATGGCACACATACAAAATGGCTCAGTAAATTGCATAAAGCTCTGCAGTAAAAATGGAAGTGCTATTTGAAAAACTGAATGTATGTGGTTCGGTTCCATAAACATAAGCACATCCAACACCGTTGGTGCTCTTTGACCCGTTGGTAATTTTGTCAGAAAACACTACTTTCCCTGCACTTGGTTGCATCTTTGCTTTTTTTGGCCTTGGGTGTCAGGATATTTCCATTGTGCACTTTGTTGTTTGGTTTTGGGATCATAGTGATGAAACCAGCTCTCATCACAACCTGGTCCAGAAAGTTGGGTTCCCTCTGAAGCCTTGTGATCCACTGCTGGCAGATTATGACTCGATGACACATTTGTTCCTCAATAAGCCCTTGTGGAATCCACATTGCCACCACTTTTCTGTAGCCCAAATCATTACGAATTATGTTTTCAACTGACCCATAGGAAATGTGCACAATGTCTGCTATCTTTGCTATTGTTAATTGTCTGTCTTCTTGCAACAGGACATCAGTGGTGTTGCGGTTCATCTCAGTTTTTGAAGTGGAGGGCCGTCCTAAATGTGGAGCGTCCTCAAGACTTTTTCACTATCTTGAAATTTTTTATGCCATTCAAAAACACGTGTTTTTGATAAAACTTGGACTCCATATGCTTCCTGTATCATTTGCAGCATTTCAGTTCCAGATTTGTTCAGATGAACACGAAACCGAATTGCCGTTCGTTGTTCTAACTTGAAATCTATGTTGGGTCATTGAAACACATGCTTACACAATGGCTCTCTCACACAAACTGAACAGCGCATGGACAGTGTGGCACATATCCCAGCATCAGTCAAGGTCAGACCTCTCTGTTACCATGATTGGTGAATTTTGATGAGCATGTGTTTAACCAGAAAAAGATAATTCCTGTTACTTTTTGATACACCCTCGTACATATGTGAGCTCATTTATAATGTAGATACAACAGGATTCATTAAACATGTAAATAAGCATAAATTTATAGGGAATCATAATGATTATTGGCAAGAAGATTACTGATAACATCAGTTAAAATAAATAAATTTAGTGAAACATTTCACTATTTTTTGCTGCCAAATTTTTATTTAATACATAACTGTAGACATACTGTAAGAATTACTGCATGCATTGAATAATTCATGATAATTATCATTTAAAAATATATTGTTAATGATCCTATCAGTTGTCAGGATTGTACCTGTACTGCTGGTGAGCCAGAATTCCATCCTGCAGGAGTTCCAATCAATTTAATGATATATGGCTATCACATTTAAGTGCACTTAAAAACTATCAGTCTGGGTCAGGTTTGAAACAGTGACTTTGGTATCTGTAGCTCAATGCCTAACCAACTGAGCCACCCAGACTGATTTTATTATTTAAAGATCACTACAATATAATGAATGAAAAGTCAACTTCTATTTTTACATTTGCATAATGTTCATTTTTACCAACACATTTTCTTGTCTGTCTGTTAGGTACAAATTTTGGGATCGATTTTTTAAACTAACTTCATGAGTTGAAGATTTAAAATTTTAAAGAGCTCAAAACTGGATCAAAATGCAACATTAACTCACTTTTAAGAAAATCCCTACATCCCAAACTATAACATGCAAGATTTCTGAAATTTTTGATTTTCTCAAAAATGGCTCTAAGATCTTTGATTAAAACACATATTTACAATATTTTATAACAACTCAAATGTATATCTTGAATTTTCTGTGACAATGCAACATTAACTCATGTTCAAGAAAATCTCTACCCCAGACTACCTTTACATGATTTTCTCAAAAATGGTGATAATGATTTTGATTAAAATAGCATGTTTAAGTTATTTTCATGACAAATGAAATGTATATCTTGAATTTTCTGGGTATAGTCTTTAAAGTCCCTTGAAACTTTAAACATAGCTCAGAACTGAATGAAAAAACAGACAGACAAGGGTTTTTAGTCTTATTTAAATAAAGGAATTAAAAATTATTAATTTATATACCACATGTTTAAAACAGACCAAAAATATAAAGTAAGTCTTCCTAGACCCATACAGATTTATAACCCCATAGAGGTTGTCCTGGAAAGTTGATTGTGAATTTTTAATAGCTATGAAAATATACTATTTTATGATTTAAAATCAAAAACATGGAGCTCATACAAAGGATAATAGTATGGAATTGCTATTGTGTAGAAAACTCACATTAAGTTAATATATGCAGTTTTTTATATTAATGTCCTCCAATATAGTGTCATATCAGATGAATGAATAGTTAGTGGAATGATCAAATGAATCCGGGGTCCATAGAGCTTAAGTTACCTAATGTTTGCCTTCTCAGAGAAAAGGAAAACCTCAGAAAAAACCCCAACTGGATAACTCGCCCTAATCAAGACTTGAAGTCAGGACCTATTGAACGTGAGGAGGAGATGTAGGTTTAAGCATGTTCAACTATATGGTCATCAGCACCCTAATACAAGTAAAGTGGATCATGGTAAAAGCCAGAAATAAATTTCAATATAAGTTATAAAAGAAAGCAAATATACCAAACAAGACAAAAGCCAGAATAAAACAAAATTATAAAATGGCCCAAAAAGTAAGAAACAAAGATATCTAACATTCTAAATCCTTAGTTTTATGTTTATCTTTGCTAAAAACTTGAAAACTCTTTTGACTGTTTATCATCTGCTAGGATCTCACCAAGTCTGACAGGGAGTTGTAGAGAGTATCAAAGGTGCACTAGGAAAACACACTAGCAGTATGTGATAGATTAACAAACGTTTGTATCACAGAGGACAAAGAAGAGCAGGGTCCCATTTAAAAGGGTGTAAAATTGCACAACCAAGCCAAAATTATCTCGTGATGAGATATGCAAGAGGAAGTTACCCAGTTTATTGGAAGTTTTTACACTTGTCTAAGCTTATTATCATGGAGAATATACCAATCTTTGTGCCATCACTCTCCATACTTCAAGCCTAAAGTCTTCCGAGGTAATACGAAGATGTTAATGAATGTGAGACAGACATGCTAGCCCCACACTACAGAGGCAGGCTGATATCTCTAGCACTACAATTTGTTAGTGACTTAGCTGAACTATTTATGCATCAATTATTTATTTATTGTATAAGACCCATATATTTTGTTTTAAATCTCAAGTATGGCAACGCTTTTGTCTAGCAGTTAGTGTTCACCTACTACCTAGGCGGCCTGGGTTTGATCCCAGGGACCCGCGTGTGGTATCAGTTGTGGGTGAAGTGGTGTCAGGGTGAGTTTTCTCTGTGTTCTTCAGTTCCCTCTGCCACTCATTCCACCATTGCTCCATTATCACCTTTCCAATCATCGATTTTGCCTGCATTTCATATCCTCTTCCTCACTTTCATACCTGGTACTTGGCTGACCACCCGCTTCCAGGTCTTCACTCTATCTAGTCCATAAGTTCCTGTGCTCCCTGACAGGTTTCTGACCCTAGGCACTGATCTTAAGCCCTAGGATGTGTAAGTCCTACATAAGGAGAGTGTAATCAGATAAAGCCCACCTTGGTAGCGTGATGGTTAGCATGTCTGCCTCATGTTCAAGAGGTCATGAGTTTGAGTCTTGCTTAGGGTAAGTTATCTGGGTAAGGTTGTTTTCCAAGCCGATAAGTTGTTAAATGAGAATGTGATTAAATTTATTGAAAAATTCCACTTACCTTAGCTGAAGGCTGCTCAACACAAAGGTATACCAGGATGCAAAGTTTAAAATAACAGATACATTACAAACATAAATAATTTTGGCTAAAAGATGTTCTAGCTATTTATACGACAGCTTAATTTTTGACTTGTATTCATAATTACTCGGTTGTTATTTATCATCCAGTGACCATTTCGTTGTAATCAATGCTTAACTGGTAGATCAGAGTTGAGGGGGGAAGGAGAACTAAATAGGAAGGGGAACTAAATAGGAGAGAAAGAAAGGGATATTTAGCTGTGGGTAACAAGGTTATGAAGATGGTTGGGTGAACTATAAGTGAAGGGACAGAGGGAATGCATGTGCAGAGAAAGTGAAATTATAGCATTATAGTGAAACTGGAATAATGAAGTGTAACAAAAATTGATTAATAAGAGTTACAAGAGTGAAGCTGATAAGAAAAGTTCAGAAAGTGGGAAAGTGAATAAAGATGGGAGATGAAATAAACCAGGAATTAGAAATTAAAGGGGAGAGTGGGAGCAGGATAAGATTAGTGAAAAGTTAAGAAGTAAACATTTGCAAATTAATACTGGAGAAAGGGGAAGCGTTACCATACACAATATAACCAATGTTGAGCTGTATAGGACCATAGGATAAATTTTATTCTAAGTACTCCAGGTAGAGGGAGATTATAATTGTGTAACATTTATGTTAACATATGTAGTTAATAAATTCAAATTAGTGCTTAATATGTACCAAATGATACCTTAAATATTGTGTTCCATCCAAAAATTTGATACCAAATTTCACAACAAAATTTATGTTAACGTTCTGAGACCTGAGATCATGGGGGAAACAAAAAAAGAAAGATTCAAAATTTTTTTGAGGGGTGGCTTTTTGGGTGGCCTAAAATGACATTTAGATAGCTACAAATTTTATGTGGGTCAATTTGTGTTCTTAAGTATTAAAAGAACAAGAATATTCAAAATAAAAAAATGTTTTTTGGGGGTTTGAATTCCAGGGGATTTTAGGGGTAGTAAAACATACCTTGGGACTATATTAAGTTTTTATGGGTTTTTTAATCCTACCATCGATACAAGGTAGACGAGAGAAAAAAAAATATGAGCATAGAGTGCAGAGGGTATCAAACATACCACTGGCCATCATAAATTTAACACATTCACAGACTGAGAAAAAAAAATCCAAAACCCGAGTATCATATGTGATACCAGAGGATGCTGGAGGTTAATATACTCCTGAACCCTACAAAAAGCATTTTTATAAAAAGGTATATATATGGGGTGGAAGGTACTGCTTTGTCATATGTTAACCAGGGATCCTATATGTTGAGTGTAAGAAATATGTAAAGTATAATTATCATGAATAAAAAACTGTTTCGCCAAAAAAATAATTCATGTCAAATATTTGGAGCCATCTAGCTCCTTGATGAATGGATATACCTTACAGATACAGGAGAAATATGAGAATATCGTAGGCTTTAAGCAACAGTCAAATCCCTCAAGAGGTGGTTGCTATTTGACAGCTTTGAATTTTCTTTCTCTTTGTATGGTAAAGAAATTTAAAAAACTGACTTCCTATTTGATAAAAGTATAACTATTTCAAAATTTAAACCAATAACAAGGAATAACTCTGAAATGGTTAGCGCAACAAAACTGTTTGCGATAAATTGTGTGGTTTAAAAGAGATCTATATTTTTTGGTGATTAGTTGTCTAAGTAATCATCTCTATAGGATTGACCTTTCAACCTTGAACTGCCTACTGTATACTGAAAAGAAATTATGAATATAGAACATCCAGAATCATAAATTGGAAAATATGTCAATATTTTTAAGCACATTCTGCTCCAACTTACTTGTAATTATGTTAATCATGGGAATAGTTTTGGAGAGGGTCCTCTCCATCATTCAGCTGTTAATTGACTGGTTTGAACATCAGGTAACTGCCTTCCCCTTCTCTCGTTGCCTGGTATGCTGTTCTTATTGGCTAGTTGCAAGATGTCTATGATTGGTATGTTCAAATTCATCAGCCGATCTCGATCCTAAATTATGTAAACATTTTCCCACTCCCAATAACTTGTTGCTGGTTTTAAAAGTTGGATATTTAGGCTGATATGAATGCAACACCAAAATTGGGGAGCTATGGCTGGTTTATCTGCGTCTTTGTATTTGATGTTTCTGATGTATTCCTTCATTCTGGTTTCCAAATTTTGTTTTGTTTTGCCGATATATATATTATGGCTGTCTTTGCAGTTGACACAATAGATTCCTGATAATTTAAAATTTGGAGTTGTATTTTTTAGAGGATGATTGAGTAAATTTCTAACACTATACTTGTTTTGCAGATCCAGTTTTATGTTATATTATTATAATACTATAATAGAAATTTAGAAACCAGAATGAAAGAACATGTCAGAAACATTAAATACAAAGAAACAGATAAATTAGCCATAGCTCACCACTTTTATTCTTGTAATCATAATATCAAAATAAATATCCAACTTTAAAACCAGCAAAAAATTACTGGGAGTTAACAGTATGGGAAAATGTTTACATGATTAAGGATCGAGATTGGCTGATGAATTTTGACATACCAATCATAGATGGTCTTACGACTAGCCAATAGGAAGAACTTACCAGGCAACAAGAAAAAGGGGAGACAGTTACTTGATGTTAAACCAGTCGATCAACAGCTGAATGATGGAGGGACCTTCTCCAAAACTAGTCCCATGATTAACATAATTACCAGTTGGACCAGAATGTTTTAGAAGTATCAACATATTTTTTCAATTTATCAATATCCTCCACTGTTTTAAACACTTCGTTTCCATCAGTCTTATATCTAGAATCATGCCAAGCTTTGAAGACGTATCCTGACATTCTCACCAAATTCTGGGAAACTATAGGAGAATGACTTGTCTATTCCTGAGCATTAGTAACACACAATTTGTTTTTTGTGTAATAAAATTTGGTTGATCTCTTACAGTTTACCTATTATGCAAATATCATTCAGAATGAAGGGCACTTCAGAGGCTATTCCTAGGGAGTCTCCAAACTGTATTTTTGGTGAAAGCTTGGTATCGAATTCTTGGATGGAATATGTTCCCTATATATTACAGGCAGTAAATTTAAAAGTGATACAGTTAAGAAGCAAAACTGATCCTGATACATATAACGTTGGGGAACCTATATCGTCTTACAGGTACACCGATATATTAGTGATTTTCTAATACATTACAGCAACAGAATTAATTTTCGCTCAAGCATTACAGTATTTCATTTATGTTACTGCAATGTTTAAATGTAAATTAATCTTATGTTCGGTATTTTACGGCTATGATTAATTCCACGTTTGCATTGTAGGTGGCGTTTTGTGTCTGTCGATGTGCAGTGCGAATATTGCCAATATATACTTGCAGAACACCGCCATATATTAGCGATCCATGGAATGGAAATGGAGAATGTTTATGATTGAAATATCTAAGTAGTAAATCTCACAGGAGTGCAACGAAAACACAGGATGAGGTCTAAATAGTAGAACAATGGCAAAGCCTAGACCCTAATTTGTGAATCAAGGATCATTGCGCAACTAATTCACTCGTCTTCCTATAATGTCCCTCGGCTACGCATTGCGGCTTAGGGCCCCAAATCAGCGGCAAGACAAAAGCAGCCGTACAAAACATCTATAGCCCCTTATGTAGGATTTCAATTCCTGTGCTTGGGTTGGCAGTTTTCTACGCGCATGCGCTGTGACACGAAAATGACATGGATTGTTGAAATTGCAACATGATTTTCGTATGATAGAAACGGTCATTGCAAAGGTAATCTGAGTGTGTTGTCCAAATGGTTCTCTAAAGATATTGTAATTCGTTTTGCGTGATTTAGTTAGTTGGATTTGCCGTAAAATAGGAACATTGTTGTTTAATTTATATACATTTTATTAGCTATACTCAAAATCTATATTCTCCAACAGATACTGAACTAGAGGGGCCGCGGCTTTAGAATTATATTCTTTAATACCCTTGTGACAAAATGTCCGATGAAAATGTTCATTACTGTTTCTTTTAAAATATTTTATTTTACGCAAAATATGAAAATAGCACACTATTTTTTTCAATCGAACTTAGCCCACATTCTGAAGCTCATTGTAGAAAATTTTCAAACCTTTAGCTATACTTTTGTTGGAGAAGATAGGTTTTTAACACTGAAAAAATGAAACTTAAGTAAACGACATATCATTATTCATGAGAGAGACTGATTTAAGTGGTGCAACTCTTCAAAAAGTCACCAAAACATGTTTTATCCACTCTAAGGGATAAAAACTGCGCAGATACATACTTCTTTAGTTTGAATTGTGGTGCATATTTTGCACCAAAAAATCTAAAACACAATTTCGCTAAAATTTCGCACTTTGGACCCACTTTAATGGCAAATATATTGTACTTGAAATAAATCTCAGGCTATCGTACTTCCCATGTATGTTTATGTGGTTGCCATGGCGCATTTGTTGTAATACATTTTTTCAACAATCAATATGGCGAAACTTAAGTTTTTTACCTTTTTGGCATACATATTTTAAACAAATCGGTCACCGGGTGCTAAAATGAATAATTAGCGGTTTATTTCCTAGCACAAGCATTTCCAAATCATTAGATATTTCTATCTTATCCCCTATAACCGACTTTTGTTAAATACCGGCACTACAAGAGAAGAAAATACGCGGAAAAAACTTAAAACTAGCTTGAAGATTGTGGAGTACGTTGCTGATGAAATTCTGGGGGCGGAAACCATAAAGAGTGGCTTTCTAATAAATTAACAGAAATTATGAGGATAGAAGGAAGCAAAATTGAGTTTTGAAGGTAAAAATGCTAACAACTCCCTATATTATACATGAAAATTAACAGAAAAGCAAATTAAACTAAAATAGCTCAAAATTATTTCAAACTAAAGCCGATCCAAGAGTATGAATACGCCGTCTTTCCTCCTGAAAAATAAATATGCTCTAGCACATATAAAACAGACTAAATGTAAAGCTACATCAATTCTACAATTATTAAATACAGCTTTGATGGAAAATTTTTCTTTCTAAATCAGATATGCGATGATGGACTCTTTCTCAAAAGTACTCAATTATTTAAAATTTATGAATTTTAATACTGTTAATGTTTAAAAAATTATTATTGCTTCTAAGAGAAACATCTAAATTAAAATATAAATGCGTATTTTAACTCTTATAATCAAATCAAGTAAGAACGGACAAGGTCCTACTAAGAGTCGCGTATTATTTTAAGAAAAAGTAAGAAAAATTCTCCTCTTTTAAATTATTTCTACTGTTTGTAAGTTATTATAAACGTAGTTATAGAATTACTTACCATTTTGTCAGTAGAATAGTAAAATTTTCAAAAAATTTAGAAACGGATTTTGCAGACGCTGCTAACGGTGCAGAATTTAGTTATTGAATGTCGGTTACTATAGAGATTGTTAATTTTCTAACATAGCTATGGCAATAAACACCATTGCCTCCTGGATCTTGGCCTACGTGATTTCAGTGTTTAACATGATTACGATTAACAAACTTAAGCTTTTCAAGCTCTCTGAACCTAAACAAAAATGATTCTAAGAAACTGGTACCTAAGAGTGTCTGTGTATACCACAACTCAAGAACGTAAAATCGGTTGAATACCAAACTTGGTATTTAATTTCAGTGTCTTTCAAGGATACGACAAGAAATCTTTAAAGAAAGTCTCCTAGAGTGAAACTTAAAATTTGGGTTACTTCCAGAAAAAGCGGTATAAATAATAGAACTCACCCTCAGTGATTTATTACCTCTGGTTCCATTAATGGTTGCATATTTGTTTGTATAAATCTACACGAAAAAGGATTTTAAATAAAATAAATAAAACTATAGGTATATTCTTCTATCATACGCGTTTTAACATAGTACGAGCATTAACAAATCACGTCACTATCCCTTACATGAGACGTTTTACACAATTTTTACTTCCTTAAAATGGCTCTAACGATTTTGATTAAAATACTGTAAGTATATTTTCACATACATATGTATATTTTGGATTTTTTTTTTTTTGTGTAGCTTCTAAAGCACTCTTTATTCAGGCTAACTTTTGCGTTTTATTAGTAACAAGTTATAAACTTAATGCATAAGCTTATGTCTTGAAATCATAATGAAATGGTTTAAATCCCTTATTAACTTTAGGAAGTTGAGGCAAAATCCTTTTCCTTTTAAGTGTGCGAAGAAGAATCACTTCTATTATATTTTCAGACTGGTGGGTTTTATCTCCTCTTTTCGGCCTTTCGTTTATTAGTTCTTTTTAGCTGTTTTCAGGTCTTAACGACTTGTTTTGAAAGCAGAAAAACTTACCAAGTTGTATGCAATTGAGTTATAATCTATTTTGAAGAGAATATTGGTTCAGTAAGTGTGAATTAGAACGATTTGCTGCTAATCTTTGGGCAATTAAGTCGGCTGTTTTCAAGAACTTGTGATGTGCGAGCTAAGTTAATCGTTTATAAAACTACAGTCCGAGGAGTTGGAATGAAGTAAATATGTAGTCTATAGCCCCAAAATAAATTTAGTTTTTGTTTATGGACACTTTCTAACTACTATGGTTCTGTATTGCATATGAAAGACCTCTTAATTTTGCTCAGAGGCCTCTTTATCAGCTTGTGGTTCTTTTGCAGGAAGCCAGCTAAGGATTTATTAGCCCTGGAAAGATCCATCGTCCTCCACCAGGTTTGAACCCACGACTTCGGGAAGCAAGCATGTTATCCCTAGAATACGAAGGACGAATATAGCCCCAAAGGGAGTGTCTTCAGAGTGAGCAGTGGTGATAATTAGAATACCTTAGAAGTTGCATTTAGGTATGTAGAGTTGATGTTAGCACCTTTGGTGCCTGTAATCCATCCGTCCTTTTTACCTCGTATTTTTTATAGGACAATTATGGCGTTATGTCAACAAACCACGCCATCTTCCCGCTCTAGCGCATGCGCGGAAGCGAGTGCCAAGCTAATGGAGGGATTGAAATCCGCTAGATTGGCGGGATTGAAATCCACTACATTGGCGAGATCGTAAAACACTTTTTTTCAATAAATAAGTTCCGATTAATTTTCATACTCGATCACCTTATATATCACCCATTATTTGAAACCAATTTTCCCATTCTGGAATCATAGAGGTTTAACTTTGCAGATCCTACGGCTACGCACTATCGTCTTTCCGCAGCTATTTATTTTGTCTTCTACTAATATAAAGTATCCCTCAGCTATATTTTGCGACTCAGAGATCTATATCAGCCGTAAATTACATAAGGAAAGCGGCTTTTATAGTTATATGTTGACAACTCTGCATTGGCGAACCGCGTGAACAACGGGAGGGGGCAAGGGCCACATGCAGGACGCTATGGTAGAAGGTTCATGGTGTTGATCTTTAGTGCATCCAGATACTCAATTGTTAGTTTTGCTATATATATCACTAGCAGCCATTGACAAATCGTCAGTTTAGATTTTGTTGGAAAAACCCACTTAGCCGAATTACTCTATTGTTCAGGATCATAACAATAAATCCAAGATTCATCACCAGTAACGGTATTCCAAACCAAATTATAAGTGCTACCTGGAGTTTTCCAGTTTTTCTACACCAATCAATGCGTTGTTGTTCTTGATCGGGAGACAGTTTATATGGAATCCATTGACAACAAAGTTTTCTCACAATGTAAAATATCTAGGATTTTAGTGATACCTATACCCAATGTCCCCGGAATAAATATATAAGATGTCCGTTGATGTTCTTCAAGCTTTCCTCGAACAGCGGGAATATTTTCATCAGTCACAACAGCTTTTGGACGTACTTCACGAAATTCATCGCTAAGGAAAACTCAATTTTGTTCTTCTCATAGCCTTGCTCAGTTATTTTGGTGTCTTTCTTCACTTCCTCTATCTCTCAGGCAGTAGTTACGTGATGTAATCACTCGCGACGCTAGTTGAATCTTCTTACGACGACTCACACGCACAGTTGTCTTGCACTCACTGACACACTGACCGACTCGTGTCTGTGACTGTAACTCTAAAAACTCACTGTTATGCTCTTCTCTGAACTCCTTATATACTGTGGATGACGTCACACGCACCTTCCTCGAGTTCCACACACACACGCCCCTGAAATGACGCAACTAAAAGACTTGCGAACGTTCTCGAAATCTCTTTTGTTTCTGCAGCTTCGATTTCTGACAGTCTCATGAGGCAGCCCGACCTTGAACGTCTTTCTCCACTCGCCGACACGGCATATGGTGTGAAATAGCTTGGCCTCGTCCTTCCTTTGTTGTGCGCCAAGCCTTAGGTCACAAAACGATTAGAACAAATCAAACAAACTGCATGAAAATCATCCGACAAAACATTAGAAAATAGCTGTTAAATATATAAAAATTCATTTGAGTTTAGAAATATTCTAAAATGTTTCAGTACCCTCTCGTATTCCTTGTTATTGGATTGAATTTTCAAGTACCTACTACTTTCTTCAAACAGGAAGTTGTTTCTTATTATGTCCTGGGCATGCAAAGAGAACTGAATTTCAAAAACATCATATAACGACCAGCTCTTAAGAGATTTGATTATCGCTTAAAGCTTACTGTATGTCCACATTCCCCTTGTACCTGCAAGGAAGTATACCATAAGACAAATTTTGCAAAAGTTTGCCTCAATTATCTCGTAACACTAAGCATATTTGAAATAGTTTGTATATGAGAAAAAAAATTCACGTGAGTACAGCAGATCATGTTCTGGCCACGCAAGGAGAATGGAATGTCATTATTGTTACACACCATACATTTGGTATATTACTTGATTACTGCGCACTGTATTTATAACAAGGGTTAAAATAAATTAACATTTTAGGCAAAAAAAATCACATTTTTTCCCCACAATTAAATGAGAGAGAGAGCAAAGTTAAAACAAATTAACTAAATGAAGCCTAGTTATTGTCCTGCTATGTGCTGTTGACATATTTTGCAGCAAAGCAATCAGCACGTTCGCATAGAAACACAGTGCTACATTATTAATTAAAACAGGGGGGCAATAAAAATAAAGAGAGCTTTACAAACACGAGTGTTATGGTGGTGGTATCAACGCCGGTATGAACATTTCTCCCATGGCCTCAAGCAGTTAGCTAAGGTATACATTACGTCAGCACGCACAACACAGCGTGAGGCAGATTGCTAAAATGTCACCCATACAAGATCAGTGAAGCGAAATCATGAAGTCCCACAGAACTCAAAGGCAGCGAATAACTAGTCGCAATTAGTTTGTGGCTTGTGAATGGCGGCGCTCTGCATTGACGGCCATTGTTCAGTTCCGAAACCTGCCTGTTTTTGCAATGTCCTGCAACTCCTAAAAACCCATGGTTACGTACGTCTAGATTTATACAGCAAAATGGGGCACTGAATAGATTTATTATGACTACTACCCTCCAGAACGGATGGGATGAAGTGAAGAAACTACAGAATCCTACGTAGGTCTGTTTTTTTACTTCCTCTACTGGTAAGTAGGGGAAGTATTGCATTCCACACAAACATTCGATGTCGAGATTTCACCGGAAATATATGTTTTGAAATCTCCTGAATCAAAAAAAAAAAAAAAAAAAAGGTCCGTGTGTGTGTGTGTGTGTGTGTGTGTGTGTGTCTGTGGACAGCATAACTCAAAAACAAAAGTCGGTTGAAAACCAAATTTGGTATTTAAGTTTAACGCCTTTCAAGGATATGACACGAAGATTTTGAAGAAAATAGCAACACCCTAAACTACTCTTTACATGGACAATTTTTCGAAAATTTTGATTTTCTTGAAAATGGCTCTAACGATTTTGATTAAAATGTCATATGTTTGAAATATTTTTATGACAAATGAAATGTGTATCCTGAATTTTATGGCTATAGCCCCTGTAGTCGCATTTATTCTGGATGACTTTTGCATAACTGGTAAACTGTTAGAGATAGACCAAATCATACTATACAAAAGATGTACCTAGATCTTACTAAAATACACAATTAATGTCCAAATAAATTTTCTTGTAGGTTGAACGATTTCGGAGATATTCCTGTATTCTAATATTCCCCTTGCACCTACACGGAAATAAGCAATAAGATAATTTGTACGAATGTTTATCTTATCTAACACGAAGGAGGTATAGGAATAAGAGTTTGTTAGAATGGTTAGTACAAGAGTAGAGAAAGTCATGTGAGTGCAACAGCAAATTACTATTAATATGTTATTATTTGCAAATAGTAACATGTATGGGCTTATGAGCAACCATCCATTGACGTAGAGGCTATAAATGCTAAGTGATTTAATTATACATGAATTATTATTGTTTTGTACATAACACAATCATATTTTGGTTTTATACAACTGCTAATAGTAATTATTATGATGTACATACTTATGAAACTATTAGGTAAAATTTGAGAGGTAGAAATGGAACTTAAAAATTCGATGCCACAACTGGGATTTGAACCACAGATCTTCCGCTTACCGGGCGGCTGCTCTACCACTGAGCTAAAACACCAACAGTAAGTTTGTTGGCATAAATAAATAATAATTACTATTAGGTAAAATTTCATCTATTAATGAGGTAACATTGTACCTATATATCTTAACGATAAATTTTGATCATTTTGTTTATGTGTGCATGCAAGTAAGGATTTAGTACATAGACTTTATGGTGCAAATGAAATATTATGCAGTGACGCACAGACCTCATAAGGCCAATGATGTAATTATATGTTTGTGCTGCTATTCTAACCTTCACATCTTCTCATAGCATGTAAACAAACAATACATGTACCACTGTGACAATCTTTAAGTTCAGTGGCTTTCCTGACTAAAGCTAACTTACAGTGCTTTCTAATCTAATCTAACATGATCTAGTTCCAGGCTTGAAGACCCTTTCTACTACTGGAGCTGCCTAGAGGGGGCGATGAACGATCTGGCAACCAAGCAGACCTCTAATGTCCACTCTCTCCTTCGAGCAAGCATCCGCACCATCTGTCCGGCACCGTTTTACGCCACGAATCCTAGAAGCACGTCTGAAAGATGAGATGGAAACGGAAGATGCAAAGGTAAATAACACATCACCTCAATATTCGCTTACCAACCAGGAAAAAACACGAAAAACCCAAAGATAGTAGACGGGAATCGAGCGCAGGACTTCCTACACGTTACCGCGGATACATATTGTGACTTTTTTTTTTTGGTTGTGAAGTAAAGTAGACAGATGTAGTCGAGATAAAGAAACACTTTTATTTCCGTAAACAGTAACTTGTACACTCGTTGCAACAGCAAGAAAGTCTTTTCCGATTCTCCAACAGCACGACTCCGAATTCGTAACACAAAGAACTAACTCTTCTCCGTCGGCACAACGCTTCACATCGTCTGTCCGTCTCCGTCGGCACGACTACTCAACCTTCACATACGTCTGACTGACTCTTCTCACACTTTACCGCTATTTATATCTCCCAGGCACTATTCTGGAAGCTTCAGGAACGTTCAGTTATTGCGGCGAGAGACAAAGCAGAGAAGATTCTCGAGGTGTCTATCCTTTTCTCTCTTTCGGCAAGCGCCCCAACAATGCGGCCATGCTCTGTCTCTTTCCTTCGGCTCCTTTGCGGTAGTGCCGACAATAATGCGATGGGTGACACTGCTGTTGTCGGCAATTAGATGCGGCGGGCGCGGTGACACTGCTCCCTCCTCAGAGTTGGTCGTCCCGACCAGCACTATCACTGCGGCATCTCCCTTGCGCCCCGGTGGACTAACCCATCGAACCTCTTCTCCAGGAGGCACGATCCTAGGTATCGCTGTTGGATAGTGTCCCTTGGTCCGGGTAGGATGATGTATGCCATCCTGCTTCGAAATTCTGCAACAGTACCGCCGGTCTTGACGGTCCCTCGTCCAGTTGCCCTTCTTCCTGGTGTGTTGACGGGCCATCCTGCGCACTTGGAAACGGCTCACTAGGTACCATGTCCGCCGACCTCTGTGGCGCACCTTCGCAGCCACCTTGCTTCCGATGGGTCCGGCAACAAACCCCACCACATCCGCGCGAGTCGCGTCCACCGCTGCACTCGTGTTCACTCGTGCTCGGCACGGCCTCTCCTGTATCCTGCCGTCCAAGATGATGTCCACCATTCTTCCGTTCACGGCACTATGTGTCAGGTGATTGGATGGCTCTGACGGTCCCCCCATGTCACACGCCACGTCGGTTCTCGCGTGTTGCTCGTTTGCTTGTGCGCTTCCCTGCTGATCGTCTTCCACGTCATATCCTGTTTGGTTACGTACCCGACACACTCCTCCAGAGGATCCTCGATGACGTCCCTGAACTGCCCCTTTGTCTTCCCCGAGACGTACATTTTCGTTATCTGAAACGGGCGCAACTGTCGCCTCGGCCACTAGGTGCTCCCTCCCCGGGTCTGTGCTATTCCGTCTGCCCCTGGCATGCAGTACTTTGACGCTCTCGTCAACTCTTACTACCAGGGCGCCAAGACGTTCCCCGTCGTCCTCCACGACGTCCACATGCTGGCAGAGGTCTTCCACCTTTTCGCAGAGTTCTTCCACGCCTTCCGTCACGCCAATCAGTTCGCCGAGTTGTTCCACGTCTTCCGTCATGCCAATCAGTTCGCCGAGTTGTTCCACGTCTTCCGTCACGCCAATCAGTTCGCCGAGTTGTTCCACGTCTTCCGTCACGCCAATCAGTTCGCCGAGTTGTTTCACGTCTTCCCTCACATCATCTGAAACGGGCGCAACTGTCGCCTCGGCCACTAGGTGCTCCCTCCCCGGCTCCGCGCTATTCCGTCTGCCCCTGGCATCCAGTACTTTGACGCTCTCGTCAACTCTTACCACCAGGGCGCCAAGACGTTCCCCGTCGTCCTCCACGACGTCCACGTGCTGGCAGAGGTCTACCACCTTTTCGCCGAGTTCTTCCACGTCTTCCGTCACGCCAATCAGTTCGCCATCAATTTTCGCCGATAGCTCCGTCTTCATCTCTTTCAGCTCGGCAGCGAGGTTGTCGTTTGACGTTTCCATTTTGGCAGCGAGGTTGTCGTTTGCCGTCTTCATCTCTTTCAGCTCGGCAGCGAGGTTGTCGTATGACGTTTCCATTTTGGCAGCGAGGTTGTCGTATGACGTTTCCATTTTGGCAGCGAGGTTGTCGTTTGCCGTCTTCATTTCGGCGAATAATTCTTTCATCATTGCCATCATCCTGGTTTCCGAATCTCCCTCCATCTTGGTTCTAACGTTGCAACTTTTAACGACGATGTAACGAAACTAGAAGCAATTCGACGAATCCCACTCCTGACACCAGTGTGACTTTTTTTTTTTTGGTTGTGAAGTAAGGTAGACAGATGTAGTCGAGATAAAGAAACACTTTTATTTCCGTAAACAGTAACTTGTACACTCGTTGCAACAGCAAGAAAGTCTTTTCCGATTCTCCAACAGCACGACTCCGAATTCGTAACACAAAGAACTAACTCTTCTCCGTCGGCACAACGCTTCACATCGTCTGTCCGTCTCCGTCGGCACGACTACTCAACCTTCACATACGTCTGACTGACTCTTCTCACACTTTACCGCTATTTATATCTCCCAGGCACTATTCTGGAAGCTTCAGGAACGTTCAGTTATTGCGGCGAGAGACAAAGCAGAGAAGATTCTCGAGGTGTCTATCCTTTTCTCTCTTTCGGCAAGCGCCCCAACAATGCGGCCATGCTCTGTCTCTTTCCTTCGGCTCCTTTGCGGTAGTGCCGACAATAATGCGATGGGTGACACTGCTGTTGTAGGCAATTAGATGCGGCGGGCGCGGTGACAATATTGTTTGGTATATCCTTAGTTATATGCGTAAAATTACATTTTATACTAAGAAGGCATCAAGAGCCTTGAAGAGATAGCATCAATGCAAACTGTTCTGAAAATAGAAAATTGAAATTGAACTTTTATTTATGAACGCTTTTTGACTGATATGGTTATCAGCATCCCATTTCATATTGGGCGTTAAAGATCGCTTAATTTTGCTCAGAGGCCTGTTTATGGGGTTTGAGGTTCTTCCACGTGCCATAAATCTATGACATAGACCATCGGATTTACTTCCCTTCCGAAGGAAGTCATTGCCCTCTGCCTGGTTTGAAGCCGTGACCTTGGGAATCAGAGTGCTTTTGACTAACTGATTATTATCGAAGTTATAGCAAGTTAGCATTTAACTTTTATGTTAGCTGTTAAAGTTCTGAAGTGTTTACACGACAAATAAAGCTGTCGAACACACTAAAAGCCTGGTTTTAGTATAAAAAAACTTAACATTGCTATTAACAAAGTGATATTTTCACTATGAGCCACACCCTGGTGTAATGAATATCGCTATTAAGCGCTGAAAACTTTTAGCAGTTGGTGACAGTACCGGAAACAGTGCTAAAAGCACCTATACGGTATTTTACGTTTCAAAGCGCGCTGCAGACCACTAATTCATATGTCGGCAAGTGCAGCCTCTGTATCCATTAATAACCTGTGTTTTCTCCCCTCACTTCTACGTATTTAGAAATGCACGGTAAGTATAACATATGAACCTGTGGGGAAAAGCACATAACCATATCTTTCAGTTAAGTGTAATAAAAAACGACGAAAAGGTAACTCAGGATGTTGGATCTACCAATACGTGCTTTGCGTTTTCGAACACGCATATAGGAGCTATAAAACAACAATACTAAAGTATTCTTTGTGTCTGAGTTGGGTAAAATAAACTATAATACCATTTAAAATGCTGCCCAAATATGTAGCATTTGTTTCTCAAGTCTGGGCACAATGTAACTCATATGAGCACCACTCGGGAAAAAGGGTTCATGTCACAACTAGCTGAAATACTCGGCGTTGTCCGTGGTTTGGAGATTTATCCCTAAAACTTTCGGACTTAGCATGCACTTACCCAAATAGCTTTGTGTTTGTTTGGAGACATTTAAAAATGTTACTTAGCACACTTAAATAAACATTTAATTAAAACTCTTAGGATACTATAAAAATAAAAAACAAAATAAATAAATAAACAAAACCACCGGAAACATGCTATGCAGAAGCACTGTTGAACAACCACAAATACCACAGAAAGAAAAGAGGATGGAGAAAACCGTGTGAACCTAATACGTTGCATTTCTATTTCAATCATATAGAAAAGTGTATGAATAGTTTGTAGAAAAGTGAGAAGAGAAATGTGAACATGTTACGTAAAAGAAGTGAGTAGATAAAACTGTGTGGTAATATGTTGCATTTGTATTTCAATTATAGACAATTGTATGCATATTACCGCGGAACCGTCTCGCTCAGTTAAGCTGGCATACTTAACAGTGGTGCCAATCTGTGAAGAAAAACTTTCCCTAAACCTAGGCTAAACTATACCACTTTACCCCAAGTATGTAGAAGATACATGATTTTTTTCTTGGAGTATATAATACACAGATGCTTAACCATTTAAAAAAATATGTTTAAAATATAAACATTGTTTATACATATATAAAATTAAATAGTAAATTGCAATTATAAGACTACAAAAAACTAAACGTATATTTTTTGACAATTTTTCGACACTCAATTTGCTCTTACCTAATGTGCCGAAACCTTCAAGTGTGGTCATTGTAACCGCAAGGATTGCGACAGCTTAATTTAAATGTAATCTGGCACAGAGATTCTTTCCGCAACAGATGTTTCTGGCACAGAGCTTGTCTCTTGAAACTGAAAAGAAATATGAGCTCAAAAAATGAGCAGTTAATTCATTGATTTCTTTCTCAATATCATCCTCGATAATACCTCAGCAAGAATGAGAGTAAATCATTGGTCACGAACAAGCTAGATAAAATTACACTAATACTGAAAAAGCACGACTGAAATTCAATTTTTCTGACGAGGTTCTTATCATGGCGTTCATTAATCTTGTGCAGCGTTTACTCAAAAATGTCTTGTTGAATCCACTTCACCTTTCCAGTCCTCGATAGGGAATGTATACTATTCCTTTTTCTCCTTTGTTTCCTTCTCTGCTACTTTTTAGATACAAGAAAGTATACTGTATTGTATTCGATGTTGAGACTTCACCAGAAATATATATTTTGAGACAATTATATAGGGTGTCCCAATAAGAACGCCAGATTAGATAATCCATATAATACATTTTATTTGAAATATTATGAATACAAAGGGCACATGTTCCGATTTAAGTATGGAAAATGATATCTGGCATATGCGCACCACAATTCACTCTACAGCTAGTGACACTGTCTGTGAAATTGGTGATGATTTTGGCAAAGTCGTTGGAGTTGGGCAGTAACACGTCGAATTTCCTGCTTCAGGTCTTCTGTGGTTCGGGGATTATGTTCATAAAGCTGCGATTTGAGAATCCCCCAAAGAAACAAGTCGAAAGAACTCGGTTAGGAAATTTTTTATGCAACAAAGCAATAGTCACGTAGGAGGTGTGACAGCTAGCACCCTCTTGCTGTAACCACAACTGTTCAATATCAATGTTATTCCAAATAAGACAACAGAAAATTGGCAACCATAATACAGTAATGCTCTCCATTAACTTTTGTGGCATTGCCGCCATCATCTTCCAAAAGTAAGGCCATACCAAAGTAGGTAGAGTGATGCCAATCTCCCAACAAGATGGCGGCCAATTCAAATCCGGCGTTCTTATTGGGACACCCCATATAATTAATAAAATATCATTTTTAGTAAAAGGATCGTGTATGTGTTTGTGTATGCCCATGTCCGTATCCTTAGATCTTGAAACAGCATAACTCAAAGATGAATTTAAATAACAAACTTGATATTTAAATTGAGCACCTTTTAAGGATGCGACATGAACATAGTTAAAGAAATCCTTCTACCCTAAATTATGCTTTACATGACAAATTTGTATTTGCATTACAAATTCTTGAAGGTTTTTATGTAAGATCCTTGGGAAACTTAAATAACAAGAAGTTTTGTATGCTTTACTCAGAGTCAGGGAGCCTCCGAAAACATATTTCCGGGGAAATGTCGGCACGGAATTTTTTTGGTGCAATGCAATACCTTCTCTACCTGTTATGTACATAGGTAGTAGAGAATGTGAAAATGTATGAAACTTCAAACCAATAATAGCGAATACCTCAGAAATGACTGATGCCATAGAATATATTATTTTAAATGAAATGTATGTTTTATATGGAGTTAAGTTTTTAATGAGGCAGTCCTTTGCGTACCTCTTACGGTTCTACCGTTAAATAAAATTAAGCAAAATTACTTCCCTATGAACAGTACTTCACAGGATATTCCCATAAAATTCAAAATATGCCTTTTGTGTGTAAACATAAATATTTGACATTTTAACTAGGTATTAAGAGCTATTTTTGATAAGATTGAACATATTGAGCTTTTGCGTGTAAAGTTTGGTTTGGGGTACGGGATTTATTGAAAATCATGTCGTATCTGTAGGAGGTATTGAAATATCGAGGGAGTGTCGAAACTTGGAATCTCGATATCGAATTTTTGAGTGGAATGCAGTACCTTCTCTATCTGCTGCACGTGGTAGAAAAAATTAAAAGGAATGTAGGAGCTATATTGCTGAATTATTCAGGATTGTGCTAGTTAAGTGTCTATATCAATGGATCTCCAAAGCCATCAAATTGGTATGACAATCGACTCAGATTTAAACTCCTCAACATTAGGTGTTGAGGGATTATATAGTGTCCCAAAAATCTGGGATTCTTTATCGAAATCCGAATAAATCAAACCCTCGCAGGCAGTCTCTCTCTCTCTGACTCTCTCTCTCACACACACACGCACGCACCCTAGTCTAACTACATCCCCCTGTATTTTCACTGAGCTTTAGTCCATATGAGTCTTCGGACTCGTCAAGTTGAGTGACTACTACTTTGATAAACCCTTGTATTATTCTTCACGAAGTACAGTATGACTATATCTGTATGGCAAGGCTCGGAAGGGACTCTTAGCATCTCGACCTATAAATCTTTTGTGCCTATGGTCCACAGGACGAAGGGATGAGGTGAGAGGATATTAAGGGAAAGTTGGTAGCAGAAGGCAGGGTCCTTTACAGTTACAAGCTCAAATTCCCTGGTGGTGGTTCGTACAACTGGTTCCCTTCCCTCTGCGAATTTTATATATCCCGTCAGGAGCCCGAGATCCGAAGACCTACTCCAATCCGGAGAATGAGGATTAGAGTGAGCGAATTTCCTCCCACGCACGTCGAAACCGTGTTGACGCTTGGAACTCTGAAATAGCCAATCGGGATGAAAGGTGAAGTGAAATGGTATGTAATCATCCTTCCCAAAATTCGGCTAGCAATCCGAAAACCCCCCGAAAAAACCCATGGTTAGGAAATTCTACTGAAATACGGGCAACAGACGCTATCGCTTGGCCATCCCGCTCAGGTACGAGATAGAGTATACAATATATCAGGCGGCCCACTGCAGCCGCCATCACCGTAAGTAGATAACCCTTCGTGTGTTAAAACGGTTGCCCAACTCCACGGCGCAAGATAGACCAATGGCGTTTCTGCCTCTCAGCGAGACGTGAAGTGAGAGGCAGTTGGACTAACGTATGATAATACACAATAACAGTATAAGCAACCGTAAAGGTTTAACTTTACTTACAGGATCTTTATTTTACAGGGGATAAACTCACTCCTGTGTATGCTGCTATTGGCTAACATTTGAATTGCAGATTGTAAAGTGCAAACATGAGGGCACATAATGTTTCATTGGCAAAGTTGTATATGGTGTGAAGTGGCTTAGCCCGACGTCTTTTGTTGTGTGCCCGGCGTCACATTATTTATTGCAATTGTTTACCCATCTCCCTATTATTGTTTTATAAAGTTATAAATCTTACTCACCAATTCTGGTATGAAAGTACTCACGTACCGTTTCTATGGGGGATACGTAAAACTTTGAGTGGTTTAAGTCTAACACCCTGTATATCAACCTTCACGTAAGACCACAGAGGTATAGATTCGTTTAGTCCACTGTTTCATTAATATTACTAACCTTGAAGGGCGCAGCAGCAGTGGTTTTTCAACTCAGATGTAGGGATAAAGAACATTGACATTTTTAGGTCTCCCTATGGATTATCTCAGTAAATTTATCTTGGTGTATCTTACTCTAATTGCTTAATTTCAGAGGTCGTGTGTCTACTGGGAGTAGACTGTGTACTCGCAAATCCTTTGTTTTGGTAAGGCATTTTGCTGGGTACTGAAATTAGAATTTTAAACAAGACTTCGACTTTTCCCTTCTGAAAACTCGCACCAACATAATCTAGGTAGCTTTTAGCGTATGCAGAGGCAATTGATCTAATTTTAGTTTCTACAGCTTTTGTCTGATGTTAAAAACTGTCAAATTAACTAACGTATATTATTTGGTAGATGTAAAAGGGTAAAACCTGGTCAGAGGATATTTGAGTAAACACAGGAGTTGTGGAGGGGGGGGGGGAGAATACAGAAACGTATTGTGGGAGAAAATCAACAAAAGAGGTAATGATAACCAAACAAAAAGGGGGAATTTTGGAATTAAACGAAACAGAAGACAGAACACAATAGTGAGTTCGCACAACCGTTGTTGTAATATCAGAACCAGCAAACAGTTCAAAATATCAAATGTTCCATCTTGCATGCGTGGATTACAGGGGAAATTCAGAGGCATTTGTTTTATTTGGTAATACCAGAGTACGCAGGTCTGAAAGCAATGTTGGTTTGACTGTGGGTGGTCTTCTCTCCCTGTCTTTTCATTTTGTCTATGTGCAATGTGTATGGGTATTACGCAAAGTTTTAAAATCAATAAATATAACCGCTTTGTACAATAATATTTATAAGGCATTAAACTATCACTCATAATTATTACAGTGATCTGTTTTATAGGCTAACCAGAAAAGGGCAGTAAAAATAGCACTTGCAATTTATCAAATGGTAGCAGAATTGCTTAGACGAATCACAGTAAAATATTACAATACCTTAAATATTCAACCTATTGTATTATAATTAACAAAAACATGCTTATAAATTATTTTGGGCAAGTGTTTCAACAAAGACCGAATAATGGCTTACGTATTCCAATATTTTACCTTTGTGCCTCTTTGTAAACTCCCATTTGCTGAAAGTATAACAGCTGAAAATGATCTTGCTCTCAGAGTGGGGCCTAGCTATGTGTAACAATTTTCCAGCACTCCGTCCAGTGATTTTTGTGTTAAACTGCCGATCAAATGTATAGTCTGTCATTATTTTGTCATATGGAAATTAGAGGTGACATCGAGCACACAAGAAACTGCTTTGGGTATGCTGCTCTGTCATATTGGAGAAATATAGAGTAGCCGTCAGGAACGATGGCGGTAAATGACATATAACGTGCAGGTAGGGGTAAGTTGCGTTGCAAATGTTTGCCATCTTTCTCAGGAAGTATTTATACACATTATACACTACTTCTCTGGCTTTACTGTGAATAACAAAACGCTTTCTTGCTTCTGCTATTGCCAGAACTCTTAACAAACTTACCACCACACAATGAAGAGGACTTATTGCTCCATTGTTAAACTGTAGGCAAGTACTCCTACACACGCTCTGAAACAGACTACGTCTGATTGGCTAGAAAACACGTGACTGTGACGTTGTTGGATATTTGACTTCTGCGCAACTGTCTTCGTTCGTGACGGCGACTATAGTAGAGTATTCGTATATTTGGATGTTCTCTGCTTACTCTGCATTTTAATTTAAAGCTAAGTTTCATTATAAAAATTCGGTACAACTCTGTAAGTGAACTGAAACAACGGAAGCAATTACAATCACACTACATATCTTTTGAAATGGTTTTAGGATCTTCAGAAAGGAACTTTTGGCTATGTCCTTAATGGTCGAGTACCTCCACATTTATTTCTACATGGAATCATATAGAAGTACAGGGGCGTAGCTTACGTGGACGCTAATACACTGAGCGTTCCTCTTATTTTTCTGTGTTTAATAGTTTTATATGTATTTTGTTTTGTAATAGTTTTAACGCAGAACAATTATTTTATACAATAATTTAGCACGGACTTTTTGGCAGATCATACTGTTGAGCAGCTGTATTTAGCTAAAATAGCAAACACAAAATTTACAAGTCAATCCGTTTCGTTCTAAAACAGCGGCGTACGCTAAGATAAGATTAGCGTGTCACTGCCTACATGTGGTATGGCTAGGACGGCCTCCCCGCAAACCCCTCACCTATCATATGCCTGCCCCTCTCATCTCGACAAGCCCCTCACCTACCAATCTCTATACGCTAGCGTTTTAGCCATATGTTAAAGCGCGGTTCTGACTCCCGAGTATTGTTGAGGTACTGTCAATTGTTTCTTTGCGAATAAAATTGTACATCAACTCAAAGTGCGTGTAATATTTACATCATAAGAATGAGTGACATACCACACCAGCTAAGATGTTTTTTCTTTTTTTTTTTTTTCTTCGAATTTTGAGAAATAAGTTCGTTTTCGTTTTTTCGCACTATATGGCTTGTCTTTTATGAGTATATACAACACACACACACACACACACACACCACACACACACACACTTATTTTCTATACTTGTATGTTTTTATTAAATGTATTTAATATACATTTTAATGTGTTACAGTTCAAAATGAAAGATGTTGTGTACTATGGGAACAACTATAAGTACAAAACAGTAATGTTACTTTAATTTTATTTCTTATTAGTACTATAGTACTCTTAAGAAGTAATATTAAAAGGAAACAATGCAAAGCCTTAGTGCAAAGTGTTAAGTTTTCCCTTTACTACTTCCCAAAGCAGGGAAGTCGGGTAAAAAGGGGTCAGTTGTCAAAAGTGCTAATCTATCCAGACCATCACTTCACTAATGACAGAATGGTCAACTTCAAAATATGTTAAACCGTGCTAATCATCAGCCATTACTTCAATATTTTTGTAAATGAGAGTTCTACTTTATTCTTTTTTGTTATTTAATAATTCACAAGAATGAACTTAAAGGAAAGTGAGAACTAATTTTTATATTAAAAATCTCTGGAATTTCCCGCTTTTTTCACAAAATAAGGCATATTTTGCTTCAATTTGCACTCATCGCTAAAATTCGCTGAAACAGTAATGTTGATTTATTGATCAACATCACATAATTCGGAAAGATAATGGGAAATCCCTTTAATATGTCTGTAACCTTTATCATTATATGCGAAAAATGGGTGTCCCTAGTTATAGTATTCCTATTCTTTTATGTCACGCTGCGCCACTGTAGAAGTATATACAAGAGCTTGATACTTTACTTGCATCAGTTGTAACATTTCATATTTTAAGAATGATGATTTCAAATAAAATCAACACACTGAGTTGTGAAGTTGAATCAGAATTGAACCTTGTGTGTGAATTTGTCCTATACAGTTAACTACAAATGCCAGAAATTAAAAATACTTGCAACTGGCCTTTGAAGTATGATATTTCGATTATTCGAGATCGCATGACTGAATCACTTGAGAAGGTTTAATGTGCGTACGGATATGCCGCCGTAATAAATGTATTAGCTTTCAGCTTTGTAGCATTTCCAGCGTAGTCTGTGTATTCTGAATATACCAACATACACACTAATGAAGTTTCCGCTTTATGTATGCAAGAAAGAAAGCAGATAAATTCAAGACAAGCTCTGAATGACTTTCATATAAAATAGCTTACACTAAAGCGGAATAATTTGGAATTTTATACCGGATGGAAGGGAAGTAATTACGTTAATTTAAATCAGTGATAGATCTCGGTATTTGGAACACATTTTGTATCTTACGTTTTTGTCTCTGACCATTTCCTACGGAGATATTTTAGTTTTGTCGAAAACAAGCTGGCAACACTGCAGATTGTGTTGATGTCACTTTCCCTAGTTCACTACATAAACAAATACAGTAACGGTGCTTCTTGAGAACACAAACAAATACCCTGCCTTGTCCTTCCGTGTTTACTGTGCGATTGTAGGCCAATCACAAGCGTTAGCTCCCAAAACATTACTCGAAAGCAAAAGTGCCCCACCTATTTACATCCACAAACCAGTTCAATTCCACGACCAATCTCAACGCAACGTTGTCGGCTTACTTCACGTCTGAAGGAGCTGCTCGGAGTATTCTTTTAAGTGATTTATTATTTCGAAACACTGTGTGCTATACCACAATTACTACAGAAGCTATGTCAGAAGTTACTCTACACATCTTACAGGTAACAAACTGTTATCTTCGTACATTCTTGTGGAATTGCGCATCCAATTTGGATAAAAAAAACATTTATTTTTTCGAAATCGGTTGATCAAAGAATAAAATGCCATTCGACATTTTTGTTTGTAACGCTTCTATGAAGCACATATTAGAAGGAATGTAATAACTTCCCTCTCACCCTGTTTATAGGATGTATCTTTATTGGTAGCAAATGTTTCTGAGACACCCTCCAAACCTCAGAACAGGAAAAAGCGTTCATATGAATATGGGCTTGAAAATAATTTGTTGGAGTAATTAAAGGATTTGCCTCTTCCATGATAAATAAAGGATTCCAGTGATAAATGAACGAATAGTTTGGGTGAGGGTTGGAACATTACTTTTGAAAGGGCTGAGGGGTATAGTTCACTGTTTAATTAAACGCAAGGTATTTCGAAATAGGAGAAAATAAATTTGGGAGCACAAATGCCGGAAGAGATGGTACTAGCGATGAAAGTGTTGAACGAGAAGGGAAAGAAAAAATCAAGGAAATAGCACAATGTTTCTGAAGGGCAAAAGGAAACTGGATGAGAGAGAGAGAGAGAGAACACAGAGGATAGGAATAAGGACCACAAAAAGCCTTGCTATCAATAACAGCCAGAGAGCGCTTAAGGCGTTTTCGTACCTAATTTGTGCATTAGGATAAATAAGTTTAAGCATTGGACATTCCTTGGTAAACAATTGAAAATTTAACTAAGCACATCTACACATTTTCATTTTAAGTCTTTGATAAATATTTAAAAGTGATTAGTAAAGTTTTGCAATGGAAGGGGAAATTTGGGTGAGTACTAAAACAAGAAATCTGTGTTGCGCTCAAATGACTTCCTCTACTCTTGTACTAACCATTTTTACACACTCTTATTACTATATCTATCTATAATCACCACCCACGGAGGGGCGCCACCCTCGCAATGCAGTGGCACACAACTCTGAAAAACCGAATGGAAATGACATGAAATGAAAGGAGAAGAAATCCGGGAGATGTAATTATCCTTTTCAGCATTCGCCTGATGACCCGGAAAAACTCCAGGGAAAATCCATGGGTCCGGAAGATCGACTGCGGAAATCGAACCCACGATCTCCCGAATGCGAGCCTCACACGTTACCGAGGAGCCATTTCGCTTGGTAAACAATCAGGAAATAAATTTCTTTTAAGCGTAAGAGAGATGACCTTTAGCTCCAAACTATACTTTTTTTTTTCTATTTATTTAAATTAGATAAAAGAAGCAATACATTGCAATTACAATCGGGTGTACAATACTAAACCATTTCTGCATTTTGTAATGTTCTTTCACTTGGTAACGCATATTACTGTTCATTGCATGAGGTCAGTTACCTTTGCTGGTCCTCCATTTGGTTTCATCTGGCAACTGGGCGATGACACTTCCGAGATGGTGATACCTCCATCCAGCTGGCACACTCCTTTACACAGAAGTTCATTGCATGATGTAAGTTACCTTTGCTGGTCCTCCATTTGGTTTCATCTGGCAACTGGGCGATGACACTTCCGAGATGGTGATATCTCCATCCAGCTGGCATAATCCTTTACACAGAAAGGACATCTATGTTAGGGTGAAGCATCAAGAGAAAGTCACGTTTTTTCCTTTTGAGGCGCGTCCTATGTTCTGTTAAAAATATCTCAAGGCCACGGACACTAGGAGATGGATCCTGCAACATATAGTGGATATAGCCCATAATAAGCCATATTTGGGCAAAGACGTGTTTTTTCACCTGGATATCTAGCTGCAGGATTGCCCTGCGAATGGTATTTGGGTTATCTGCCCTGGTAATGCAGCGGATTTTATTTTGTATCCAATGCCAAGTTTCGGGAATGCACGTTGTAAGACGGTGTTGAAGGGTGTCAAGGTTGTGGCATCGAGAACAATACGGTGAATTGCAGATGTTGTGGCGATATTGTTTTTCTGCTGTGGGTACTATGGCATTGAGCATCTTGTAGGCAGAGGCCTTCCAGTCCGTCGGGATATCAGCGTAGCGAAAAACTCTCCAGATATTCTTCCAAGGAATATTGGGATATTTTCCCTCTATTGTGGGAGTAGAAGGAATCCGTAACAGCAGATGACTGTAGAGGATCTTTGTGGTAGGAATTGGATCCCCAGAGACGAAATTCGCAGGTAAAGTGGTAATACATTTCACCATCCGGCGATAAATGGCATGGTTCATTAATGTTCCAGTGCTGGAGTGAAGTTGTTTGTTGTCCTTGAATTGTCCCATCTGTAAAGAAGTTCTAATTAACAGTGCTGAACATTTTTCGGAAACCTTAATGAGTCCTAGGCCTCCATTCATGATGGGACGCCGCAGCTGAGATTTTGCCACTTTATATACATGTCCATTCCACAGATAATATGACACTGCCAGCTCGATGCGCTGGGAAATCTCTAACGGGATGGGCAGAATTTGGGCCAAATACCAAATCTTGGATAATCCCATGAGGTTAACAAACCAAACTCTCTGGAGAATGTTAAGGTTTCTACTCAAGTTGCGCTGTAGGGAGTAACGGATGCGATTGAGTAAAGATGTCCAATTTATGTTGACCATTTCTGTGACGTTCGTGGTGATTTGGAGTCCTAGAATAGTGACGTGGTCTTTAATGGGCACATCATCCACCGTTAACGTCCGAGGCCAGGTCCCAAAAGGTATCAATGAGGACTTCTGATAATTAATCTTCGCGCAAGATGCCTGTTCATGAAACTGTAATATGTGAGGAAGTAGGAAAACTTGATGATGGTAGCGGAGTAGCAGAGTCATGTCATCGGCATAAGTCTTTATGGTGAGCAGTCTTGTCGGCACTGTAGGTGAAAATAAGTGTTTCTTCATCAATCGCACCAGAGGTTCGGTGCAAACTGTAAACAATAACATTGATAATGGGCAACCTTGTCGTATACCACTCAAAATGGGTATTGGCCTAGTAAAATATCCATTGATATGGATTCTGGAGTATGCAGACTTGTACACTAGTTTAATGGTTTGTAGGATACGATCAGAAATACCCATGTGCTGCAAGACACCAAAAATGTAATTATGGTCAATATTGTCGAATGCTCTCTCGAGGTCCAATGCCAACAAGGCCGCCTCTTCCTCAGGATGTTCCTCGAGATATACCACAGCATCCCTTAATTGTATCAAATTGTGCGAGATTTTCCTGTCTGGAAGTCCACAAGTTTGTTCCGGTCCAATCAAGGCTGCCAGTACTTTACGCAATCTGTTAGCTAAAATCTTTGTAAAAATTTTAAAATCAGTATTCAGTAGTGTTATCGGCCTAAAGCTGTTAAAATGGTGTGGTTTTATACATTTTGGAATTAAAATTACAATTCCTTCATTAAACCCTGACAAGTGGTCGCTCATGGCAAAAGTGGCGTTCATCAGTTGCAGCAGACGGTCTTTAATGATCGTCCAAAATACTTTGTAAAAAGTATAGCTAATACCATCTGGTCCTGGTGCAGAATTGTTGCTGGCTTTAAAAATCACGTCCCGAAGTTCATCCATGGTGATAGGTGCGTCCAATTCATCCTTATCAGTAGGATTCACAGTTTTATTGATAGCCTCATAAAGTACTCTTTTTGAGGAATCAAGAGTAGGATGTTCACCATATTGCTGTCGGAAGTGTTCCTCTGCCCCTCGGAGAATTTCAGGCGTTGTGCGTAGGAGAGTAGCATTGGTAGTAGAAATATCACATATGAATTTACGTTGGTGTCGTTTCTTCTCCGAAGCTACATGGTACAAAGCAGCACGTTCATCATCAGTAATTGAGAGGGCACGAGAACGCACCCGTATACCATCTAAAATGGACTCCTGAATTTTACGAATTTTTAATTTTATCGCAGTTATCCTGCCACTGACGTCGTTGCCTGTCCTCTGTTGATTAGTTAAATCATGTAACAGGGCGTAATAATAGTGTTGGCTATTAGCTCGTTCGGCAGCCTTAGCCTTACCAACACATTTGAAGAAGGACTGTATCGCTGGTTTATAAATCAAAAGCCACTGTTGAAGCTCCTGGTAGCAAGACCTGGACGCTCGTACGTTAAGGCTTTCCCAAGTTTCACGAAACTGTTGTTGTACGTCCTCATAATATAATAAAGCATTATTTAATTTCCAGTAGCTTCTACCAAGGATGGGTAAAGGAGTGGATGCTGTCATCTTCACAATTACGGCATGATGGTCACTTATTGCGGCAGGTACAACAAGGACATTCCGGATGTTGGTTCGATGAAGGCCATTAACATAAATCCTATCAATTCGTGAAGCGGAGGTAGCACGACAGAAAGTGTAGCGAACTTCATTTCCATGTAGATATTCCCAAGTGTCAGTTAACTGCAATTCCGAAGACAGGCGCTGTAGTGCGGGTGACGGATTATAAGTTCCTCGTTGGTCCTTGGCATGTAACACGCAGTTAAAGTCACCACCCAGCAACAAGTAATTATAGCTGTGACGAAAGAAATATGGCATATCATCTGCAATGAGAGATTCACGGTCTCGTCGTTTATTGGAGCCAGATGGCAAGTACACATTCACCACTAAGATGTCATTGTCTATTACCATAGCTAAAATGCGTCCACTAGGATGTTCCTCATGATGGGTAATTCTCAAAGTCGATCTGTATATTATTGCTGTGCCCCTATTGTCAATGCCTACATTGCAAATGTAGTTATACTGAGGACCAAGGAAGTTTAAATTATCGGTGTTCACCTCTTGCAGGAGTAGGATGTCAATATCATGACTGAAAATGAAATTATTGAGAAGGTGTTGTTTAGCAGTACTGCGTATACCATTGACATTTAAGGTGGCATAAATACGGGTATAAGTCATGCAAATTAAGTAGATGAGGTAGAATAGGAACAGCCAAGAAGAAACATCAGGCACTATGATAGCGGTGTGGGAGTACCCGGGTCATTTTCGAATGATTCTTCAGTTTTCTCTTTCTTTCGGTTACCCTTGCTACTCTCCGTACGTCTCTTTTTCACGCGTGGGTCGCGGCTTCTAATATTATTGGAAATTGTGGGCACTACTTCCATATCTGTCGTTATTGGAGAGAGTGCACATGTTTCTGAGGTTATATTTGAAGTTTCTGGTGTCACCTCGGAGGGTTCCTCTGCCATTGGAATAGTGGTAAAGTTCGTTATCGGGGCATCACTTTGTGCATCATCATCATCCATTAGTAAATTTTCCGCCTGTTCAGGATTGATTACAGTTTCCCTCTGTGTTTCGACCACGGTATCTTTTCCTGAAAACTGAGCTGCAGTTACTTGTTCTTTATCAGTAGTCGTCATTTCTGCCGAGGTCATAACTGTGTCTTGTGGCAAATCCACCGGTACCCGTCTAATGGGGAAGTCTCCCTGCACTAGTTTAGACCATGTGGGCGGGTCTGTTAGACGTGGTGTCTGCGTTATTACCCTCCGTCTGGGACAGTTGTTTCGCAAATGTCCTGTTTCACTACACACCGCACATGTAATTGGTTGACCTTCATAGCTTATAAAGCTTTTATATCCGGCAATATCTATATATGAGGGAATATGCTTTTTTAAATCTATCTTTGCAGTGCGTACTCCGTTACTGATTTTGTATCGCAGCGTGGGCCCCCAAGTATCCATTGATAGTGCTAGTACTGTGCCGTAGTTTCCTAGATGTTGTACAATTTCTTGGTTTAAATCTTTGGGTAAGTGGTATAATTTAACAATACGAAACCCTAGACCTGCCGTTGTTATTGTTACTTTACTTCTTTGTCCATTACTATAGGTAAAAATTGACTCACCGTTAGTGTCCTCTATGGCCCTTTTTACTCGCTTCGCTTCCTTACACTGGATGTATATTTGCCGGGTGTAGTTGTTTATCTGTATCATTTCCAGCTCCTCTTCTTCAAATCGAAATATATCGTGAATCCATTCGTGTAGTTCGTATGGAGACGGTTTCGGCACATCACGATCCACAAACGTTAGTACTAATGTGTTCTTTCGTTCTATATACATTTTTACTTTACTAGAAAATCACACTTATTTAACACACAAAAATGTGTAATGAAAACCAGCAAGTTATAGCTGGTGCAAAGTCACGTAAGTTGAAGGTCGAAACAAGCGAACAAGCTTTTGCCACAACACGACCTCTCCCTACACACGCTGCTGCGCGACTGACCACACTCGTGTATTGGTTGCCACTTGCGGCATTTCAGTGTCTGTGCCATAAAGAAGTCCCTATACATTTATCATGAGTCAAAGGTGCACAATTTTTAGCTCAGACACAATTTATTACTTTCTCTATTACGTAAAGTAGAGGAAGTATTGTATTCAACCCAAAAATTCAATGTTAAGATTTCACCGGAAATACATGTTTTGAGGTCCTTGAATATACAAAAAGTGTTTTAGAAAAAGGTAGTGTGTGTGTGTGTGTGCGCGCGCGCGCGTGTTTGTCTAAAAACCAAAGTTGGTATTTAAGTTAACATCTTTCAAGGATACGATACGAAGATTTGTAAGAAAATTTCTCCACCTTAAACTACCGTTAACATGACATTTTTTTCGAAAATTGTGATTTTCTCTAAAATGGCTCAACAATTTTGATTAAAATGTCACAGGTCATTTCATATGCATTTCCTTTGAGGAGTTCGCCATTTACGAACATTTGTATTCAAGTTTCAAGCTCTTGTACTTTTCTTTAACAAAATTGGAAGCGCTGTTTATTTATTTTTTTCATTTCTCCTTTCATCATAAGCGCTTGTTGCAAGGCTGGAAACACTTGAATGCGGTTTTTGCAAGATTTAACTATGAAATTTTTGGTTACATTCAGTAATGTCTGTACAAATCTGTAGTAAGACAAATATATATTTTGGAAATTATCCACCCGCGCATTGAGCTTCAAGGAATTGCCATTGACCGTTTCATTTTAGGTTTAATTATTATTTTTTATTTGTTATATTGCTGTTTTCATATTTTCCTATTATTCGTTTACTTTTATGTTCCAAGACTTTTCATAATACCTCGTAAAATAATACCTCTTAGGAAATCTTTTGCAGTGAAAACGGTGAATGTGATTGCGGGTTCTCTTAGCCAAAATGGTGATATTAAAAATACGCAGTGCACAGGTAACTCAGTAATGGCGTTGTATTTATTATCTCTTAGCATTGCAGAAATAATATAAGTTTAAAGGTATCACATAGCAACCAGCTTTAAATTGGTAATACGTTCTGCAAATGTTTATCTCGATTGACATGAAATAGATAAAGTTTATGCAAGAGTAGAGAAAGTCATGTGAGTGCTACGCATCGGATTTTTAAGTTCACATTACCATAAATGTTATGCATTTTCAAGTCAGCACATGAATGAATAAGCCTTTGTTTATTCTTATAGTAGTATCTGTGGTAATTCACGCACATCTTTGTTACAATGGGCATGTAATATGTTTGTGGCAAAACATACCTTTAAAACGGACCTTCCATACCTTTTTCCCACTTCAGTTCATTTCGCGTTCCATGGACCACGCTTGTTTCAATCTAACATTTAAAAGTTTGTTATCGATTTTGTAGTATACGAAACTGGAGCAAGAAACGTAGTTTTATGGTTGAAGAATTTTAGGGCTAGACCATTGTGTTAGTGTTTATTATTTTGGGTTCACTGAAGTGTTTCGTAGGACAATCAGCTTCTCCTGTAAATGCAAGTAAGCAAACTTATAATTTATATTCCAACAGATAATACATTTGGTGAAAGACTGATTACGTAGGGAAATTCTTGCTGATGTTGGAAAACAAATATTGACTTGCTATTGGAAAGCAATTCCTCTTGGTGTTAGTGAAATACTAAGGATAGCTTTTAGTTGAGAAGTTTTTTTTTTTTTTTTTTTTTTTTTAAATAAAGAGGAAAAGTTCTTTTTAAGCTTTGTAATGTGAACCTTTAACGGTGCACTTTGCCTGGAAACTTGCTTCTAATTCCTCTGAAATTTTTATAGGGAGGATAAATAAATAAACTTTCGTAATCTGGTGACCGTTTGTTTCAAATCTATTTCAATATGCACTAATGAGGTTTTGATGTGTCTTTTTGGAGGAAAAAAGACCCAGCTTGGAGGAGAAACCAAAGCCAAAAAAAGAACATATTAAACAGGTCCTTGCACCACATTTATAGTTCCTCTTTTCCTCCCCATTATCTCTTGTCTACCCTGCGTTACACTGCGTTCTCTTCCAGTCACTTAAAACCTATCTTTGTAAGCCACTCTGGTATCTATCAAATTGAAAGAATGTGATAGTCCTTGTTTATCAGTTCTCTGCCCACCTTGGCCGTTTAGTCGGTGACTATTTAAGAACTAAAATTAGATTTCCTTATTTCCTTTTGGAGTTCAACGGCACTTCACCGAAGTTTTGTTTTTTAGTTATAATGATCACAAACACGGATATCTTTTCTAAAAGTGCTTTTTTATTTATGGATTTTAAAACGTGTATTTCCAGTGAAATGTAGGTATCGAATTTTCGAGTGAAATACAATGCTTCTGCTTACAGTAGATAGGATAAGACATAGAGGGTTCCGACGGGAACTTGGCACCCGGACCTATGAAAGATATTTTGTGTGTAAGTTCCTGACGAGGAGCCATCGGGCAGGGCTTTTTCATGTAAAGGGTAGTTTGAAGTGAAGGGGATTTTTTTTTTTAAATCTTCGTATCGCTTCTTGGAACATACTGAACTTAAATACCCAGCTTTCAATTTAATGGCCTATTCATACACACCTTTATATACCCGGACGTTTTACTAAAATGCTCTTTTTGGGGGTTCAAAGGGTTACAAAGCGTATTTCCGGCAAAACACTGACATCAAATTTTTGTTCTGAGCACAGCATTCCACCCCTCTCCTCTATTTACTACAGAGGATATTCGGATATTTTGAGGGATCCACCAGACCTTAAAATTCTATGCAAAATGACAGACCGTGTTAGCAGAACTGCCATCTGAATGGTCCGAAAAATACCTCGAATGCAATGCTATAGAAGATCAACAACCAGAGCCACATTTTGATCTAACAAGATGAAGCAATGCACATTCGACCACTAACCCAAGCAATTTTGGACATCAAAAGGAACACAAATGGGCCAAGCGAAGGAGATTCAGACCACCTAAGAACTCAAATGAATCCTGGACGGAATTACAGGAGGAGAATTAAAGACCAGACAGGATCAACTACAAGAACCCGGATAGAATAATTCCAGGATCAAAACTGATAAAAATAAACCTTTGCTTGTATCATTTTACAATGACATGTTTTTAATCCCATGTTTTTAGCTGTTAGGCTTTTTCTGTAAAATTGCTGAAAGATATGTTCATATATTTTGTAACAAATTAATAAAAAAGCACATACGCTCTCTGGTTTAGCTTCCAGGTACCAGGGTGATGGAGTACAGAGGTTATTATTATTATTATTATTATTATTATTATTATTATTATTATTATTATTATTATTATTATTATTATTATTATTATTATTATTATTATTATTATTATTATTATTATTATTATTATTATTATTATTATTATTATTATTATTATTATTATTATTGTTATTGTTATTGTTATTGTTATTGTTATTGTTATTGTTATTGTTATTATTATTATTATTATTATTATTATTATTATTATTATTATTATTATTATTATTATTATTATTATTATTATTATTATTATTATTATTATTATTATTATTATTATTATTGTTATTATTGTTGTTGTTGTTTACTGCAGGGTTCTTCATTTAAAACCTAACAGGCGCACGAATTTTGCCTGTGTACGATTGGGTGTGTCACAGCCGGCTTTGCTCGTATAACACCTTTACCTTATAGAAGAACCTGGAAATGTCGTCCACCCTTGGCTAAACAAACATTATATCGGGAGAACACATTCTGATTCACACGATTAAGTTGGGCCACTGCAATGTTTACAATTTCATGACCAATATTTTGTTTTAGTTCTTGCAATGTGAGAGGATTTATCTCATAAACTTTGTCTTTCAGTTTACCCCACAAGTAAAAATCTCACTCTGTTAGATCGGGGGAGCGAGAAGGCTATATACTCGCACTAATCACTCTATCTTCAAACACTTCCACTGGACTCCTCTGCTGTATGGGCAGTAGCGCCCGTATGATCTCTTCTTCTGTCAGTTCACGATAAAATGGGGTCAAAATGTCATTTCGGTACCTCTGTGCATTTACAGTCTGCTCGTAGAATATTGGACCGATTATACATCTAGCACTAACAGCACAACAAACTCCAACTCTCCGATCATAATGAGCGATTTTTTAAACATGATGTTGATTTTCCGAAGCCTAGGACCAACTAGCCGCACGCACAACGGCAGCCGGTAGTGGGGGAATCCAGTAAGGTCGCGGGAGAGGCGAAACGCAGCACGCTCCGTTAGGTTTTAAGTGAAGAACCCTGCATATGTGGCATAGGAAGTAAAACTCGACAGAAAGTGACACATCTGAATACTTAATGAACAAACAGAACTGTGGGGAATTAATCAAGGCTTAACGGGTGATCAGCCGTGTGAGATCACCCGTGAAGCGTTGATTAATAACGCTCGCCGTGAAAGCTTTAAGTCTTACAACTGTGGGGAAGTTATGCTATCTTCATGGCAAATACTAGTTACCTTGTGGCAAATAGATTTCGGAGAAATAAATGAAAGACATTACCTTGCGATTGTCTTTTGTCTTCCTTGCATTCTTATGGCGGGATAGCCGTAGTGCTTGCATAAGAGTTTTTAAAAATTTGTCGTGAGACAAAGCATTTGCGGCAGAAAAGATAACTCAACGTATAATTGCGGCATAATTTAGCACATATTAAAACAGGTTTGAAATAAATTGGTCACTGGTGCTATAGTAAATAATTGTTACACCACTGATAATGTTATTTTCCATTTATCCTCTACTTATGGAGGGCTTACGCCCCAGGAGTTATAATTCAGCAAAACAAGGCTTCAAACCACCCATAATCGTGCATCAAGCTGGCCTTGAATGACTCGCAATATAGCACATTAGTTTTAAATCTGCAAACAGTAGAATAGAGCTAAAGAATAAAACTGTATCATACAGCTGGTTGCTAAGCTATACCCTAGGTCCAAACGTCAAGCCAAGCTTTGATATTTCCCGCATGACATGTTTTTGGAATGAGGGAGAGGAATAAATCGGTCACGGACTGTCAATCGTTATCGTTATGCATTCACAATACCAAGGAGATTTAAGACATGATATATAATAAACCATAATCTTCAACAAATAGTACATTAAGCACCAAGTAGTTTCTAGAATATTCCAAAACACTCCTGTGACAGACTTAGCAATAGTACATACTTTCTATTCTTAACTCACTTCCTGTATGTGTGCTGCCATCAAAGCTTCCAAATACCATCATAATATTCGTTACATGTATTCTTAGCTATGCCGAGAGATGAAAATCTGATATTCTAGTTCTATTTTTACATTTTATTTGCTTCATTCGAGAAAAGCGTTGCTTGCAAATGTATGCTGGGGCAAACATTGCCGATATACCAGCGCTATTTCTAGGACCAAGTTTACTTCCTAACGGCTCTTTACAAACACTTCTAACAACTGTGTCATTTTGCAATGTAACTAATTCCATCTGTAATTGCAAAGGTGCTGATTTTGGGTCCATTGCCAAGTGTTATTAAGAAGCAGAAAGTATGAGAGGTAGAACTGGAACTTAAAAATTCAATGCCACAACTGGGATTTGAACCACAGACCTTCCGCTTACCAGGTGACTGCTCTAGCCATTGAGCTATTGTGACAAACTGCCTGAATGGCATTAAATTCTTAAACCAGTTCGTATTTCTCCCGGTAAACCACAAAGGCAGTCTCATATCAGAGACAAATTACCCCAATGGTGGCTTACTATTGTAAGTACTTTATGTCCCAGGATTAAATAACCTTCAGATGGTAATCATTATTTATTTATGCCAACAAACTTACTGTTGGTGCTTTTAAACACACAAGCCGTGTGTGGGCAAAGTTTGAGAGGTAGAACTGGAACTTAAAAATTCAATGCCACAACTGGGATTTGAACCACAGACCTTCCGCTTACCAGGCGGCTGCTCTAACCATTGAGCTATTGTGACAAACTGCCAGAATGACATTAAATTCTCAAACCAGTTCGTATTTCTCCTGGTAAACCACAAAGGCAGTCTCACATCAGAGACAAATTAGATTGACTCATGAGCGTGCATTTGGACATGGCTGCCCTAGATAGAATGTTCCTAGATTTGTTCTGAATTTGTATAATTTATAGATATACTTGCCTCTATCTCCAGGATTAATAAAACTGCCACCTCAAATCCCATATAAAATTTCTTCACTGCAATAATCTGGTCTTTTAAGATGGTTTCATATTTAACAAGCTGGCAAGTTAACGCTTCAGTCAGTGAAAGCCATTATTAAAACAACTAAGATATTTAAGGGACCTTGGGACTGAAATTTGAATTTTCTATGTTTTTACAAGTATGAAATCAATACCTTGCTCACGGGTGTTTATGCTATAAATTGCCACATAAAGCTCCAGCACAATTTGTTTTAAATCACAATTAGAAAATACCTAGTATTCAAAACACTCCATGTGTATCAAAAACTAAAATATCACAACAGTTTTATTATTTTATAAACTCTAATTCCCCAACAAACATCAATCTTTGGCAGGAAGAAAAATAGTTACTTTTTGTATATTTATTTTTTCAACACTAAACAAATTTTCTCATTTTGAAACCAAAGACTCAATTTAAAGTTACATAAATGGAGTACATGCTGGAAAAATTCTAGGAGTATAGCACAAAGTTTGAGATGGAACTCCGGAGGCTCTGTGGTTTAAATCCCAACTGTGGCATTGAATTTTTCAGTTCCAATTCCACCTCTCAAACACTACTCACACACGGCTTGTGTGTTTAAAAACTCCAACATTAGGTTTCTGGGCATAAATAAACTATAAAAGGTATAGCAAAAAATTTAATGCGCATGAACCAGATTACTGTGTTAAAAATTGTAAAGTCGAGATAAATAAATTTGTCTATGATCATAAGTCAGATTATATGTTTAGCCTAAAACTGTCCTGCTGCAATGTCACATCTTGTCTATTTTGTCTAGTAGTCTCACTCCTCGTAGTTCTTCTGTCATTTTTCAGTCTCAGGGTTTCTTAAGCATGCACTCTGCCATGAAATTGAAAACAATCTACTGCAATTTACATCTACTCTTTAAAGGTCACAAAGAATGAGTGGAACACACTGTCCATTAACATTTATTTTACACAGTAATGATCACTTTATTTTAATAATCCTATTTCAAGAAGAAAGAAAACGAGTAAAGAGTTTGCTTTATTAGGCTTGACGTCCGTTAATTTTAAAAGAGACCACTACTTGCACTTTTAAAACAACCAGCTCGCAGTCCCTATTCCCCCTCAAACATTTTCTTTTGTTTGCCAGTGACAGGTTATGTTTCCGACGTATGATATTAAAAAATAATGTTCATTCAATCGAAACAAGTTTTGCAGCTGGCAAAGGGCATGTGAATGAAAAGAGAGAAAGCTATGTTAATTTAGCTATCGGAATTGACCAAATACAGACGTTTCGGTTTACTAACCAAGCAGGGGGTCTACCGCTCGCCTTTTGTACATTGTATATACAACAGCTATTCTTAATGTCAAACAGCTACCTACTATAAAAATGTATTTAACTGTTAATTTTCTTTTACAACTTTGTAGCCTAGGAAGAGTGTTTGGTTTTAATTTAGTTTTGTGTCACTTCAAATGTCATGCCTACACCTTGTCACAAGCGTGGCAGTGAAATTGAATATTTTGGAGTAATTATTACGCTGTTACTTAAACGGTTCTAATACTGCCCATAATATGTTCCTCAACAACTTTTTAAATTATTTCTTTCTTAAACTTGAAGTCCGACTAAAGCTTCAATGTCATTTACATTCAATGTTTATTAGCAAATCTTTTCTGATGGAACGTTTACCTATTATTCTGACAGTTGTATTTGCACTGAAAACGAAAATTATATGTAACAGTATTGGAATAAAACGTTTGTTGATATTCTATTAAAGAACCAGTTATCCAAATGTTGTCGAGGAATGTGTTAGTTCAGTGGCATTCAATCTTTTTCTCCGCGTACCCCCAAAGGCAATTCTCCATTCCAGCCTGTATCCCTTAGACCTGAGCGTAGCTCTACAGTTCTATAAGATTTTAAAAACATCCTCTTCTGTTGTATGTTCTGGTAATTTTTGCATTCTAGAATGTTATATGCAATGGCACATTTTCACTTTCTCTACTACGTATAGTAGGTAGAGGAAGTATTGTATTCCACCCAAAAAGTCGATGTCGAGATTTCAGCGGAAATATATGTTTTGAGGCCCCCTGAATAATAAAAAGCATTTTTAGAAAAAGTTCCGCGTGTGTGTCTGTGTCAGTTTGTGGACTGTATAACTCACAAACGAAAAGTCGATTAAAAACCAAAGTTGGTATTTAAGTTTAATATCTCTCAAGGATGCGACACGAAGATTTTGAAAAAAATTCCTCCACCCTAAACTACCCTTTACGTCGAAAAGTTTTAGAACATTTTGATTTTCTTGAAAATGGCTCTAACGATTTTGATTAAAATGCCATATGCTTGAGGTATTTTTAAGACAAATGAAATGTATATATTGAATTTTTTGGCTTTAGTCCATGTAGTTCTGCTTACTCCGGATGAGTTTTGCATAACTGATAAATCGCAAGAGATAGACCAAATCTTACCGAAGGAAACATGTAGATCTTGCTAAAATACACAATTTATGCCTAAATAATTTTTTTGTAGAGTGAACCATTTTGGAGATACACCTTGTTATTTGTGTGAGTTTCGTAGAGCATACTTCTGTCAAATGGAACATCGTTATTCATTTTTTTATATGTTAATCTTGCAAAGAGAACGGAATTTGAAAGCTTTAAAAGATTTGACCATCGCTCAAAGTATAATGTATTCCCATATTCTCCTTGCACCTATAAGGAAATAAACAATGTGATATTTTCTGCAAACGTTTATCTCCACTAACACGAAGAATATATAGGAATAAGAGTTTGTAAGAATGGTTAGTACAAGAGTAGAGAAAGTCATTTTAGTGCATCAAATCAGATTTTTTAACATTAAAATACCGAGCACGTAGGTAGCTCAGTATCATCAGACACACGCACCGATTCATCGATTTGAATCGCAAATTATTTTGTCCATTTTAATAATTTTTACTATCTCTTCAACAATAACTTGTGCCATATCTTTTATTCTACGCCCTATACTTGCATCAGAATTTGGGTACTTTAGCGGAGTTTTGTGACACTTTATCCGCCATAATAATCAAAGAACCAGAAACAAAAAGGAATTCAACTGCATTATAAGGTGACTCACTTTTAACAACTAGCAACGCTAAGTTTTGCGATGTGTTCAATGTCACCTTTGTTAATTTTGTAAAAGCGTGTATTACATTTGAACTTTTCTGAGTATTGAAATATTGGAAAGTTGATTCGAAAGAATAAAAATAAAACAAGAAAATAAAGGAAATAATGAGAGTAAAAGAAGAACCATATATTTTGGATATTATAGAGAAAAAATCTGATGTGTTGCACTCACATGACTTTCTCTACTCTTGAACTAACCATTCTTACAAACTCTTATTCCTATATCTTCTTTCTTGTTAGCTGAGACAAACATTTGTACAAATTATCTTATTGCTTATTTCCTTGTTGGTGCAAAGGGAATGTTAGAATATAGTAGGCTTTGTGCGATAGTAAAATGTTTGAGATTCTGTTATCTTTGCACACTTGACATATAAAAAAATGAACAGCGATGATCCATTTCACGAAAGTTCTAAGTTTTCCGAAACTCACACACATAACAAGGAATATCTCCGAAATGGTTCACCCTACAAGAAAATGTATTGAGACATAAATTGTGTATGTTAGCAAGATCTACATTTCTTGTATAGTATGATTTGGTCTATTTCTAACGGTTTACCAGTTATGCAAAAGTCGTCCAGAGAAATACGACTACAGGGGCTATAGCCAGAAAATTCAAGATATACATTTCATTTGTCATCAAAATATCTCAAACATATGACATTTTGATAAAAATCGTTAGAACCATTTTCAACAAAATCAAAATTTTCGAAAAATGTTCCATGTAAAGGGTAGTTTAGCGTGGGGCTATTTTCTTCAAAATCTTCGTGTCGCATCCTTGAAAGACATTAAACTTAAATATCAACTTTGGCTTTTAACCGAGTTTTCGTTTTTGAGTTATGCTGTCCACAGACTGACAGACTGACACACAGACTGACACACAGACACACACACGGACCTTTTTCTAAAAATGCTTTTTTTTTTTTTTTTATTAAGGGGGCCTCAAAACATATATTTCCGGTGAAATCTCGACATCGAATTTTTGGGTGGAATAGAATACTTCCCCTACTTACCAGTAGATAAAGTAAAAAAGACTACAGTGGTATGGGTACGTTAAAAGAATGCCAGAGGAACGACTGCTAAAGAAAATACTGGAATGGATATCAGGAGAAGAAAAACGTGTCGTCCGATGGCAACTTGGGTAACAACTTGATGATGAAAGATTATAAATCAATTGGTAGTGTATGTTCGCAGATATCGTTATTGTTATCGGTGTTTGAAACAAAGAATGCAAAATGCAATAAAATTAGGGAGAGCAGCTGTAAGATATCATTGTTGGGTAGACCAGTGGAGGAAGTAAAATGGATTATTGGACAGAGGGAGTATTGAAATCCCCCTGGCTGAAACATTTTTCGTTATTTGTGATAGTTCAGGAAGACTATGCGTATTTTAAATTTTACGTAACTCCTAAAAATTCTTCGTATACCCCTAGGGCACAAGTATCCCAGGTTGAATGTGTTTGTGTTAGATGGTACTAGATAAGCACTCAGAATTTGAACACAGATCTTTAAGACGAAACGAATAACATTTTAGGATCAACCTTTTAATGGCATAATGACATAATACTGTGACAAAACGTCCAATTACTTTTTCTGTCACTTTATTTACAATCTCTGAAACTGATGCACAAAAACACAGTTCCGTTTTCGTCGCTAGCACAACCTACAGTTCTTCGTGGTCTTACGACCCACAGCTATTGTCTTCTCGTAATCTTGACATACAAGTTTCTGTCTTTCAGTTGTCTCTCTGGCTCACAAACTACTGGCCCTGATGATATGATCACTTATCACTCACTAAAACTGTTTCACTCCCTTCACTTCAACTCTACAATTCTCTCACGACTGTATGCACACAGACACACGTACGCATACATACAGCTATCTCATTCAATACTCACAACACCCTTTTGTCTAAAAAATTAACTGTTCTCTCGCATCCCGCAAGCTTTTATACCGGGGATGACGTAGCACAGATTTTTCTGGAAATGGACCTTTTCTTCAACTTGCCGGCAGCCAGACGACTCGCAAAGGTTCTGGAAAATCCTTTGTTCTGCCGCTCTGATTTCACGTATTCACAAGCAATGGCACAAGGCAGCCTGACCTTGAGCGCCTTTGATACACGCTGGCCTGGCATGTGGTGTGAGGTAACTTGACCCTGAACGTCATGTGATGTGCGCCGTCGCTGTCGGCCAGCGTCACAATAAATTTAATAACAACATTTTAAAACAGCAACAAATAAGTTATTTAAGTCGTAACTGATTTTCATTAAATTTAGATCATGGGCTTGTAAATTGAAGCGACCTAAGCTGTTAAGCCTGGGCTCTACACAAAAGGGGTGGCTCAGGGCAGAGATTGCTTGCTAAGTTGAAGGGAGAGGATTTGGAAGGACAGAATAACTACTGATGAGTCTGTTTAACATTATGCTCAAAGAAATGTATTCGACTTGATTTATCCACTTTAGCAAATGCACAAATATGTAAGAATTCTAGTTGGTCTTGAGGTTCAAGAAAAATTAACATTAAAGAACTCCCACGGCAGGCGCAACAGCGATTTGCATTTCACAGACACTGAGTGCGGTTGAGAGAGTGACCTACTTAGGGGTAACTTATAATGCTTTTCGATGCTGACTAAAAATGTCTCGGCATTCTACTGTTACCAAATGTCGATCTGCGTTAATATCAACACTTTCTGATATATTACCCAACTTCCTCGTTGCTGTGTAGACTGTGTGTCTCAGTGTAGGTTCATAGGGTAATAGGGAGCGCATATTTAGTTATTGTTGCTATCTGAATCACTGAGATGTACTCTGGAACCATTCAGAACCCAGGAAATATTTTCTGTGGATATAGATTCCATTTTGTGCAAAAAAAAAAAAAAAAAAAAAAAAAAAAAAAAAAAAAAAAAAAAAAAACCACTGTAAGAAAACAGCAAAATGCAAAATCCTGTTACTTTTTAACACTCCAAATTTTGCTACAAATGTACAATTTTCTTCTCGTTAACACAGTTTATATTCCTTTCTGCTATTACAATTATTATTCTGTTAATCTTTCTTAGTCTTTCAATGTCTTTCTCCAGTTTCTCTGTTTCTTACGTCTAGACTATTATGATACAATCACTCGACGACACAAACGTGACAGACTAGCCGACTCACTCTCGTAACTAAAAACCAACGTACACGACTTGCCCAACTAAACAACTCAACTCAAAACTAAACTGCTACTGACTCTAAACTAACTCGAACTAACTGAATGCTCTCGCAAGCTCTATTTATGCTGGAGTCGGTGTCACGTGAATTTCGAGGTCTTTCCATTCACACGTGCAATTATGACTGAGCGAGAATTGAAGAAGGCTCTCGACTCCTTTATTTTGTGTTTTACCGCCATCATTATTTGTGGTCACGTACATACCGCGGCTTGCCGTATCCAAAGTCACAATACTTTAGAACAACATGCTTGCTAAAGTTTTAATTCTGCACCATTATCCCAAACGGTTGACTTATCAAAACAATAAAATATTGCTCTATGGGGTAACGCAAATGCTCACTCTGTACGGGTTGATATTACCTCTTAAATGCTGTAATACTTTTAGTAGTGCTTGAGAGCAATTAAATTTTATCGTTATGATAGTCGATGCATTTTATATGTGTAAACTTAGAAGTTGAATACATGCACGTAAAGAATACAACCCAAATTTCTTACAAATCTCGCGCCATTATAGAAGTCCCGCGAATGAAAACAGCTGAAACGAAAAAAACGACGACAAAGTTTTCTTGGCTCTCAGTGAAGGTGGAAAATTCCGAGAAGTATTAAGATTTTCCGCTATCCCTTTTAAATCTCTTCATGACAGAGTAGAATGTGAGGACATAAAACAACTTAATGGAAAGAAAAGTTGCCTTTTTCGTGAAGAAGGACGACACTCATATTGACGGCTGCGTTATGGCTTTGCAAGATGCAATACGTCACTTCGTTTTTGAATATGTCGGAATAACAGCATTAACTCCAGTTTCAGCAATAAATAGAAGAGAAGAAAGTATTGGTTTTAAGGATATTTGAAAAGAAACCCCTTACAAAAGGAATCAATTTCATTATTGAGTTTAGTGCATCTGAGATTCTATATTATAGGCAATGAACCCTACGAGTGATTTCCAAATGATCGAGAAACTTGCGAATCAAGCATTGACGCGAGAATTTATGGTACAGGATTTGGAAATCAGGAGTAGCATTTGCTAGTACTATTTCAGGAATAAAAACGATCGACTTGGTCAAAAAGGTATGATTATTAAAGTAGTATAAATATTTATAGTGTTACGCCGACAGCCCCTCAAAGGCGCTTAATGTCAAGTTACCTCACACCACCGGGCGACCTAGCGCATCAAAGAAACTCGGTGTAAGCTAACTCACATCACGACACAAGGAGTGAGTGAGTGAGTGAGTGAGTGAGTGAGTGAGTGAGTTGTGTTTAAGGGTCCGTCGACAACTAGGTCATTAGGTCCACGACAAGGGGAGTAAACAACGTTAACAATGGAGGATGGCAGACAATATGCTTCCATATTGTTCGCGAAAGTTTTGACTGTCAGCTTGTTCATGAGAAGTTCGAGATAAGGCAGATTTCGAAGAAAATCCGTGATACTCATTCTCGTCTGTATAAGTGAGTGTTGAACGATAAGCTATTACTTTTGTGTGAGTGTGTGTGTGTGTGTGTGTGTGTGTGTGTGTGTGTGTGTGTGTGTGTGTGTGCAGTAAGTATTGAGAGAATGTATGTATCGTCAGAGACAAGTGTTGTAAACATTAAGTCTGAGTTCTTCGTTGTGTGAAGCTGTTTTAGTGAGTAAAATCGTCTATCTCCAGTTTATGAGACAGAGGAAGACAGTGAAGTACATATGTATCAAGGTTACGAACGAACAGAACAGGTATGAGTTGTAAGATCTGGAAGAACTGTAGACTGTGTTAATAATAAAATAGAATTGTTTTTGCGCTTGAGGTTAGAAGAGAAATAAAGTGACAGAAAATGTAACCGGACTTGTAATCTGTCACTATATTTGAGGCGTTGAGCGCAACAGTGGTTTTTTTTTTTTTTTTTTTTTTTTAAAGGATGGCCCCAACCCGCCGTCCTCGGTGGCGATCATCCAGAGGAGCTACATCGCCTCCCCATGCACATGCGCATGCACAAGCAGGGGGACAGGGTGCTAGAGTAGTGTAAGTATGTTGTCGGGTTCCGCGTAGCACCCCGGCAGTGTGGCGTATGTATTAGCATGCAATACATGCATCGTGTAAATGTTGTGCCGGGTGATACTCATACCGAGGTCTGAGTAGCACCAACGGGAATTGATGTATTAAGTTGTTAGTAGGACTAACAGACTGACAGTGTTACGTTTGTATAGGGGATACTTGACAGACTGGACAATGTGAGATGGCTACCGAAGCCATGAGACAGACAGACGGACACTGAAGAATATAGACAATAATAGATTGTATTACGCGATTCGGTGGTTGGGCGGGTGTGTGGTGAAGTTATACATGCCATGCAATGTAGTAAGCTGGTATTCATGCAAGCTGTGTTAAGCAGTAGTGTATGGTGAAGCAATTTCCAACTCATGTCCGGGTCCATAGCCAGGTCAGATTCCTTACAGGTGGGGGGGCCCTCATCCCCCCCGGTCCGCCCTGAAACACAGGGACTTTGAGGGTTGCATGGAGATAAGGAGGATTGGAAGGGTGGTTAATTGGCGAGAAGATGGTGATCCTTTTTAGAAGTGGCAGCTGTAGAGCTGAAACAGAGAAGTTATGGAGGTTTAAAAGTATTGAAAAGGTGTATTGCTACGTCAATGGCTGGATTGGGGTTAGTAATAGATCTGTCGAAGAGATAGAGTGGTCGTTTGTGTCCAAGGGGGTCTGTTTCGTAGTTGCCCATGGATTGTACAAGTACGTTGGGGTTAGTTTTGGCTCTGTCATATAAGTCAGCGGCAAGCTTTTTAATGAATTCCTCAAGATTAAGTATCTTGAGTTCATCGTGTAGTTTCCCAGCCGGAGCAAAGGCAGGAACCTTTGCAATGATTCGGAGTATTCTGTTCTGGAATCGTATCAGTGTTTTTATGTGTGTAGTGGCAGCGTATCCCCAAACGGGGGAGGCATAAGTAAGTATGGGACGAATTAGAGTTTTGTATAGTGTAAGTCCAAGTTTCGGGCTTAGAGAGCTATTAAGGTTAATGAGGGGATAGAGATTACGTAGTTGGGCTCGTGCTTTCTGTCGTGTTCGTGTAATATGTGGTTTCCAAGTAAGTCCCTGGTCCATTAGCACTCCCAGGTACACTACTTGGTCAGTCCAGGGTATGTCGCTATTGAAAAGTTGTAATGGTGCCAGAGAATGTGCTGGAAATCTATGCTTGATTTTCTTCGTGAAGATGATGGCTTGGGATTTTTGGCTATTAACTTTTATTCGCCATTTACGGAGCCATGGTTCCAGAATAGTAAGTGCATTCTGTAGTCTCGTTCTCACGAGGGAAATGCTGCGGGACTGTGTAGTTAATGAAGTATCGTCCGCATAAAGATAAAGACTAATATTTGGGACCTTCGGTATGTCATTTATGTAAATGTTAAATAGTGAAGGCCCGAGTAAACTACCCTGGGGTACTCCCGCTCTTATAATGTGCGGATTAGATGTGACTCCGTTTATTGTAGACACAAATTTGCGATTGTTGAGGTAGTTGGCAACAAGTTTAACCATTGTGTCCGACACATTTATGTTTTGAAGTTTACGTAATAGTCCTTCGTGCCAGACACGGTCAAAAGCGCGTTCAATGTCCAATAGGACGGCGCCTGTAGACTGTTTAAAATTAAACGCGTGCGTAATATTTTCAGTTATACGAAGAAGCTGAAGTGTGGTCGAATGTTTAGCGCGAAATCCAAATTGCTCCGGAATTATAATGTTGTGTTTATGAAGATGTGCATTAAGTCTTTTCAAAATGATGCGTTCAAAAAGTTTGCTTAGAGTACTAAGCAAACTTATTGGTCTGTAATTTTGTGGATTGGTCAAATCTTTGTGTTTCTTGGGAAAATGCAATATTTTTGCAAGTTTCCAAGTATCGGGGAAGTAGGCGGAATCAAGTGCGAAATTAAAGATTTCCGTGAGCCTCTGAAGAGCCCGGGCTGGGAGATTTTTTAGGACTATATTTGGTATATCGTCCAGGCCCGAAGCTTTCTTATTAGGTAAGTGCCTAATAATCCATTGGATTTCTGAGGCGCAGGTTTTTCGGATTTTGTTGTGTGTGGGTCTGGTTTTAAGTTCCCGAGTGACAAATGTAGTTTCCAAAATAAATTCCCTATTTGAGGGTTCTAGATTTGGAGTAAGTGTTTCCTCCAATGCATTTGCCAGCATTTCTGCTTTATCGAGGTCGGAAGTGGCTACTTGTTGTTGAACGCGAAGTGGTGGAATAGTAGTCTTTTCGCGTGTTAAATTTTTAGCTATGCACCAAACAGACGCATGATTGGCATCCAAGCCGGATAGAGTGTCCGCCCATTGTCTGGATAAATAATCGGAAGTACGTTTTCGTAAGTTATTTTGAATGAATACGAATTTTTCGTGGTCTACTGGTTGCCTGGTTTTTTGCCATTTTCTTCGCGCACGATTTCTGGCAGTAGCAAGTCCTTTAATGTCTGATGGCAGGTGTGTGGTTTTGTTTGTAGGAAGGTGTAAAGGTACTGCCATCATAGTGGCAAACTGTATATTAGTCTGTAGTTGTTCGACAGCGTTGTTGAGGTCTGCAATTGTTGAAATGGGAGTGTGGGAGATTTCTGTGTTGAGTATGTTCTGGAAGGCTTGCCAGTCTGCTTTATTGTAGTTGCGTCTGGGTGATTGTACTGTGGGAGTCAAGGATCCTTCAAAAGTAAGGATTACTGGAAGATGGTCGGAAGAGAGGTCATTGATGGGGTCCATTTTAAGACGGAGGTTAAGTCCGCGTATGATGGCAATATCTAAAATGTCAGGTGAGTGTTGCGCCTGGAAAGGGATAAAGGTGTATTCTGTAGGGGCATAGATAATATAATCTGAGTGATTTTCATGATTGAGGAGAGTATGTCCGGCATTATTGGCAGAGCGAGAATTCCATAGTTGATGTTTCGCGTTTTTTTTTTTTTTTTTTTTTTTTTTTTTAGTTTATTTTAAAAGTATTGGCCTGGTGCCGGTACAGTGGGCCCGGCTTACAGGCTATATTTACATTGATTTACAGTTGACTTTGTTCATATTTACAGTTTTCGCTATATACAAAAACCCATACGGTGACCATCTGTAGGTCACCGAGAATAGTTTTCTTTTGTCTTTTGTCTGTTTCGTCTTTGGGTTATATATACATATGTACATATTTACAAATTATATACAGACACATACACGCACGCATTCACCCACACACACACTCGTACACACATACACACACATCTTCACTGGGCACACCAGAAATATGCGTCCCAGCGCACTACACTATTTACAGTTTTGACACTATATACACTGTCCCGCGGTGGCAGCTCCTGAATATTTTCCGAGGCGAGGGCCTCTGCCGGAACATGTATGTGGCTTAGGGACGAGGTTGCGTGGACGCGCATTAGTCGGCGAGCCGAGCCGCTTCTAGAACATTTTTATCCTAGTATGTTTGCGGTGCTTCGGCTCGCCTTTGCCGATGTTAGCGATCACGTCATTTTCGTGGTTCCTAATGCGCGTCCATGCCGCCATTGCTCTTTTGTCTATTGCCTCCGGGATGAACGGGATATGAGTTTCGAGGTGAAGAGTTTGGGTGGTGGTGAGGAGTGGAGCAGAGAGGATTTTTCTGAGGGAGAGGTTTTGGAGGGTTTGGAGTTGTTTGAGGGCAGTTTTGGAGGCATTAGCCCAGGCCACACATGCATACAGGACCACCGAGAGAATAAATGACCTATATAGTATAAGTTTTGACTTTAGTCGCAACTGTTTACTACGGAAGATGGGGGCGCACAGCTTTAGCCGCTGTCTGCCTTTATTGGCGCTATTTTTTATGTGGGTGGACCAACACATTGTTCGGTCCAAGGTGACACCTAAGTATTTAACTTGCTGACGGCAGTGCAATATTTGACCATCGACCGTTAGGTCCGTTGCCAAAGTGTGACGCCGCTTAGAAAAATGAATCAGCTGGCATTTGTCGGGATTAATTTTGATTTTCCAGTCATGTTGCCATGAGAGGAAATTGTTCACATAACGTTGCATTTCTGCAAGGCCGAAACGTGGATTTCTATGGTGGTTGTATATTTCAGTGTCGTCAGCATACATGGCGACCTTGCATCTGGCGTCCACTGGGAAATCATTGGTGAACAATATATACAGAAAAGGGGACATTATTGCCCCTTGTGGGACGCCAGCCCGCATCACTCGCTCCCGTGAGGAGGAGCGGCCCACTTGGACGTAAAACTGCCGATTTTCTAGAAAATTGTGCAGCAAGTATAGATAATTTTGAAGAGCCGGGAAATTGTGGTGCAGTTTATAAATAAGGCCATTGTGCCAGCACCGGTCAAATGCAGCTTCTACGTCCAGAAATAGCGCCAACGTTGAAGCCCCATTGTTAAATTGCTCTGTTACGTCATCAGTTAGTCTGAGGAGCTGAAGTTCAGTGGAATGTCCTTTTCTAAAGCCAAACTGTGAATTTGAGAGTTCATGTGTTGCGGAGACTTGTTTTTGAAGCCGAGAAAGGATACATTTTTCGAGCAGTTTACCAATAGTAGACAAAAGACTAATGGGACGGTAGTTTTGCGGTTGTCTGGTGCTTTTCCCTTGCTTTGGGAGCATGATAACCTTAGCTCGTTTCCAAGTAGAGGGGAAATAGCCTTGCTGCAAACAGGCGTTAAATATCTTTGTTAGTTGCACCAGAGCTTTTCTCGGGAGATGCTTAAGTTCCTCATTAGTCACTTTGTCTAGCAACCACTAAATGTACATAATGGAGATAATGGAGTGTAAAAAATATCTGTGATTTGAAAGTTTTATGTTGACTTTAATAATTAAGCAAGAGTCATGATATTTGGAAATTTTAATCAATATAACACCGACATTTTGATTACATAGTTACAATCATGCAGGAAGATTGGGCCATTGTTTCTATCCAGGAAGCCAGATTCAGTTCCATGCAATAATACACTTCTCATGCCATCTGTCGGTGGTTGTAGAAATGTGGTATAGGCCACTACTGCTCTCCTAGATTTTGAGATGGTGAACATGTCTGTGCTAATAACTCAGTTTCTGAATTTTTGTGGGTTGGGCCACTGTTGCGCTCAACGCCTCATTTATTGGTAGGCAATTTTTGAAAAGAAATCAGAATCACATGGTCGTAATTCGTTTGTTTGATTGAGAATTTGATTATTTCATACTTTTTGTTGTTACCTGGTGTAGGAAACTATAATTACCGAGGTATGCAGTATTTTAAGGATGCAATACCAATATTACAGGACATTACCAATATTATAATATAGACAATAAATTGAACTTTCCTTCAAATCTAACCTATGGAGGAACCGGGAGGTTTTGAAGATACGAAGCCAGGCCTATTTTGGTATCTAAAGGACAGAACCAAACAGAAGCAGGCATCATGTCAGAAACAGGAAGAACCTTGAGCGTTCGCTGCGGTTTGATCCGGTATTCCCGGATGTTCGCATTGCCGCGAGGTTGTGAGAGTTAAACATTCAGTAAGGGTGGACCACTATGGATAGTTTATGGTGTTAAAATTCTGCGTGGAAAAACGTTATCAGTTGAAGAGCCTGTTCTACTAGGCTACAATATAAGTCTTACGTAATAACCTCGAAAAGTGCAAAGAATGCCAGTCGGAATGGCTACAACCCTTCCACACATTTTATATAGGCTGCAGTCATCAGATATGTTATTCTTTGGTCCTATGAGGAGTGCATTCAAAACAAAAACTAATCAGTTCCTATACAAACATACTGGAGACAAAAATCTCTCGAATAGCATTGACTCAACGAACCTTCACAGTAGACATCTAACTTGGAACGGACAGTATTGAAGTTTAAGAAAAGTGATTTCTGTGTAACACAGGAGTGCTCAACCGCAGGCAAGTTAGGGGAGGTTGAAATCACCTCCTTTCAACCACTGAGACAGAATGACGCATTTATCCGTGGTTACTAATGGCGGCACATTCTTATGTACAGGAAATCAAAGGCGTACACATTCATATTCTACTCCTGACTAACCCACGATGTTTATGGGGATACTTTTAGGCACGATTTACATTTCAGGTCTTCAATATTTGGTGAAAAAGATGAAGTGCACAGTCTCAAAAGATAAGCAAGGTGATTGTCACTTATCTTGCTGCGATACTCACATTTAATGTAGTTCATTTTTGAAACTGTTTGTTTGCAGTGGAGCCAAAGACTACCATTAAACTAGATGCAAACAAACTAATCTCGGATACTTGCAATAGGGCAGAGACCTAAATAACTCCCACTCTTCTTTCTCAGAAAATTTTACGGTCGTGGAACTCTGCGATGCAAGTAGTTTCATATTTTGTAGCTCGTGTGAAGTCTCACTAAATGGAAACTTCAAAACTTAATAATTAGATTTTGGTTTCAAATGTTTTTAGGTCTTCAAATTGTGAAGAGAATGTGTCGTGTAATTGCTTCAAAAGTTCGTTGTATTTTTCCAGGAAAATAACATTTATCATGAACACAAAACGTAAACAAGGAAAATGGTATAAATCTGCAACTACCAGTCTTACAAATTAAGCAGTTATCTTTATTGTCTTTATCTTGAAAACAAAAATATTCGTCCTGCCATTGAACTGTACGTAGTACTATATATATATATATATATATATATATATATATATATATATATATATATATATACTCCGTGCCATCCACCTGTGACTAGCAGGTCTGGTTCAACTTGCCTTGGTCGGTGGAGTGGGGAAAATAACACGTGTAGGGCTTGCTTGTTGAGGACCCCTGGTGAGCACTTTTCTAGTTTAACTATCAAGGCCAGGGATATTGGTTGAAATTAAGAAATGAAAGCTTCGCTAACGAGGATACGTTGAACGTTATAATAAATTGCATTGTATTATAATCGATTTATCCTCTTCCAAGATCACAAGAAGTGCCAAGTGAAGGAATAAACATCACTCGGAGACTTTGACAGGAAACCCCAAGAAGATTATATATCAGAGAAAGAATTAATAACACAGAAGAGGAAGCGTGTGGAAAAGAGAGAGGGTGAGGAATAGAAAGTAGCTGTAAAGAAGACAAATGTGATGTCCAAGAAGAAAAGCAGCTGTGTCAGGAATGTCAAATTTGAAGCACCATCTGAGAAAGAAATTTATGAATCTGAAGTTTATGAAGATGATGAGCCGGATGTTATTGACTTCGTAAATAACATAAATGTTTGCTTAGCTTGCGGAGAATTAATCTGAGAGGGTGAATTGTGACTTAAGCGTCAAGCCCATTCCAAGCGCAGACTTTGCACCCATGCAATTTAATATCAGCATCAGCATATTTGCACGTAACGCAACGTATTGCACACTCAGAACTTTATGCTTTCGTTGGTGTATAGAAAAGGTATTTGCACCTTTCTCTGTGCATTGCCAGTTTCCAACAGCACCTGTAATAATATTAGACATGGGAGAAAATCTCACATGGACGTTACGTTGACTACGCATCGACATTAGAGAGCGGGGGATGTTATGATTGGCATGTAAACAAAAGAGGTAGGAAGGCCATTGTCAATAACGCACCGTGCACTTCACGCCACAGTTCCACTTTCATTGGAAGAGACTGCACACCCTCGCATACGACCTGTGACGCAAAAGTTCCATAGTTCAGTTAGGCTTACGCAGAGATCATTACCACTGAGAGTTTCCCCCATATTTGGTAATAATTGTGTATGTTTCCATTTGACTGCTCACTTCAAATGCTGACGCCAACGGCTGTTCTGTTGTTTGCTTGGTTCAACATGTTTTTGGGCCTTATTTATTTATTTATTAAGACAATATAGTAGTTATGTTATTGAATTTGAAACTTGTGATACGTTCAAAACAATAAAGGTAACTTGCCTAATAAGAGTATGCACTTTATAATTTTAGTAAACTGGACTCAATTTCAAAAGTTTTGTAGTTAAATCATTTTATTGAATTGGAAGTTTATTCAGAATAATAAACATGTTACAATAGTAGAATTAATAATGGCCGGAGGCATGTGAGTTTTTCCATACGTATACTGCACATGGACTTCACTGTTATAGCTCACGCATGTAAACAACTGCAGGTAGTTACAGTCTGACCATGAAAACCGTCTCACTGCAGCACAGCCTACAAGCATCATATGAACACTATAACTCCACGTCTGCAGCTCACTGCGAGAAGAAATGAAACAGTCGCGTTATACCACACCTTGATCTTGCGTCTACATACCTTTGCAAGGCAATGCTTCACCAGTTTGCAGAGTACTACGTTACGTTGTTTACGACCCTTACTTGTAGTGGCAGTTGTTTGCACATTTGATAGCCGTGCTGTACTTCTGACGTCATTCATACTCTACATCCAGTTAACCTATAACGCATGCGAGCGCACATTCCTCCGGCCTTTAATTATAAATATAAAATATGTATACTCATTTAAAGAGCAATAGGAAAATAATGCCTCGGAATACCCAGGAGTAGATAAATGGAAGATCTTTGAGGAGTAGAACATACCCATACCGTCATTCGTAGTAATATGAGCATTAGTTGCTCGTTTGTCATTCTGTAATTAAGAAAAAGCGCGAACGGAATACGCGAATTTATTTTGTAGTAGCGTACTCCAATTTCAATTAATTTTGTGCGTAAAATTAGGTAGGGTAGGATTTTAATTTTACTATTATATTTATTTGGGAGACACTACACAAGATTTCATTAAATTCATTAAGGTGTTCTACATCTTAAACCTTGTGGAATGTAATACTACAGTTCAAGTATTTGAAGTAAATCACTTGTTATACATTTTATTGCCAATTAAAGTTTTAAAAGCTGTAGACCCATCAATAGGTAACGTTTAAAGCTGTTAATGACGCACTTGTTTAAATATATATAGTTGGTGTTAATAACTTAATATCCCCAAAAGTGGTCAAGCAATAATAATTTGCAAATTTTATGCTATTTGTATCATTATTTTCGTAAATTAATACATTGCTATAAAAGGACATTGTAAATATCTTTGTAAATCTTTTTGTTAAGACTCTGACCTAACCGATAAGTTCTCCAGCGGCACGAGACTATTTCACAAATGAAAATGAATTAAATACTATGTCGTAAAGATTTGACCAGAAAATGTTAAATTCTATAAAATATAACTTAAAGTATAAGGTATATTGCAACTTTTTATCGTGGTAGTTTAAGATGTGTGAGGAACGGGGAATTAATGCAAATTAATGAAAAAAGGGTGTTTCATGTTGATCATGACTTTTTAAAGCATGGAAAAAATAAAATGATAATAGCAGAAGTGCTTCAGAAATTGATCTTCCAGGGAGTGTTTCCATAGCTCCCCTAGGAGACAACCTCAAAACTGGTGAAAGCACAGTTAAGTAAGATAATTTTAGTATTATTCTCGAAATATATTGTGACGCCGGGCACGGTGCACAACAAAGAAGGTCGGGGACAAGCTACTTCAAACCACATACCAGGCCGGCGAGCAAACAAAGGCGCAAGGTCAAGTGCCCCCACACCACTCTGGCGAGCGAACACGTAACCAACAACAATCAAGCGACAACACAGAGGGTTTCCAGGAGAGAGAGAGTTACAGTTACAGACATGAGTCGGTCAGTGTGTCAGTGAGTGAAGGATAGCTATGTGTGTCGTCGTACAAAATTTTACAAGACAATAAAGTGCCAGAAAAAAAGTACTTGGACTCATTTTGTAATTTTTTTCACACTGTTGTCAGAAGTGGGACTTGTGGAATTGTTATTTTGTAACTATTGTGTCTTGTACTTCTATTGTTGATGAAAAAGCTATTTCACATGTTACACATTACCGCATGCTTAAGTTTTGTAATTCGGTTTGATTTTTTAAGATTCTGAATGAACTTTAAATTATGAAACACCGAGATATCAGTCACTCAAACGATATCAGAGATTCTCAGCATTAACCCTAGAGCAGGCGCGCTGGTGTATTTTATACACCACATTTGCATTTTGCGCTCTAACGGATAAATACCTTAACGTATCAGTACATTGTTGTCAGTACCTTTCATGTCATTGTTTAGCTTCCGTTTAGTTGTGTTAGAGCGATTGTAGCATCAACAACTCAAAGGCAACGACAAGTTATTCTTGGAACTGCACCAGCGGTGTATTTTATACACCGTGCGCCCGGTCATGTAAGTACTATTTCAATTGTCAACCTAATCTGTTGTACTTTTACACAAAGCGGCTGCATAACGAATTATGTGTTTTAGAGAGGGTCATTATTATAGTGCATTATTAGCCACCAATATTTTGTGTTTCTAATTTTAGGGCCAAAACATATTTGGCAGAAGAAGAATCAGAACGGTACCTTTTAGAGCAGCTCGCTGAAGAAGATGACTGGGGATATTGATGATCTGTTTTCTGACGGAGAGGATGAAGTAATAGAAGAAAGTTATTCTAGGGAAAGAGATGCTAAGCTGACAGACAGAAATGAAATTTGTTCAGTGTTAGGTATTCTGTATTTGATTGGCCTCAAAGGTGGAAACCACACAAATGCATTGGAACTTTGGTCAAAAGATGGAACAGGAATGATTATTTTGAGATCTTGCATGAGTTACAAGAGATTTCTATTCCTTCTTAGATGTACCAGATTTGACGATAAAGATACAAGGGATATAAGATGCAAAACAGATAGGTTAGCAGCAATTAGGAGCTTTCTGGATACATTTGTAAAAAACTGCATGGGTAGCTACAGTCTTGGGGAATTTGTTACCATTGACGAGAAACTAGAAGCATTCAGAGGACGTTATAGCTTCATACAATATATTCCCAACAAACCAGCAAAATATGGCATCAAAATATTTGCCTTGTGTGATGCTAAGTCATTCTACACTGCTTCGTTGGAAGTGTATTGTGGCAAAAAAGCCTGAAGGACCATTTAGTGTTTCTAATAAGCCATTTGATATTGTGTGTAGACTAACGGATCCAATAAAGGGAACAAATAGACATTTGACAGTAGATAATTGGTATAGTACCTATCCACTGGCTCTCCATCTGCTGCAAAATAAAATCACTTGTATAGGAACCATGAAAAAGAATAAAAGTATGTGTGTATTAACATGTATGAAACTTATGTTAGGCATTAGACAACATATTACTTACAATCAGTTTAATTATGTAATGTTAATTAGCGCAATAAACAGTAAATGAATAGCAACAAATGGAATGTAGTGTACTGTGTACAAAATACACCACGCGCCTGCTCCTGTATCATAACTGAGCGCGCCTGCTCTAGGGTTAAGAGATACCTTTATTCTATTATTATAAGTCTTGGAAGATCTATAATTCCCCATTATTGTACCTTAATAATGATATGACAGCCATACTTCATGGCAACAGGCACTTGAAACTCATTCACCGAAGAGTGGACACACCCAATGCATTCACAAATACACGCCATTTAACTTCTGCGAAGAATAAAAATTGATTTCGGATAAAGCAAATTCGTGCAAGGAAGAAGCTGTCCATTTTCCAGTGTTATTTTTCTTCTGACAGTTTTTCTCACTTATTTCCTCCTCAGGGCCCAGTTCTCCAGTTTTAACTTTCACTTATTGTGGCCTTGCAAGAGTATTTTCCCCTCGTGACCCTTAGCTATATATTTCTTTTAGAATGTGCCTCTTCATCCTTTCTCTGTGCATGCTCGACATAGAATTTTCAGAACGCTCCAATGGGAGAGGAATTGGTTTCTCTGTTTCGCCATCTTTTCTCTACGGATACAGAAGCACAATTTCGTGCCCCGTTTCCGCTTTCGTGTATTCGAAATGTTTATTTGCCTAGCTGTCATACTCATCCAACCGTAGTTTGGAACGTCAGGACGGCACTGAGGGGGCAAGTTAAAAACATGGGTACTAGGGTTGACTGCGTTTGCGGACGTGTCCCCACGGGATTATTGCTTTGAACTTGGAGCTTCACGCGTCTGACGAATATACCCACTGGCTATTCCGAGTTCGTTTTACTTGCCTACTGCACTTGCCTTGTTGACGGGTCATCATTGCTAGACTCATTAAATGAACGTCGCAATAGTCGCAAAGGAAGGCACTGGGTTAAAACAACTGCACCGTTATACTTAGACTATCTGGAGTTGGTATATGGTCTTTGGATTTGAATGATAACTATAACTGACTAAGCAAACTGGGTATATACGGGGGGGGGGGGGGGACACCTCCCGCACTGCAACTATAGAGATCTATTGCGATTAACACCTCTCAAAAGGAGGATTTCTCGTTTCAATTTTATTTATTGTTTTATATTATTTGACGATTAGAAATCTGCGGCGCAAATCTAAGTTTTCATACCTATTGTATATGAATCCAATCTCTAATATGACCATTATTGGTTGCCATTAATGAAATGTAACTGTGTACGCAATAATAATGAAAATAAATAAATAATTGCTACTGGTAACTGTAGTAACCGTTAACGTGCTGTTACTACGGCAGTTATTCCGTTACCCGAAATTAACTGCTTGTCACATTAGTATTTAGAACTTGATATAAAACAACTGTCATTTTTCTATCTAAAACCCCTTAGCGCTACACCCCAGGAAGGGCCTTGGTTTGCCGCCCAGCGCTGCGTCCCCCACCTCTTCCCACCACAGGCGTCATTTGTGGGGTTCAGTACTGGAGGGTGGGACGTGGTCAGCACCCCGTGCCCTCTCGGCCTGTTATACGGCCTTCGCGACCTGGGGCCGCTACTTCTCCATCAAGTGGCTCCTCAATGGTCCACCCAGAACCTAACGAGGCTGAGTGCACCCCATGCCAGACCTTCCAGCGGAGGAAAAATCCCCATGCTGGTACCGGGGATCGAACCCGGGTCCTCTGCGCCAAAGACAAGCGCATTACCCGCTGCGCTACGGAGGTGGTCCGTTTTTCTATCACCCACACATTTAACCAACTCAAAGGGGGTTCTATCACCCCCCATTGCTTTGCAGTTCATTTCTGTAATTGGCAGTTACCTCTTCTAACAATTTTTTAATAAATTTATTTTATTTTTATAGCCAAACACTGAGAATGTAATCAATTTTAATTTGTGGAAACATGACTCATTTGAGTTGTAAGTAAAGCGTAAATGTAAATTGTAATTATCTCGCTCCACGTATTCCATTCCTGCCAAAGTTGCAACTATTTTTGAAATGGTGTCAGTTTTACTTGGCCATACCGATAGGCGTTTACAAGCCAAGTATGTTCTATTTGTCTCCAACTATCTCAACTCAAAGTTTATCATGAAGTGAACCAAACACCCTGTATATTACATGTATTCCCGCAGTACAATATGCTAGCCCTGATAATGCACAGCACTCATAGAACTGAATTATATTAGTTGTACAGAATTCGTTAGAGCATTAATGAATAACGTGGAAACTGAACAGAGTGTGAACTCAGTACGTTTGAATGACTGTCATATAATTGACTTTTTGTTCATTTCCGTAATTACAGAATTCGCGTATTAACGAACATGTTTTCGCTGATGAAAGCGCTAAAAGAGAACAAAAACATTCACCTTTCAAATGTATTTTGGAATACAAGGTATTGAACAAACGTATTGAATTGACAATACAATTTTTTTATGTGAAATAAGTCAGTAAATCAATGTCATTTTCTTACAACAGTGACCACAACAATTTTTGGGAGCACTACAAGCTGTAAACGTGGGCAAATATACTGCCCCATTTATCGTCCTTGCCCATTGTTTATTGCATCGCCCAAAATGCAGGAAATTGGTGATGAAAACCTTAAATTCTTGACGAAGTTTTATTTCTATTCTTGTTTACTTTTGAGGGCGTCTCCACTTTTCAGCGGTTACCTTTATTTTCATTCCCCATTTATGTCTATCACTATAGTGTCCAACCAATTCCCGCTCATCCATCCTCCGTGATATTTCAAGGTATTCTAGTCTCGTTTACTCTTGCATACTGGAAACCATAGTATCAGTATATTTAGCCATATCGTCTCAACCATTCTTCTTACACCAGTCGTTTCAATCAGTGGTTCTTCCGTGTCCATTGTCATTCTAATATCTCTGTTTCTTCTATTTTCTGACCTATGCACTCTGGTACCATTTCATAGTCATCATCATCATCATCATTACGGATCCCAAGGTCGCGGGTTCAAACCCGGCCCAGGCCGATGGTTTTTAAGTGTGCTTAAAAACGTCAGCTCCATGTCAGTAGATTTACTGGCATGTAAAAGAACTGCGGAACAAAATTCCGGCACACCGGCGACGCTGATGTGATCCTGGCAATTGACAGCGTCGTTAAACAAGAAAATAATTTTTTTAATCATAATCATAATAATCAT